>CAKNXH010002012.1:52207-91689 GCA_932178445.1 Andricus quercusramuli | reverse complement strand
TCTCCTCTTTTTCTTTCTCCTTTGCAGTGATATTGTATTCGGACGGAGCCGAGAATTCGATCACGAATATAGTTCGTTTCTCGAAGTCTTGGAGAACAATGTCAGGCCTCGAGTGCGCAACGGAGACTGCTGCCCGAAAATCATAGTTCCAGAAAATCTGGCACTTCTCGTTTCGGACAATTGACTCTATATCCCTTGGAGCGTTCGGCAGGGCAGGGTCGCGACCAACACCATAAGAGCGACAAAGGTGGTAATAAAGTACTCTTAGGGCCGCGTTATGTCTATAGATATACGTTGTTCCTGCGTGGGTTGGACACCCCGATAGTATGTGTTCTAGGTACTCAGCGTGTGCATGACACGCTCTGCACCTATCACTGGGAACTTCTTGACATAAAATGCGGTGACGGTATGCTAAGGTGGAGATGACACCGTCCTGGCATGCGAAAATAAAGCCCTCTGTACCTGAATTGAGCCCTGATGATTTGAGGAAAGCAAAAGTTTGCTCCTTCGACAAGGACTGTTTTTCTACATTTCTGTAAAAGTTTCCGTGCATATGCTTGTCGAGTAGCTCTTGGTGAAATTTTCCAACCTCTGCTTTCTTCACTTCGGCTTTTAGACGTGAAGCATCTAGATGGAGTAATGCACTTTCCTCACTTCTGATATTAAAATTCAGGCCAAGGGTCTCGGCAGCTTGCTCCGCGGCTTTGTAAAGGAACGCTCCTTCGCCAATCATCTCGTGGTTTCTGACCATCTTTAGGAGAGGATCTCTGCCATTTGCAACGATGTAAGCTGTACTCAAAATAATTCGGTTATGAAGACACTGGAGATTCAGAAGTCCGCGTCCGCCTTGACGGCGTGAAATGTATAATCGCGGAACTGACGAATTGATATGCAAGCTTTTACGCATATGCATGATCTTACGCGTGGTGACATCAAGGGCCTTAAGCTCGTTCTTCGTCCATTGAACCACCCCAAACGAGTAGAGTAGGACCGGGACGGCAAGCATGTTAGTCGCAGATACCTTGTTCAACGCCGACAGATTGGAAGACCAAATCTGTCGAAGAAGATGCTTGTATCTGCTTCGGAGAGACTCCTTCACTGATGTTACGTCCTGAATGCGGCTTTGAGGCACGCCCAGGTATGTATAGGTCTCTCCAGTGTTAAGATGTCTAATAACACTTATATCGACAAGCTCAGGGTCCTTGGGAACGCCAGTAATCTTTCCTTTCTTCAAATGAATTTTGGCACACTTTTCCAAACCAAAGTCCATCCCAATCTCTCCTGTGTAGTTCTTGACGATATTTATAGCAGTTTGAAGTTTGCTTTTACCAGCGGCATAGATCTTCAGGTCATCCATATAAAATACATGAGTGACCTTATGCTCACGCTGATTAGTGTCGCCACAGAGGTATCCAGGAGAATTTCGTAGTGCGAGAGATAGAGGCAGAAGTGTGATGCAAAAAAGTAAAGGGCTCATACTATCCCCTTGAAAGACGCCCCTCTGGAAGGTGACCTTGTTCGTCGTCACTCGATGATTCCTAGATGAGATTGTAAATCTAGTTTTCCAAAGAGGCATCAATCTCTCTATGCATCTCACTATGTGTGGATGTACCTTCAAGCTTTCCAACAGAGAGATGATAAGTCTATGAGAGGTTGAATCGAAAGCTTTCCGGTAGTCAATCCAGGCCATTGAAAGGACGCGCTGATGGACTGTAGCGTCTTTACAAACACACCTGTCAATCAGCAGGTTCTCTCGACAGCCTGCTACACCTTTTTTCGAGCCTCGTTGTTCGTACATCTCTCGCCATACAGGCTCAATTCGTCGAACAATCCTGTTGTTTAGGACAGCTGTAAAGATCTTATACAGTGTGTTCAAACAAGTTATTGGCCTGTAATTCTCCGGTTTGGACAAGTTGCCTTTTTTCGGTAGGAGTATAGTACGTCCTAACACCAGCCACTGCGGAATGGGCGTCTCCGACTTTAAATATGAGGTGAATATGCGGGCCAAATGTTGGTGGATAGAAGTAAACTTCTTCCACCAAAAGTTCTTGATACAATCTGGTCCAGCACCGGAAAAGTTCTTCGTGCCTCTAAGTGCTTTTTTCACCTCTTCGGCAGTGACTGATGGGCACTCCTCATCAGATTTTATGAGGTTGTCGCAAAACTCCTTGAAGCGGATGATATTGTCAGTATCTTCTTTCAACTCTAGTGTTTTCGGGATCTTGTACACCTCTCTCCAAAAAGTCTCTACCTCCTTGGGCTTGGGTGGATTTTTTACAAAAACAGGGGGATCACTGAAGAGGCGTGATGGGTCAGCAAGAAACTGTTGATTCTCCCTGATCCATCTCTCCCTCTTCTGTATCCTCCTCCTTGCGTCAGATAACAGCCTTATTTTGTCAACAATATGCTGCTTGATTGTCAGCAGCTTTGACTTGCTCAGTGTGTGATTCAAGGTCCTTAGTTCTTGGGCGAACTTTCGAACCCTTTCCGTGAACGGTTTACCAGATGTTATGTAGTCAATCACACATTGAACACGGGACGCATTCTGTCTTGCCCATCCAATTTTCTTGTTCAGTTGATGCAAGCGTCTTTTGGTCTTTTGATCCATCGTCGGTTTCAGCCTTCGATTTGAATCAGCCAAAGCTCTCGCAGCACCATAAACTGAGCAATTGATGGTCCAGAGGTCGGAATCTTGCGAGATATCTCGACGAAGGGAGGCATCCATTTCAGCCAGATCTTGGGGCTTAGGAGGAACTTGCATGTTGATGTTCCTCCTTGTACTGAAATTGCGATCATCTTCCAGAAGGTGCCTGGTTTCTGCGGTTGGTCTTAATGTCGTTTCATCTTCGTCTGCAGCTTGTTCAAGCAGCGGTTGAGGAAGCGCTCCGCGTACATATCCATTTTTCCGGAGGTAGTCGGCTTGATTTCGCAAAGACTGATGCGAAACGTGTTGAAGCTCTGGGTGTTTCTCGCACCACAGAGTATGCATACGTGCCATAAAGCCTCCGCGAACAGGGATAATACTGGCATCGTAGCAGTCTAGCACGTCATTCTTAAGTTGATCCGTCCACTCAATGTGGGCGTTTCGCCGGTTCGTCGTCGTGTTTCCATCTAAATTATTTTCAGCACCCCGAACTCTAGCATGATCGGCATTGTTTGCCGATCCATTGTCGGGTGCTCTGCGCGTTCGATCGTTTTGAACCGCATCTACAACATTTTGGTGGTTTGTTGGTTTCATTGTTGTTCCCACGAGCAGCTAGGGAAAGGGTTTGTCAATCCTTGTAGAGCCCCGCATGCAAGGATAAGGCTGTACTCTGAGACGTCGCCCGGTATCCCAGAGTCACCGTTAAAGACACCTCACCCAGGTGCCATGCAGCTTTCGGCACGGTTCTCACACCTTCGCTTAGGGGTTATTCCTTCGGGACCATCCCTGGACAATTGTCCGCGACTGCTTATTAATTATTGTAACCATATTCAGCAGAAACCCTTGGTACGGGGACCCTCCATCCGCAACCCGAGGACGCGTTCGGTGGCTTTGTCATAAGCCCTCCGGTTCTATTCCAAGGGAATAGAAACCGAAACCGAAATATATATATATATATATATATATATTATAGTTTAATTTATTGTTATTCTATAAATTAGGAATTAAATATGTAACAGTTATTATTCCATAAACATTTTTTTTTTAAATCTCGTTGGATCATATTAGGATCCTATTAGGATCCTAATAGTTTCCGACGTAGGATCCGACGTAGGTTCCTACGTGGGTTACGACGCAGGAAACTATGAGGATCCGACGTCGGGTATTTCAGTAGTGCAACAAATCATACTACTAGTATTAAAATATATATTTTACGCAAAAAAATCTTTTCATATTTATCAATTTCAATAATTTTAAAAGTTTATTTACACGAAATTGAGCGAAGTTTAATATTTACGAGAATTTGGGGAAAGCAGATTTTCAAAAAAATTGCTGTCAAGGATTTGTAGGTTCATTTACTTATGGTGTCCGGGGGAACCGCTAGATGGCGCTGATTTTTAAGCCAAGTGTTCAAAAAGATACATGGGAGTGCCACCACTATGGTAGTAAGTATTGAAGAATTAAATACGCAAGTTGCAATTGATCCCTTAGTTAGCTGTGACTCACACCACCTACACTTTAAAATAATCATAAGGTTACCAAGTCTTTCCTCCCATACATCAGATGTATTTTTACATCTGATGTATGTTGGGTAGCTACCCTCGTGAAAAGAAAGACCAGCTTTAGATCACATTCAGACCAGTTTCAAACCACGTTTGGTCTTTTTCTGGTCTTTTACCTTTCAGCCTATACCTGCATCAATTTTAGGGCATTGAAATAGACACCACTCTCTCTTTTAAATAAGGATAGCTTTCTGCATCAACAGACTAGCTATACCTAAAAGTCCCAAAGAACCTGGGATGATTTATTATTATTTACGAGATCTAGAAGGCTTCAACCAGTTGCCGTTATATTTATGGAAATCTGGTCCTCCCTCCATCTGGTCATCTCTTTCTGTTGAAACTTACAAGAAAGAGCGCCCCCTTTACAATCTATGACTCGTGATGAGCCTAATAATGATGGGATATTCGGGGTTCAAACTGCCGGGAAAAGAATATACCTGCCTATACTGTGGTCTAAAGTTGGTCTTTCTTTTCATGAGGGTACGACAGCGCTACCAATTTGGAACTGTTGGGAAGAAATTTGAATTTCGCGAGTCAGGTAGCGCTGTTGTCAGTGTCAAAGAGGTACCTAAGAGGCGTATAGCGGTTGCACATTTTTACTACCATAATAATTTTGTAATAATAAATTTAAATAAAAAATTTTAAACTTAAAGATTTTTCGGGTTTCAATCGTGTGCGAAACGATGCCTGTGATGAGCCAGAGCACCCCATGGTGGGGACTGGTTGAACTTGATTAGCCAATCAAGTTTTTTTTTTAAACTCGGGAGGACGGAAAGCCAAATCGGATTAGTATTATATCCATTGTCCCTATTGATGTTATTAGGGTGTTTCAAGATTTCGATTGCTTGTCTACGTTTTCTTGGAAATTTATTGTGCATTTTTGCGACGTCGCTTGTTTTGTCAAATAAAATACTATGTCCTGTTTCGATATGATGCTCAGCTACTGCTGATTGCGTGAAATGTTTTAGCCTGACTTTACTCTCATGTTCCTTTATACGTTGACTTACCGCCCTCCCGGTTTCGCCAATATAGACTTTACCACAAGAACAATGGATTTGATATACTTCCGGATCACTGAAAGGTTCCTTTTTATCTTTAGGGTTGCACAGTGGGCTGAGAGACCACCAAAAGTGGTCAAAAGTCAACTTCACAGTTATTAATGGAAGAAATATTTTTCATAATATAGATGATTTAAAGAAATTTTTCACCAAATTTGATGATATTTTAACTAGTCCTCTTAATTCTAGAGCGTTATGAATTGAAGAAATGTTTCTTTTTTTTGTTACTGTTTTTTGAAGAAAATCGTTAAAAAACTCGTTCATAATGTTACGAACTGTTACAATTAGTGCAGCTTATTAGAGTAGTCATAAATAATGACGTTATAGAAAATGAATCCAAATTTTAGCTCTGTTTTGAATCGACTCACTTTGTACTCGTGCATTTAAGGAATTCACGGCAATAAACAATTTTTGAATCAAAAGTTCCCCGAGGTTACACCTGGTATCTAATGTTCTATAATGCTTTTAGGTTCATTATGATGTTTAATATCAGGTTATTTGCCACCGTCTGCCACCATTGACATTTGACGAAGATATTAGTGAATGAAGTTGAGCGTGCACAGCGGGCTGAGAGACCACCGAAAGTGGCAAAAGTCCAATTTTTGTTTGGATTTATATGAAACTTGACAAAAAGAGGTTTTTGAGGTCGCTGATGTCGAATTTGACGTCGAAATTAATAAATTCAAAATGGCGGATCCAATATGGCGCCTGAAATTTCTAAATTTTTACTTATTTATATGAAACTTGGTGTAAGGAGGTTTCTGAGGTCGCTGATTTCGAATTTGAAATCAAAATTCATACATCCAAAATGGCGCCTGAAATTTCTAAAATTTCACATATTCATATGAAACTGGGTATGAGGGGGTTTCTGAGGTCGCTGATTTCGAATTCGACGCCAAGATTAATAAATGAAAAATGGTGGATCCAATATGGCGCCTGAAATTTCTCAATTTTTACTTAAACGAACTCGAATTGACCGACGAAAAAGAGTTTGACATGGACGGAGATATTTAATGAGAGGCAAGAGGACTTATTTCAAAGTTTGATACAAATACGTAAAAATACAAATGAAAATGAAAAAACCATTTTTCGAAATTTTAGGCGCCATATTGGATCCGACATTTCGAACTTTAGAATTTTGACTTCAATTTCGAAATCAGCGACCTCACAAACCTCCTTACACCAAGTTTCATATAAGTAAGTGAAAATATAGAAACTTCAGGCGCCATATTGAATCCGCCATTTTTAATTCATGAATTTTGACGTCAAATTCGAAATCAGCGACCTCAGAGCCCCCTCGTACCCAGTTTCATATGAATATGTGAAATTTTAGAAATTTCAGGCTCCATACTGGATCCGCCATTTTGAATTTATTAATTTTGACGTCAAATTCGAAATCAGCGACCTCAAAAACCCCCTTATACCAAGTTTCATATAAATCCAGCAAAAATTTAACTTGTGGCCACTTTCGGTGGTCTCCCAGCCCACTGTGGGTTGTTCAGAAGTTGTCCTATTTTCGCAGGTGGTTTAAATATAGTTTGTATGCGTGGATTTACTGTAAACTTCATGTCCTAATATGTTATCGGATCTTTTATAAACTAGTACGTCCAAGAAAGGTAATTTTCCGTTTTGTTCAATTTCCATGGTGAACTGGATACCAGGGTGTATTTGATTGATGAAATCGAAAAATTTGTTTAGTTCGTCCAGTCCATGTCTCCAGATGTCAAAAGTTTCTTCAACGTAACGGCACCAAAATTCCGGTTTAACCTTGGATTTGTTAAAGATTTTAGTTTCTAGATTTTCCATCAAAATGTTGGCGATTACAAGTGAGATTGGAGATCCCATTGCTGCTCCTGAGGTTTGTTCGTAGAATTGGTTATTGAAAGAGAAATAGGTATTAGTGAGACAGTTTTCTATTAAAGGTGTGAGATTGGAGGGGAAGTTTGTAAAGGATTTAATAATATCGATTATATCAGAGATTGGTACTTTTGTAAAGAGAGATACTACGTCGAAACTTACTAGGATGTCTTGGGGTTGAATGTGAATCTGTTGTATTTTTCTGATGAAGTCAAAAGAGTTTTGGATGTGTGTGATAGAGTTTCCCGTGAAAGGCTTAAGTTTTTTGGCGAGAAAGCGTGCTAGGTTGTAAGTTGGTGAGTTTATTGCGCGGACGATCGGTCTGAGTGGGATGTTGTTTTTGTTAATTTTATGGGAGTCCGTAAAGTTTTGGAGAGATGGGATTAGTAGGCTTTAATTTAGATATTGTATCGCTGTCAAGATTTTAGTCTTTTAGGAGGCTTTTTGTTTTTCTGGCTATTGTTTTTGTGGGGTCTTTTTTAAGTTTTTTATATGTATCGACAGTAAGAAGGTCCATGATTTTGTTGTTATAGTCTTCTTTATTCATTATTACTGTTGTGTTGCCTTTGTCTGCTGGTAATACTATGATATCTTTATTCTGATTGAGTTCTTTAATAGCTGTTTTTTCTTGTTTTGTTAAGTTTGAGGAGGGAAGTTGGGCTTCGAGTAAAGGGTGTATATTGTGGATTCCAAATTACTGATGATTTCTTCTTTTGGGATTTTGGAGGGAGCGACTGCAAAATTATGTCCTTTAGATAAGGCTGAAATCATTTCATCGCTGAGAGAATGGTTAGAAATGTTTTTTACTGTATTAGTCAATGGTGCGCGCTTTACTGGAAGTAATTTGTCAAATGTTATTTTTTGTTTCTCAGTGCAAAAATCTTTAATCCGTTGGGATTGGTCAAATGATATGCTAATCTAATGATAAAATAATACATATTTCTCTTTTAATAACCAATTCTACGAACAAACCTCAGGAGCAGCAATGAGATCTCCAATCTCACCTGTAATCGCCAACATTTTGATGAAAAATCTAGAAACTAAAATCTTTAACAAATCCAAGCTTAAACCGGAATTTTGGTGCCGTTACGTTGACGACTCTTTTGTCATTTGGAGACATGGACTTGACGAACTAAACAAAAATTTCGATTTCATCAATCACATACACCCAGATATCCAGTTCACTATGGAAATTGAAGAAAACGGAAAATTACCTTTCTTGGACGTACTAGTTTATAAAAGATCCGATAACATATTAGGACATGAAGTTTACAGAAAACCCACGCATACAAAAAGATACCTGCATGCCTCCTCGCACCACCACCCTTCTCAAAAGCAATCGGTCATCAATTTCCTTGTATACAGAGCTGTCTCTATAACAGATAAAGATAACAAACAAATTAATAAAGCAATAAGAAAATACACTCAAGGAAACAAGTCAACACAACCTACTAAAGAAAGAGCGAAAAAAACAACCACCATCCTACCCTACATTCAAGGTATCACGAAACAAATAGGAAGAATTCTCAACAAACACAACATCCAAACTATATTTAAACCACCTGCGAAAATAGGACAACTTCTAAGTAACCCTAAAGATAAAAAGGAACCTTTCAGTGATCCGGGAGTATATCAAATCCTTTTTCTTGTGGTAAAGTCTATATTGGAGAAACCGGGAGGGCGGTAAGTCAACGTGTAAAGGAACATGAGAGTAAAGTCAGGCTAAAACATGTCACGCAATCAGCAGTAGCTGAGCATCATATCGAAACAGGATATAGTATTTTATTTGACAAAACAACCGTCATCGCAAAAACGCACAATAAATTTTCAAGAAAACATAGAGAAGCAATCGAAATCTTGAAACACACTAATAACATCAATAGGGGCAATGGATATAATACCAATCCGATTTGGCTTTCCGTCCTCCCGGGTTTTTTAAAAGACTTGATTAGCCAATCAAGGTCAACCAGTCCCCACCATGGGGCGCTCTGGCCAATCACAGGCATCGTAGAGAATACATATATAAGAACAACATAACATGAAACTTCAGTTTCAGGTCAGCCCTGAAGAAGTGAACTGCAATGTTCACGAAACATCGGCAACATTCATAGTTTCCCACACGATTGAAACCCGAAAAATCTTTAAGTTTTAAATTTAAATTTATTATAATGAATCATCGTGAAAGTATTAAATCTATTAATTTTGTAATACACAAATATGTTCAACGAAAAAAAATGCTCATAACGAGATACCGTAGATGGTTCAATTTAGAATTAAAACAACTAATTTGGTCAAAAAAGAAAGCTCACAAAAAATATAAACAAAACCAAACATTAGTTAACTATGAGATATTTAGTTAATTTAGGCACAGATGCAATAAATTGGACGAATCCTTGCATTCCGATTATATAAACTGATTATATAAATAAAATCTTTTGTTCCGAATAATATGACTCATAATGGCAGGAAAACGAGTTATGGCAAGGAAACTACTGATGCATTTCCTATGATTACTTTAAATCAATACACATCAGTAGCGGTCCAGAGAATATATCACTCGACTATGATTATAACGTAGTTTTGTCAAGTCTAGAAATATGCCCACAGTTAATTTACAATACAATAATGAATTTGGACCAGCATAAACAGGCTGAACCTGCACTGAGAGACTTTTTGTTAGAATAAATGATAAAAATGAATGAGAATTTAGTACAATATCGTTCCAAAATAGGGAAAACAGGGTTTGCGTATCAAAAAATAATATAGTGGTTTTCAGCCGGCAAAATTAATAATTTTGTTTGAACCAATGGAAAGGATGTTGCATTAACTCTTATAAAACTTGCGAGAATTTAAAATTCACTATACCAAAGTTGACAAGCGAAGTTAAAACGATAGTAATACATTTTATTCAAAGAGTGAAAACATCTTTTGAAGTTGTCATACAAAGCATATGAGAATCTCAAACGACTATATGAAAAATAACTCACTCCACCAAAAGATTAAACCTTCAGAAGGAGGAACTAAATACACAAATTAAATACAATTAAATACGGAAACACGCGTACAATTATAATTTTTATTATTATATACTTAATTTATTCACCACATACATAATCGCACGCTTAATCGCTACGAAAAATCGGAATCGCTGCGGCGAGATTCGAACCTGACTTACCCAAACCACTAACGCATTTTATCCCTAACAACAAAACCCCACGGCTAACTCATATTATGGAATATTTAGCAAAAATCTCAGCATAGCGACGTCGCTTGACAATTCAGGGCAGTATGAAAAATATCTGGGCCCTGTTTCACGAGTGATTTGTTGCTTCAAAAATTTTGTTAATAGATAGGTTAAACGTTTTACCACTTTCAACGATTAAATTCATTTTTTATAAAATACATTTTTTTTAAAGGAACTGATAATATTCTTGTATGAATAACATTATCCAATTTGATATCTCAGTAGGTATGTATGTATGTATACCATTAAGCCGTTTCCCTTTATTCGGGGTAGGCGTGACACTACCCGATTCGGGTAGTGTTTCTAGGTGGATAGTTTCTTGTAGTAAATAACTACAAGTGTGGGCTCGCCATACCCACGACAGTAACTCATTATAATAAACCTGAGTGTATTTAGATGTACAGTCAAACCTCGTTTATCGGGACACTCATTTATCGTGATCTTCACTTATCGGGATCTTGCAACCTCGTTTATCGGGACACCTTGTTCCCCTTCCAACCACCGCTCCTTATACATTAGCACTTGAAGTGGGGTAAGGTGAGAGCGTGGTGGGAGTAGCGGGAATTTAAAATTCTTTTTGATCATTTGCGATCAAACCTGACATAACCCGTAAATAACAACACAGCAAGGTGTCATGGCAACCCGTCTCGAGGCTGGGGTAGTATAGGGAAACCCCTCCGAATCCCGATAAATGATGTGTTTACATTTCGAGGGCGTCCCGATAAACGAGGTTTGACTGTAATATTTTATAAATTGTACTCATGTAATTAAATCTTATTATCTTAGTGCATAAATTTCGAGAGAAAAAATTCCTAATGATTCGAATATCATAGTAAATGAACTAATTGAAAATAGAAAGAGTTAACTTTTATTTAAAATGTTGTGAAACATAACCTTTCGGTATACATGTGATAAAAGCACCTTTTTCACAACAACCAAGCATCTTTTGACAGAACTAAGGAAACAGATATAAATAATGTGTACAATATTAAATAATAATATAAGAAAATACAAATTTTCTGATAGTTAAAAGATTGTAGTAATAAAAAATTGTTGACTATTTAAAAAAGAAGTTTGTGATTTTGAAAATTATCGCATTAAATGTTCTTTTTACTTGGTATCAGAAAACGCTTCTGGTTTTGGAAAATCTGGACAGGGATTGGAGTAGAGAATAGAAATAAAATAAAAGTATAATTAATTTTCTCGTTCAGCGAATTTTTTGTTTTAAGTAATCTCTTAAATATAATAATAATGGGATTTCACAATATTTACAAGCATTAATCTAATTTACTTTGAATTCATTTTTTTTCTGAACTTTACAAATTAGACCCCAGTTTCTGAAAGGAATAAATACTCACAATCATTAAGTATGGACATTGAATAATACAAACCTAAATTTAAAGTAAAAAATGTTAGTGATGTAGTAAAATAAGTATGAGTGGAATGCACTATAAAGACAGTATAATGTGAATCGTTTTGAAATACAATTATACACTTTTATTAACAATTTTTACAATCGTACAGGCTTAAATCTAATATGCATAAATACATCGTAGTAGACAGTTTGTATCTTAAACGTTAAATACTATTATAGTAAATACATATTGGGAAATGAGAAATAGTATATTACACTACTAGGGCAGAAAGTGTGAGATTCCTGCATTGCGCGCCATGATGCCCGAGGCGAAGCCGAGGGCATCGCAGCGCGCAGTTCAGGGCTCTCACACTTTCTGCCCGTGTGGTGTATACTGCTTTTCTTTATAGCCGGTCGAAAGTACGGAGAAAAATAATAAATGTATTGCATCGAAAATAAAATAATGATGCCTGCCCCCGACATGTGCGGCACGAGCGAAGCGAGTGCTGCTGGTCGGGGGGGGGGGGGGCCGGGCGCAGGCATCAAATAAAAATAAACCAATGTAGACAATTGAACATTTATTTTTAAACAATTTCTCAAGCTAACAAATATGAAAATTTTTAAATTTAATAAACATGTATTCTTTAAATAACAAAACATGAAAATTTCTCAAGTTAACTGAGCATAAAAGTTTTCCAATTTAACTAACATGAACATTAATTTAAATTTAACAAATATAAATTAATTGAAATTAAATAAACATAAAATACATTCAAATTAAACAAAAGACAGTTAATAACAAACCATGGTTACTAACAAATGAATAATGTCAGTCGGGGTAATGAAACCAGTTTTACGTCTCAATACAAATCAAAAAGAGGGCGTGCGTGCAGCATTACCGATGCACAAATCATTAACTTTCTGCCCTGAAATAGGCGCAAAAGTTGCGTACTTTCGACCGAGGTATAAAGAAAAATTAAATATTGAATTGAAGTCATGTTACAATTAGATTTTCTTCTTACCAGTTCCGAAAATTCTCAATGTTTTTATCAGCGCCAAGTCGTTCACAATATCTGCTATATTTCTCTTCTTCGCAGTGGCAAGTTTTTTGCAATTGCTTGAAGATAGTTTCAAAATTTCGCCGGAAATTTAAGGCTTAAACAATCTAAATGTGAATAAGTTTCAATTAAAAGCGTTCTAAACAAAATTGTTGAAATAAATCATTCAATTCAATTGAATAGTTTAAATTAAAATGCTTAATAATATAGAATTACAAATTAAAAAATGTCAAAATACAAGAATGTATTTGCAATTCTTTTAATGATCAATTATTCGATTCAAAACAATAAATCACTTTTTCACTTTTTCCACTATTTTCAGAACTCAGTTTACATTATGGTTTGTTTTTCTTCATTCGGTATATTTTTCAAATTTATAGAAATGCAAAATAATGAAAAGATTTTCAATTTCAAACTTAAGATTTAAAAAAATAAGTATTTTAAATCGGCTGTTCAAAATTTGAGACTTAACGATTTCAACTGTGAATACTTTGCAATTAAAAGCTTAAAATTTTTTTTTTTTTTAATAAATCATTCAATTCAAATTATACATTGCCGGTCCTGTTTTTATATTACTTTTATATGATATTTAACTCAATAATTATACTTATCGCTTTCTAATCATTCTACATGCAACCTTCATGATCTTCATGTGCTACGACGCTCATCTCGTCTTTGGTTAAGATGATCTCTTCACCTTCTTCATGCATTTTCTAAATAGTAAAGTGAAAAATGTATTTATTGCAAGTATTATTAAATCTTGAAACGATAAAAAAGAAGAGAGTTTAGCAATAAACAGATTATTTAAAAAACGTTGTTGATAACCATAACCTCAAAAGAACTGTACGTTTATAATACATCCGATTCTAAGTATGTTTACAAATATTGCTTTAGTACTTACCTAGTAGGAATTATACAAATTTCCATACAATCCTTTGTGTGCGCACTTTTCACACGATTCAATATTAAAAGTATTGATCATTGGAAACGTTCCATGCGTTCCATGTTCGGCTCTGCACAATCGAGCTCGATCGGAAAACGGCGAAAATACTCGAGGAACATTCTCAAACGAAACTATGTATATGAAAAATCAAGAATAAGGATTTCATAGATTGCTATGCGTCTTAGGTTGCTGCCAACTTCATATTGATAATATCAATTTCTAAAATACGTTTTCGAGATTATGATATTCACTATTTTTCTTATTCAAATTATTTTTCGAAAACTCAGTAAAAAGAATATCACTTTTTCATAGTGTTAATTCTTGAAATGGAGATTCATAATATTTCGTGTTTAGAATACTACTTTGTCGTCTTCGTGTTTTAAATACTCATATGATAATATTAAACTTCGATACTGTAATACGAATAAGTGTAATAAAACCTCGGTTTTCCCTATTTTGGTATGATATTATACGAAATTCTAATTCATTTTTTTTATTTATTCAAACAAAAGGTCTCTCAGTGTGATGGTGTGACTCCTCGCTTCTTTATTGGATGTGACTCTCTCCTTTCGGAACCCCCAAGTATACTATTCAACAAATCACTTGAAAATGGTGCATTTCCAAGATGTTGGAAGGTTGCTCTAGTAATCCCAATACACAAATCTGACTGTCGACAACAAGTAATCAATTATAGACATATATCCATACTGAACGTTGCTTTTAAGCTTCTGGACAACATTGTTGCCGATCGCCTCCAGAATTCTTTTCATAAAATACTTGCTGACGAGCAACACGGATTTTGTCCAAAAAGACATACCGTTACAATTCTCACATTTTATAGAGAATATATAACACAATATATGGATTCAGGTAATCAAGTGGACGAAATCTATACTGATCTTGCGAAGGCATTCGATTGAGTCAATTGTAATCTGTTATTATCTAAAATAAAACCGTACGGTGTCACTGGATCGGTACTTTTATTTATGGCTTAGTAGTTATTCAGGGTGTCCAGTAAAGACGCGTGATAAAATTCCCGTACATTTCCCGCAGACTTCTTCACAATTCCAGTACATATATCAGACTTGAAAATTGCTTTATCATATGCTCCTGTAAAAATGAGACATCTTATAAACAAAACTTTTACAAAACAAGTTTTATTCTCTGTTTTTCGTTGGCAAATTAAAGTAATTACATAATGTAATTCTATGGATATTTCTGTGTGTGTGTTTTTTTTTTATACCATTAAGCCGTTTCCCTTTCGGCGAGCCTCTAGGGGTAGGCGTGACACTACCCGATTCGGGTAGTGTTTCTAGGTGGATAGTTTCTTGTAGTAAATAACTACAAGTGTGAGCTCACCACACCCACGACCGCCAACAGCAACGCAGTAGTATTATTCTCGAACGGTCACCCATCCAAGTACTAACCGCGCCCAACACTGCTTAACTTCAGTGATCTAACGGGAACTGGTGTTTCCAGCGTGGTATGGCCGTTTTTGTTTAATTTACTGAATATCAAATACTTTCCTCCCAAATTTCAGGATAACGTTTCAACGTTTTTTTGCAACTACGCACCATAAGTTATTTCAATAGAAATTAAAATATGACAAATCAGAATTTTATTTGTCAAATATACCTGTTCTTTTAAGAGCGGAAGCTTTAGACGCCGCCATACTACTTAACGGGTATTTAAACGTTTCGAGCATATTTTTGTTAAAATTTACACTATCATAGCAAATTTTAATGTAAAATTAAATGAAAAAGATGTGCAAGGTGTCGAATTACTGCCTAAAAAGGTGGACAAAAACATTATTTACCAGGTGAAAAGTGGTTAAGTGCAGAAAACAATGCATCAAAGGGAAAAAGCAAGAACATGTTGACTGGTATGTAGAATGCAGGTTATGTTTGCATCGTGTATAGTCGCATAGTTGGAATAGTAGAAAAATTATGTTTTACAAAAGAATGAAATTATCTGGAATGAAAAACAAATATTAAAAAAGTTGATGAAGCATTCTCAAAGAAATGCAGTTGAAAATGAATTGATAGCTGTTATTATATGTGTGTTGTGAGTTTTGAAATTCATGCAGCTTGCAAAATACCTAAATAAATGCAAATTATTTTTACAGTTTTAACATTTTTCTCTCTGAACATTCATACAATAAAAGAAATATTAGTATAAAGTTGTGAAAAAATTGTTTGTAATAAATACGTGAAATTGAAGAAAAGTAAAAATATGTTTGTTATTCATGTTTTTATATATAGTACTTATAAAATCCGGGTGGCCGCTTGACCGGGAAAGCAGGAATATTTTTTGTAAAACCGGGAAATGACAGTGAATTTATTTTTGGACCGGGAATTTGACAAATTTTTAGAAGAAAAATCTATCCTATCATTTAAAATATTACGAATTTCATATCACATGATAATTTAGAACAAGTTTGATTACATTTTTGCTTCGTCATACAGGAAGCTTTGTAATGTTAAGGTTTTCGGAAATTTTTTAATTCATTTAATTAAACTTCCCGCTATTTAAAAATGTCTAATACAATGTTCTAAGCAATTGTCCAGATGTATGGGTGTATGTGTGCGTATGTACCTGGGGATGTGTGGATGTCAAACTTTATTGTGAACACGATAACTTGAAAACGGTAGCAGATAAATTGATGACATTTGGATGGCTTATTTTCAACTCTTACATCTTGAAACTGATCGAAGGATTTTTAAAAATATTTATTGAATTTTTCAGCTCTTTATAATATTTTAAAAATCGGGTTTTTACAGAAACTTTTTTTTCATTAACATAAATCACAGTTAATACAAGAATATAAAAGATTCCTTGGTTCGAGACAAATCGACTGACCGAGAATGTTAATACATTTTATTAAAGATTAGGGAAGTTATGGTAATTTATATTTTTTGAAAATCGATTTTTATAGTAAAAATTTTCTCATTCCCATAATTTAAAGTTGCTGCGACAATAGAAAAGTTGTGTTGATTCAAGGCGAATCGATTGACCTATTATATAATATTCATACATTTTATTGGAGAGTAAGGAGGCTATGGTAATGAATAATGTTTGAAAACACGGTTTTTTATAGCAAAACTTTTTTCGCTAACATAATTCAAAATTGATGCAAAAACGGAATAGATTCCTTAATTCGAAGCAAATCGATTAACCTATAATATTAATACACTTTATTGAAGATTAAGGAAGTTTTGCTCATTTATAATATTTGATACGTATGTTTCAAACAGAAAATACTTTTTCATCATAAATTTTAAAATAGAATATATCTGACAATTTTTGTAAAGAAATCATAAAGCTGGGAAAGGGTTAGGGTGCGACAGATCTTTACCCTCCCCTTTTCCAGCTCGGAAAATTATCATTTTGAATACAAAATTTGATTTGTCTTTATATTCAAAAAATTTGGTTTATTATTTTGTAATTTTGTATTTTTTGTAAATTTCTATTTTTAAATTTATCGAAATGAAGACTGTGGTTTGTCTATTATTGAAAAAAATAACTAATGCTTCCTCTATGAGAAAGCAAATACATTTGCTAATGGGAAGCATAGTGCTCGTGAAATGAGCACCATATCCTATTCTAAAAAGTTCATTGAGTCGAAGTCGAAATATCGTAACGCCTATTCCCGCACTTCTGACTCGTTGCTCAAGTATCGACTTCGACAATCGATATTTACCGCACGGCGATGCATGCGCAGTTGAGTAAGGGGCACGAATTGGGAACATTGCAGTGGATAAAGCGACACTTGAGAAGCACGAGCACGTGTAGTGTTCTAAAGAGTTTAAGTGCTCGGAGAAATTCTCACGACTCGAGCTTTATGTGCTTTTGAGCATTTTGAATTAGGATTCAAACTATCGTATTTTCTACTTTCATTAATAATAATTACATTGTTTAAATTTCGCGGGAAAATGCATCGCTTTAAATTCAACTCAAAACATTAATTTTCTATCAAAAAGACTCATTTTAAACAAATCACACGAATTTTCATCTAAAAAAAATCAATTTTCCACCAAAATTAGAACAGTTGAAATGTGAGAAAAATAAATGTTCAACAGAAAAAAAAATTTCAACAAGATATTTTTTTTTCATTGAAACAAATTATTTTTTAACAAAAAACGTGACAATTAAATTTTTAGTTGGGGCAATCAATTTTCAATAAAAAAAATGAATTCTCAACAAAATAATTCAATCTGAAACTGAAAAAGATAAATTTACAAACCAAACATATAATATTTAAAATTTGCAGTTAGATAAGAATATTAAAAAAAACGAGTTTTCAGTAAAATTAATTAATTTTTAACTGAAAATATAAATTTTCAAGCGAAAATGGAATCGTTATATCTCCAGTTGAAAAAAATTAATTGTCAACTGAAAAGAAATGAACTTTCAACCAAAGAAATTAATTTTTAATCACAATTATGAATTTTTAAACAAAAATATGAAATTTTAACCAAATGGTAGACTTTTCAATCCAAAAGATGAATTTTCTATCAACAAAAACAAAACGAATTTTCAACTAAATAGTTTTTTTCCAATGTAAGAAATGAATTCTCAACAAAAAATAGAATAGTTCAAGTGATTTTTCAACTAAAATGATGAATCTTCAATATAAACAATTTAATTTTTAACCAAATACATTGATTTTCAAAAAATAGTTCAATTTTCACCGAAAAAATTAATGTCATGTTTCTTGTAGAAATTTTCGAGCTAATCTATTTATGAACCTTGTATAGAATGCGTGTGCATATTAATATAAATTAATAATAATGTATTTACTGTGTAATTTAATACTTGTAAGAAAACTATTTTTCCCAACCTCGTAACAAATAATTAGAAATCGCCTGTAAGAGATGAATGATAAAAAATGAAATTAAAAATTTCATCCGAAAACATTTTTTCAAGTCTTAGCTTTGAATAATAAAAAATATGTACTTTAAAAGAATTGTATTCGTAATTATTTTATAATAATACATACAAATTAGTAATAATATATTTTCTGTGTGAGTGAATACTTGTGAGCAAAATATTTTTCCCCAAACTCGTTACAAAATATTAGATATCATCCGTAAGAGATGAATGAAACAAAATTTTAAGTAAACATTTATTATCATTTCTTAGATGGCCACGTTTTTTCTCGGAGAAACCGTTTGACCCAGAGTTTGGCAGAAAAATCTAAGTGGTTCCGTATAGCTCATTTCACTTACGCGTTCGCTAGATTGAGGTTTTGGGACAGGTTGTAGGTAGTCAGGAAGGCTCGATTCCCCAGCGGGGGCGATTTTTTAAAGCGTTTGAGAGTGCCATCGTATGTGTAAGATTCTGTGCGTGCAATTGTGTGATAGGAATCGAAAATAAAGTGCAGTAATGATATATAAAATAAATTTTTCCTTTTCAAATCGACGAACATTTTACCTCATGTTTCTGGTAGAAATTTTCGAGCTAATCTATTTATGAACATTGTATATAATGCGTGTGAATATTAATATAAATTAATAATAATATATTTACTGTGTGATTTGATACTGGTAAGAAAACTATGTTTTTGTAACGCACGCACGAAATGTTCGCTTTTCGAGGCATGTATTGCGTGCGGGAAATGACCAATTCCAAAGCCGTGGTAAAAAGCAGTTATAAAAAGACTTTTTCTAGCTGCTGCGCTTGCGCTCTTTGAGCAAGATTACTTTTTCTAGCTGCTGCGCTTGCGCACTTCCAGCTAGATTACTTTTTCTTGCTGTTGCGCTTGCGCATTTCGATTCAGATTTACTTTCCAGGACTGCCGAAATAATAACCTCACTTCATTATGATTTGACGATTGAGAGACTGATTGTGAGTAGTGAATAGTGATTGGACAAACTAGAAGTGATAAGTTACCATAAATGACTGATAAATTACCATAAATTACCGATAAATTACCGAAAATTTCAGAAATTTCTGGATACCTGAAATTTCCGAAAATTGATCAATTTTCCATAAATTTCCGGAAATTTAGCAATTTTCCATAAATTTCCGGAAATTTAGCAAATTTCCATATATTTCCGGAAATTTTGGAAATTTTCAAATTTTTTCCAAAAAGCTTTGGCTACCTGAAATGTCCAGTAATTTAGCAATTTTTTATAAATTACCGGAAATTTAGCAATTTTCCATAAATTTCTGGAAATTTTTGGAATCTTTGCAAAAAGCTTTCGAGACCAAAAATTTCCGATAATTTAGCAACTTTTCATAAATTTCCGGAAATTTTGGAAATTTAGCATTTTCCGGAAATTTTTGGATTTTTTCCTAAAAGCTTTGGATACCTTAAATTTCTAGGAATTTTCGGTGATATACATATACACCGGAAATTTTTGGTAATTTTACCATAAATTTCCAAAAATTACCATAAATTTCCAAAAAAATTATTCTTATTGTTTCTCAAATCGAAAATTTCCTGCATTTGTTACAAAAAATATCGCGTGCAACAGGTGCTGAAAGTAGACAGTTGTAACTCTTGTGAAGTTTACAGTACTTGCCATCGGCTCATCTTCGGGTCGTTTCCGGCTTGTCTTCGGCTCGTTTACAGCTCGCCTTCGACTCGCCTCTGGCTCGTAGAGCAAACTTCACACTCGTGTGGAACTGCCTACTTCCCACACTTGTAGCACAGTATACTATTCCCAACCTCGTAACAAATAATTAGAAATTGCCTGTAAGAGATGAATGATGAAAAATCAAATTAAAAATTTCATCCGAAAACATTTTTTCAAGTCTTAGCTTTAAATAATAAAAAATATGTACTTTAAAAAAATTGTACTTTCAATTATTTTATAATAATACATATATATTAGTAATAATATATTTTCTGTGTGAGTTAATACTTGTGAGCAAAATATTTTTCCCCAAACTAATTACAAAATATTAGAAATCATCCGTAAGAGATGAATGAAACAAATTTTAAGTAAACATTTAGTATCATTTCTTAGATGGCCACGATTTTTCTCGGAGAAACCGTTTGACCCAGAGTTTGGCAGAAAAATCTAGTGGTTCCGTAGCTCATATCACTTACGCGTGCGCTAGATTGAGGTTTTAGGACAGGTTGTAGCTAGTCAGGAAGGTTCGATTCCCCAGCGGGGGCGATTTTTCAAAGTGTTTGAGAGTGCCATCGTATGTGTAAGATTCTGTGCGCGCAATTGCGTAAGAGGAATCGAAAATAAAGTGCAGTAATGATACATAAAATGATTTTTCCTCTTCAAATCGATCGACGTTTCACCTCATGTTTGTTGTTTATAACAATTAATGACAAAATTAATTAATGACAATAATCAAATTATTTGCATTCTGGGAATAAGCATGCAAAACGCTATTGAAGAGTAAATAATGATTTTGTGAAAAATCTCTATTTTCTAATACTTCGAGTAAAGATATAATAAATAAATGAAAATGCAAGAATCTCTGACTAAGGTGCTCTTGCAAATTGAGCGCTCTTCAATTTAAAAAAAAAGGAATTGCGGATTGGTGCAAAATTGAAGGCTGTAGACCTTTTGAACGAAAAAAATCCGTTTCTCCCATTCTGCGGTGTATCCCAGCATACTATCGCGTGCACTTCCAAATTTCTATTATTACTGCAAACATTAACCGATTTTCATGAATCTTTTTTTCATTTTCTTAGAATTATTTAAATAAACTATGTATGCTAATTAAATTTCAATCACGCGATGCTTTCGTAATTTCAGTTTTTTGAACCGGCCTGCATCCCATAACAATGAGGAGGATGATTCGTTCCGGATAATTCGACGCTCTCGAGTGTCTCCGCTCGCGCGACGGGGTGTCTGCTCGAAGTCGAGCTCGCAGGTTTGACGAGGGTTGAGTGTCAGGCATCAAAAATACAAACGCAGCTAGTACTGAGCGTCACTGCATTTTTTCTCTATTCTTCTTTTCTATTTGTTTATAACTTTAAATCTAAACAAAAATTTAAAAAACCGAGACTTAACCACCAGAGAGACCAATATTTAGATGAGGTATGCGAAATATCAGATCAAAATATTCAACCGTGCGGCCGGAAACTGGAATTCCTTTTTATAACGCTGATAAATCCCCTTAAGTGTAGTGGAAAATAGTGACAGTTTCACTGTTTCATTCGCTTCACAAAAAGTGTGAGATAGAAAAATTAAAAATCGGATATCCAGAGTTCATTCCAGGGAAGTCTTAAATGTCTATTAATTATTCCGGGAATGTAGTTTTTCCAATAAATGTTGTATGTAGTAGTGAAGTAGGGTTAGTAGAATGGTTTTGCTCGGTAGATATGGAGATGCTTCTGTTTAGGGGTTATGCTTTTGAAACATCAACATTTTGTACCGGGTGGCTCGAATTTGATATACTAGAAAATCACAGTTAGACATTATTCAGCTCCCTGAATGTTAAAAAAATGTGTTCATGTATTCACGCACGTATGTGTGTGTATTTCTGTGTATACTAATGCTTATTGTGCAATTTGTCTTCTTTACAGATTTCAGAATGTCAAATACCAGATTCGATTATACTTTGTATCATCCTAAATAATATTAATAATTATTTTCATATCGGAAACTTGGTTATTTTTTATGTATTTCGATGTTTTTATAGGTATATCAAATTAGAGCCACAATTTACCGATTTTCGAAAAACTCGTTTTTTGGAAAATCTTTATTTAAAAAAGACTTGTTGATGATATGAAAAAATCGATCGAACCATCCGAAAGGTTATTAAATAACTTTTCGAATGACCTATTTTTGGTCGAATTTCGGTTCATAGAGTCCCGGCAATCCACCGAAAAGAAGTTGGTACATCAAATTCTCGCCCTTTCCTCTACATTTTATATTTTTAAGGTTTTTATTGAGTTAGAAGGGATAACATGTTTGATAAATTGGTAGAGGCTGTTTTTTCTTTTCGAGATTTTCATTGTGTTTAAGGAAAGATTTTTTAATCTTTTTTCGGAATGGGAGGAGGATAATTTAACAAATATATTTTTATTGAGTAGGAGGGGAGGAAATTTTGATTTTCAATTTATTCTGAATTGAAAGAGGGACATTTTGTGTTTTCAAGTTTTTCTAAATAGGAAGAGGCACTTTTTGGTTTTGAACGTTTTTATTGAGTTCGGACAGGGACATGTTTCATTTTTCAACATTTTAATTAATGCGAATTGAAATGGAGGATTAGTTTTAATTTAGAGCATTTAAAACGATAGCATGGATTGATATTTTTTAACCAGAAATCTTTAAACTGTTCAATTTATAAAAGTGTAAACAATTAAATTTTGCAGTTTTTTATTGATAATTTCCGAATTAAAATTTGTTTACGCTTCAATACATACTACATTAGTTACAAACATTGTTGTACTACAAACGCGTATAATTGAAACTTTTGGCGGGATATCACAGGTCACGAGTCGGGTGCAGTCGGTCTGCTGGCCTGGTCATCGCGTACTCGGCTATAGACGGAACAGCTCGGAAACTTTCGTGCGTTTTTAGTATAGTCTTTTAGAATTCTCGCAAATCCCGGTTGCAGATATTACTAGTGACTCTCACTTCAATACGCATTCTTATTTAAGAATACTAGAAATTCGTACATTTCTTATAACTTATGTTACCTAAAATATTTACTATTGACAATATTTTTTAGAAAACTTGTTATTGACCATTATCACTTTTTCACAGTCACAATTTTCAAACAGTAAATAAGACTTTTTCCAAACGTAAATACTAATTTTTGCTCGCTCAAGTTTATAATAACACATACAGAAATACCATCATCTCTTATTATAGTAGGAATCTTTATAACAGTACCCCGATTATCCCGAAATTCTTACAATTTATTTTAATTATAGGTGCAGTATGAACCAAATATTGATATCAAAAGTCTCTCCATGAAGTTTTTACAAATTTTTAGACATCTCGAACGTTGCATAAAATTCCAATATTTGTAGACTCGATGCGACCCTTAGATATGATTGTTTAACTTGAAATTTTCAAGAAGCTTTTTTGAGAATACTGAGAACAGATTTCTAAAAAAAAATGTTTATTATTTTCGAAATTTATAGTTTTGAAGTAATTAGAACAATGACAAATTTTAAATAACAGGAGCTTCACTTCTATTTCTGCAGAGCTAAGAGAATTTATGGCAGCTACATTGGACTCAAAGTGGCTGATTGTTAAGGGCTTAGGACTTCCAGATGCAGAGTCAAGCATAAGGATCCCTGCTAAGGGCTCAAACCTGTAGCTAGGCTGTTTCCCAAATTTTGTTCGCACTTTCTGGAACCAACCAATTTTTTTACAATACACGAACCTTACACGGAGAAAAAAATCGCACTGTTATAGTAGGCTGAGCTCTTAATATTACAGCACGGGACTTCATGTGCGAAATTGGTATGAATTCCTACCAATATTGGCATCAGGTTAGACAATTTTAGCATTAAATGGCTCATACCATAAAGAAACTTTGCCTTACTACGGTTGTAAGAAAACCCATCCTCTTAGAGTATGAGTACTCTTGCAAAAGCGATGTTAGGGCACGCATACCGGTGCTTGCTGTGAAGCTAGGTTCGTAAGTAGGCGTGGCCTAATATCTCTTTTGTAAGAGTACTCATACTCTAATAAAGTGAGTTCTTACCAAATATAGCAAGGCGAAGTTCGAGCTATTTTCGCGAGGGATAACGGCTTCAAAAGCATTGAATGAAACCTGCGACAAAAGCATGACTAGTGTTCTTACTATTATAGCAATATTTTTTTCACCGTGTACGGGGACACTGGACTTCACAGAGTTGAATGACAGAGTAATAACTAGGGAGCGGACCAGATAAGGTATGAACTTGGCTACGAATCTTCTGCGAAAGGAAAATTACTGCGAGCAAAAATATTTGAATTTACAGAACCAACTTCACACTACTAAAAGTTGAAAAATTTTAATTGTAAAACGTACTACAAAGAATTCCACAACATTTACCATGAAAATCAATCTGGGATATGTAGCTTTTTTTCAGGCATTTAATATTTGAAGTGTGGTTTTCAAACTTCTTCTGGTTTTTTAATTAATTTTTGTATTATAAGAAATATGCATACTAATTATTCTGAAGTATGATACTTGCTTCGTTATGATTTTTTAATGACTTTTAGCACGAAGATTTTCAAATATTTCTTGGAGACCAACCTAAAAATGATGTTTTTTTGGTGAAATTTAAATTTTGTAACGCGGTGGCTAGTCACCCGTTATGGATCCTTCCCCAGCTGTTGAGAATTACAAAACTAAACATTTGACCGCGATTATCCCCATAGCATGCACAAGCTATAATGAAAGATAAGAATTTAGAGATAAGATCTTATTATGATTTAAGGTGGGATGAATGAGAGCAATTTTTTTTTTATATTAATTTTGGAGGACATAGATAGTAAACAGGTAGCCATTAAGTCAAACACGGTCAACTAAAACTTATGTAAAGGGTTATTACCTAGTAGGTTAGATTAGATACCTGGAGTTATAAGGTAAGGAGGAATCTGACGTACTACAGCAATCCCTGGAATCGCCGATTCCATCGTTCATGGAGAGAATCCGGCAGAGAAAAACACTGGCACCGACTCCCATCACCCACACCACGCACTATGCCACCCGCACTACCTCACTTGGTCAAGCTGACCACACTCGCCTACGGCCATGTCACACTACACACGATTATGGGGCTCATCCGAATAATAATCCATAGTCCAAAATTAGTCCAAAGTAGAAGGATTATTTGCATAATACCAGGTCATGTCAGACCACATGTCACAACACACGGAAGCATCCATCTTGTGCCGGCCGGCATTACACATATCGGAACGGTCCGAATTCCATCTACTTGAGTCCCGGAAATCGAGCTTGTGAGGGCAGGATCGACTGGACAGAGAATTGGGCCGAGCGGGAAGGAACTGGCGAGTGGAAAGGAGGCATAAGCTCAGTTTCGTGTCGGCCATCCACTAGTCGTCATTCCTCTGTTTCCCTTCTGTTTTTCAGGTTCATTTGAGTATGAGAGTTTGAGTTTGTTTGCACAGTTTTGAAATTGTTCAGGTTATTTAAACCAATGCGTGGAATAAAGAAATAAATATGTCATACTAAGGCAATTAAACTATCACACAGGCAGACACAATGTTTCGTGCGGTGGACCCGTTCATTTATAACAGAAATTCTTTTTTTGTACGTTAGGATCAAGCATTTTAGTGTGTAGTCATTTTAATTAACGCTAAGCGATATGTTAGTATTCCGTAACCGGTTTTCAAATTCTTTTGTTTAAATCTGAGTAGGTAAAAGGGGCAATCATGGTTTGTGTCTAGACCCCTTTGTATATTCACTTTTTATTTATTTATCAATTCATTCTTAAATGTTATTAAACTTTCCATAATTAATATTTTCTACAAAATTCAAATTTTGGATTGCTTTTCTCGTCCCCACGAATCCCTCCCCCTGAGCTAGGGACATTCTATAAGAGTGCAGTCAAAGTATATTTTTCGAAGAATTTCGGAGTGACGCCGAAGAGGTGTCTGGCACCTGACAGCTAAGTATATAAATTCAATTTTTTTTTTTGTTCCTACGTTGTCGATGCCATTTTATAGCGGTGCTCCCAGTTCATGTCCCATGAGACTGGAATAGGCATTATAAAATTGCATAATGAACAGTGTTTCACATACGTTTATTGGATTTGATATTAGTGTCAAATATCGGTCTTTTGTTCTGTACAGCTTCATAGTCTTTTATGTGTCCTATCGTTTGCAAATGCCTTGCCAAATTGCTTTAAACCTTGTAACTTATTGTCATATTACTATAAATGCATACTGATTCTGATTTTTCAGGTTGGCTTCGATATGAATCTTTAAATTCTTCAGCTCAAGAAATAAATCATGTATTTTTCATTGTTTTTTTTTCTTTCAATTTGTTCGTTCCTGTGAAACGCTGTTCATTATGCAATTTTATAATGCCTATTCCAGTCTCATGGGACATGAACTGGGAGCACCGCTATAAAATGGCATCGACAACGTAGGAACAAAAAAAAAATTGAATTTATATACTTAGCTGTCAGGTGCCAGACACCTCTTCGGCGTCACTCCGAAATTCTTCGAAAAATATACTTTGACTACACTCTTATAGAATGTCCCTAGCTCAGGGGGAGGGATTCGTGGGGACGAGAAAAGCAATCCAAAATTTGAATTTTGTAGAAAATATTAATTATGGAAAGTTTAATAACATTTAAGAATGAATTGATAAATAAATAAAAAGTGAATATACAAAGGGGTCTAGACACAAACCATGATTGCCCCTTTTACCTACTCAGATTTAAACAAAAGAATTTGAAAACCGGTTACGGAATACTAACATATCGCTTAGCGTTAATTAAAATGACTACACACTAAAATGCTTGATCCTAACGTACAAAAAAAGAATTTCTGTTATAAATGAACGGGTCCACCGCACGAAACATTGTGTCTGCCTGTGTGATAGTTTAATTGCCTTAGTATGACATATTTATTTCTTTATTCCACGCATTGGTTTAAATAACCTGAACAATTTCAAAACTGTGCAAACAAACTCAAACTCTCATACTCAAATGAACCTGAAAAACAGAAGGGAAACAGAGGAATGACGACTAGTGGATGGCCGACACGAAACTGAGCTTATGCCTCCTTTCCACTCGCCAGTTCCTTCCAATAAACGTATGAAAAAATCTTCGGACCAATTAAGAGGTCAATGCTGATTTGTGTGAAATGCTTTTGCAAACAAATATACCTATTGAAAAAATTAATAATCCTCTTTTAAGAGAATTCTCGCACAAATACACTAGCAACGAAGTACCGGACGAATCGAAGCTCTGGAAATTTCATAGCTACGACTTACAACAAAACCTTAGAGGAACTGCGAAATAAAATCGCCAGTAATGATATCCGAAGATCCATTGACGAAACCACCGACTCACGTGGACGTAAGGTTGAAAATGTAATTGTTGGCGCTTTAATAGAAGGTATATCCCAAAATTGTTATTTACTAACTTGTGAAGAACTTTCTGCCACAAATAGTGAAACTATTGCTGACTTTTTTCACGATTCAATGCAATTACTGTGGCCCGACGAAGATTTTTATGAAAGACCTTTACTGCTTGTAAGCGATGCTGCACCGTACATGGTAAAAGCCGGTAAAATTTAAAAAAAAATTATTTCCCAAACTCTTACATGCTACGTGTGTTACACATGGACTTCACCGAGTAGCTGAATCAATTCGCTCATTCCACAACGTAAGAATTGATAAATACATTTTTAATGTAAAAAAAGTATGTTCGAAATCTCCTTCTCGAGTTGCTGTATTCCATGAAGCATATCCAAAATTAGCATTACCAACAGAACCCATAATTACTCGCTGGGGGACATGGATATCTGTAGATGATTATCATACGGAAATTTCATCTATTAGAATACCTCAATCACTTTTAGAAGATGAATCTTTGTACACGGAATTATTCAACATCAAACATAATTTTGGATTTCTGGTCAATTACATAACTAAATTAGAAACTTGGGATGCCTTTACAAGAAAGCTTGTACATCATAGAAAATGCTCAAAATAAGTTATCTTCGCAAAATGGTACTGCTTCAAACATTGCGAAGATTATATTGAACGAAATAATGAATAACGCCGATTTAAATGTATTAAAAGAGATTTTTCGAGGTATACATCTTGGGAAATTTTCCCTACACAGCAAAGACGGTACCCTTCTACAAAAAAATTATTGGATCCGATTGCGAACGATTGAAAAAAAATGCAATCGTTCCCAATTATGTTTCTTAATCGGATCGCACCGATTCGGAACGATTGAGGCCGGCTATCGATCGTTGCCTATCGTTCTCAATCGGGACTCGAGATGAAGTGAATCTGCCATTATGTTGGTGGCAGCACATTGATCTCGCGGGAATTATTTGAAAAAGTGTATTCACTTTTTTTACATCTCTGTAAAAGATAACTTATAAAAAGATGTAAAATTGTTGAATAATTCCCTCGCGATCAATGAGCAGTCATCAACATATTTTGAAATAACTTATTTTGTAGTAATTTTCATTAGATTATCGTATTATTTGTCATTAACATGTTAATTTGTTTAATCTGGTTGCGGCTTATTTTTTTTTTAATTTTGATACCTAATTATAATAATTAAACAGGTTATTAGAAGTTATTTTTCAAATAAATTAACTATATTATTTTCATTTTGAAATTTAGTTTGCAAATTATATTAAAAAAACCCTTCATCGGTGTAACGGGGTACCCGGGTATCCACCTCCCTTTTTTCAATTTTTTTAATTCTTAAGAAGAGAACTAACGTGCGGCGCATTAAGGATCCATTGTAGCTGCTTGCGAAATAGCTCCGTAGCACAGAACATCCCAAGTCATATTTCCCACCCCGTAATAATAATTTTAAAAAATCCCGAAAACCAGTCCTACCACCTTTACCTGAACAAATCCGAAGACCTACAGAAAACACTCAAAAAATTTGAAATAATCACCCAAATCACCTTCAGAAAACCCCAACTTATATTTCCAACCCTATGATAATATTCAACAACCCCCTAAGACCACCACCACTACTTTTACCTTAGCAAATCCCAAAAGCCTCTACGTAAAACACTGAAATAATTAAAATTTTTTAAATAATTATCCCAGTCAACTTTAGAAAACCACAAGTTATATTCTCCACCCTATGATAATATTGAACAACCCCTTAACACCACCACTTCCAATTTTGCCTTAATAAATCCGAAGAGCATCCACGTAAAACACTCAACAAATTTCAAAATTTTAAATAATCACACAAGTTACCTTCAGAAAACTTCGAACTATATTTCCAACCCCATAATAATATTCAATAACCCCCTAAGTCCACCCCTTCCACTTTTAATTCGATAAATCTTAAATGTCTTCACGTAAAACAATACAAAAGTATAAAAAAATTTGAAATAATCACCCAAAGCACCTTCAGAAAACCCCAACTTATATTTCCAATCCCATGATAATATTCAACAACCCCGTAAGACCACCACCACCACTTTTACCTGAACAAATCCGAAGACCCTTCACGTAAAAGACTCAAAAAATTTAAAAGATCACTGAATCCAACTTCAAAAAACACCAAATTAGATTTTCAACTGCACGCGTTCTTAGTCGGTCTTTAGGGTTAGGTTTCCGATCGACGTCTCTATGCACTTACCCGATTGAGAACGATTCAAATGCTTGTTCCGATTGAAAATGATTGAGAACGATGAAGAAAATTTGTCCCTATTAATACCAATTCAAAGCGATTCACCTGGTAATCGATCTCAATCGGGTCCAATCATTTTTTTCTAGAAGGGTAAAGAAATTCTTTGCGCCAATAACCTCGTTGAAGTAGAAAGCAGTTTTTTCCAATTCAATCATTTCTTCAACCGCCAAAGAAGAGTATTTACGTTTAATAATTCAGGAATGTCTTTTTTTGCTGCAGCTAACATTTCGCAGCTACATAATAAAGATTGATTTTCATTTTACAAGGTATGTAACTCTTTGCACTACTTTTAAAAATTCAAATTTTTAATTTTATTAGTGTGAAGTTAGTTTTGTACATTAAAATGTGTTTGCTCTACTAGTACAGACCATAGTGGTGGCACTCCCATATATAGTTTTGAAGGCATTATGCTTTAGTGTCCGGGGGAACCGCTAGGTGGCGCTGAGAGTTAGTACAATGCAATGCGCATGTGCGACCATAATATTTTAAAATATTTCGAAATCTCGAAATTCGACATTAGTCGAAGTGTCAAACTGAATTTGTTGTGTTATCCTTGTTGCGTAAAATGTTCTGCAAGTTTTGTTGTATATATTGCTATATGCACTGTATGTACTATTTCGTGCTGATGTAAGGAAATGTGTTGATTGGTAAGTATTGAATTAAAAAGTAAATAAATTACCATTTGTTGATTAGGATGTTAAAGTTTTTTGTCTACTGGTCGTTTCAATATTTTTCATGAAAATATTGATACTTTGATTGTGAAAAAAATTCTCTCTAGCTCCCACCGGAGCTATCAAAGTATCAATATTTTCATGAAAAATATTGAAACGACCAGTAGACAAAAAACTTTAACATCCTAATCAATTAATAGTAATAATTCGTAATTATTACGTATTACCCTGGTCAAAACTAACATCTAAAATTAAATTACCATTTGCTTCATTTAAGGTTACTTTGTTGTTCTCATATTTCGAAGCATATTATTTATAAGAATTATTTTTGGGAGAATAATTAATTTATCATTATTCTTTTCTCTTTATTTTCCGCCAAAAAGATTAATTTTCGTCAATAAATCAAATACTTCAATTTTCAGGAAAGAAAATTAAATTTTAATTTCAAAAAACGAATTTTCAACAAAATAGTTCAATTTTTTTGTTTGTAACACTTGTTGGTTAAAATTGAAATGGCTTTGTAATAACATTAATTTTTGTTGTGCGAGAAGGCATCTTTTTCGTACAAAATTTGTCTTCACACCTTGAAAATTGAACAATTTGGTAGAAAATAAAATGAAAATTAACTTTCTACTTTCGAAATCATATTTCTCGTTGATAATCCAAATATTTGGTCCACAATTTTTGCTTTCAAATAATTTCATCTGCAAATTTAACAATTTCTTTCTTAATCAAAAATTCATAATTTCAGTTGTGGATTCAACTATCTCGTGAAAACTTTATTATTATTTTTCTTTCAAGTTTAATATAACTGATTGAAAAATTAACTGTTTTGCTTGAAGATTCAAATATTTTGTTGAAAAATCGTTTTCCTTCGTAGAAAATTAATCTTACTTGTTGAAAAAGTTACACTTGTTTGTTTAAAATGTAACTGCTTTGTAACAAACTAAATTTTTTGTTGCGCGAAAGGCAACTGTTATGGACAAAATTTGTCATCACACCTCATCGAGAAATTGTTGTTTAGGAATTTTAGTATTAATTTTAATCGAACATTCACTCAGTTCTTTTCCAAGATCAACCAGACAATTGTTTTTTTATTATTTCTAATGTAAGTATTCCACACAAACTTATTGACCTTTTGAGAATAGGTGATCGTTTTAACAACAAATTAAGGGGAAAAAATGATATTCAATTACTTGAAATTATTAAAGACATTGAATCCAATATTAAGAAATACATGATTATAAAATTAATGAATTTAGATCACAATTTATGGGTTTATCTAATAACTTTTTAAACAACGCTACTCCAAAAACTTGGTCAGAAAAGGAATTGAATGAGGGTTTAATTGAAACAAAAATTTTCTTAAAAAATCATCCATGATTGAATGATGAAGATAGTTTTCAATTGATTCCTAATAATCGCATCAAAATGCTTCAAAAAGGGACTTTTCCTTAGCTTATTGCCTCGTTAAAGCTAACAAAACTGATTACTGTTTACGACCAGTTATTTCAACAATAGATTTTCCAACTAGAAAATTGGAAGAATTATTGAGTCAAATTATTAAGGGGTATGGCCACAGTAGCGGGAGCGAAATCATGGGTATATTCACCAATTTTTTTTGGTATGAAAACTTAATTTATTTTCAAAACTAATTATATGTAAATGAAGCTCCAACATCAAAGAATCAGAAAATATATGCATATTTTTTTTAACGCAAAATGGCCGACTTCTGTTAAGTCCTTTTCCAAGCCTTTTTTTGTAGGGGATCCGCGGCCTGACAGCTAGCAGCCACAATTTTTAACATAGAACAAAATAAAAAAAATTCCTTTAATCTGCATAAGAATACCTAGAGAAGTACATATGGAAATGTGAAAATATTGATTTTTCCGAAAATGACGGGCATTTGAAGTTAAAAGTCGAATTTTTAGTGAAAAAATTCGTATAAAAATGATCATAAAATGAAAAGTTTCAAGTTTATCGAAAATTCCGTATGTACTTCTCTGCGAAAAGCAATTATAAAGACGTGGTTTAAATTTGAAGTCGATCGGATGAAAATTGTTAATGTAATTTGTCAGGCCAATTTGAAAAAAGCTGTTTTGAGAAAAATGAGCTTAAAGTTTTACATACAAAAGCAGAAAGCAACTGAACGGCGCCCTTTCAACGGTTTTACTGGCATTTGAAGTTGTTCTATGAGTATATTTTCGTGCATGTAGACAAGTAAGGCCCTCTACATGCCTTTCTAAATTTATCAATTGATGGTTAGTCAAGCTCAATGGGCTTGACTAACGAAAATCAGAGTACGAGCACGCCACACGCGGCCTCACGTTATACGTTCAAAATTTGAAAAAAAAAATTTTTTTTCGCTATAAATCGAATAGTATCTTATTTTTATGATGTTAGAGGATCGTTCAAGCCAAAAATAAAAAATCGATTTTTTGAAAATTTTACTGTGGCCATACCCCTTAAAAAACCAATAGAAATCTCGAAAACCTCAATTAAAAATAGTCATGCTTTCTTGAAGCTAATTGATAATGTACCTTTGGATCACATATTTGTTTCTTTTGATGTAATAGCCATGTTTCCAAATATCCCGTGTATACTATTACAAGCATTAAGAAGAAAATCAACATTATGGTAAAATTTGTTCAGAAAACATTAATTGGCAATATCATTGCAAGAAGATTAGAAGAGAAATTGATTTCGTTTTGCTTAACATCGCCTAAAATGTGCATTTGTTTATATATTTCGTTTATCAAATGAACAAATATTCCTTAATGCCGATTATTTTTCAATAAAATTTGATTATAACAATTAGCTTTAAAAGCTAACAATTTTCTTCTTCTTTCTTATATCGCTGTGCATTTAATCCAAGTGATTTGAAGTATAAGAAACATTTTATCTCGGAGATAAAACATGAAATGCAAAAAAGTGATACTTTTCGCTGTTTGCATCAACATAAAAACTAAATAATAAAAAAATCTAACTGTCATTTTGAACCTCGTTTTTCATTTCACCCCACTGTGGACCGCTACGTCACAGACACGCTTCTGGCGAAGTATCGAAAACCCGACCCGATCTCGAGTCGATATATCGATTTCCCGAGCCAAAGTCGAGTCGAGAGAATACCGATCACGGGTATCGAAAACACGATCCCGACCCGAGAAAAAACCGACACGATCCCGACCCGATCACAAGACACAGTATCGTATCGAACGGCACCGCTAATAAAAAAAATACAAAATTTGGGACCTTAGGTAGTTTTAGTTTGATCCCTTACATTGCCACAAAACATTTTGAATTATTATGAAATATTAATTGATTAAAGCGTATAGCACTTTATATCACTTAATAATTTCCACTCATATATATATATATATATATATATATATATATATATATATATATATATATATATATTCTGGGAAATCGGCGACTCTTAGAGTATACAGCCTTATCCTTGCATGCGGGGCTCTACAAGGATGGACGAACCCTTTCCCTAGCTGCTCGTGGGAACAACAATGACAACACCAAACATAATTGTAGTAAGTGCGGTTCAAAACAATCGAACGCGCAGGGCTCCCGACAATGGGTCAGATAACAATGCCGACTACCCTACAGTTGGGGGAGCCAATCAAGACGGAGTCAATGCGATTGACCGGCGGAATCTTGTTACTTTTAAGTGGACGGATCAACTCAATGACGGCCTGCTGGAGTGCTACGATGCCAGTATTGTCCCTGAACGAGAAGGTTACATGGCACGACTGCATGCTCTGTGGTGCGAGAAACACCCAGAGCTCTCAGACTTTTCGCAACAACGTCTGCGAAACCATGCCGAGAACCTCCGGAAAAGAGGTTATATAAGCGGAGTGCCTACTCAACCGCATCCAGAACAAGCCGGCAACAGAGAAAGAGAGGCGACACTGAGACCAACCGCGAACAGGCATCCAATAGCGGAAGAACGATGCTTCAGGACCCAGAGAAACATCAACATTCAGGTTTCTCCCAAGCCCAAAGATCTGACTGAATTGGATGATGAACTTCGTGGAGATTTTTCCGAAGAATCCGACCTCTGGACTATCAGTTGTGGTGTGTACAATGCAGCGAGAACTTTGGCAGATGCAAGCCGTAAAACAAAACCAACGGTTGATCATAAGATCAAAAGAAGAATGCATCAACTCAGCACAAAGATAGGCTGGGCTAGACAGTACGCGTCCCGCATTCAGTGTGTGATTGACTACATAACATCTGGCAGGAATTTCACTGCCAAGGTTCGACGGTTCGCGCGCGAACTGCGGATCCGTCATCACACAATCAACAAATCAAAGCTAATGACCATCAGACAGCATATTGTTGACAGAATACGAATACTATCTAACGCTAGGAGAAGTCTAGAGCGGAGAGAGAGGTGGGTCAGAGAAAATCAACAATTTTCATCTGATCCATCTAAACTCTTCCAAGACCCTCCAATTACTGTCGACCCTCCGCCCAAACCAGAGGAGGTCGAAGCATTTTGGAGAGAAGTCTACGAGGTCCAGCATCCACTTCAAGAAGACTCAAATAACATAAATAGCTTCAAGGAGCTGTGCAATGCCCTCATAACACCTGAGGAAGAATGCCCACCTATCACTACCGAGGAGGTGAAAAACGTATTAAGAGGCATGAAGAACTTTCCCGCTTCGGGACCAGATGGTATCAAGACTTTCTGGTGGAAGAAGTTTCCTTCTACCCACCAGCATCTGGCCCGAATGTTCACCTCATATCTAAAGTTGGAAGAGCCTATTCCGGTGTGGCTGGTGGACGGGCGCACAGTGCTCCTGCCTAAGACGGGCAACTTAGCTGACCCTAAGAATTACAGGCCAATAACTTGTCTGAACACACTGTATAAGATCTTCACAGCCATCCTAAATGATAGGATTCTTCGGACAATTGAACCTGTGTGGCGAGATATGTATGAACAACGTGGCTCGAAGAAAGGCGTAGCAGGATGTCGGGAGAACCTGCCCATCGATAGATGTGTCTGTAAAGATGCAGCATCCTATCAACGATCTCTATCGATGGCCTGGATAGATTACCAAAAAGCTTTTGATTCAGCCTCCCATAGACTTATCATCTGTCTGTTGGAAAGCTTAAAGGTTCATCCACACATCGTGAGATGCATAGAGAGATTAATGCCGCTTTGGAAAACCAGATTTACCATCTTATCTGGAAAATATGGTGTGATAACTAACAGTATCACCTTTCAGAAAGGTGTGTTACAGGGCGATACCATGAGCCCTCTCCTCTTTTGCCTCACATTATTGCCACTATCTCTCGCACTTCGCCATTCCGAAGGGTACCTCTGTGGCAAACCTGGAAATCGAAAGCATAAGGTAACTCATGTATTTTACATGGATGATCTTAAGCTCTATGCTAGAAATCAAGAGAAACTACATCTAGCTCTAAAAATTGTCACAGAGTACACTCAAGAGATTGGAATGGAGTTCGGGTTAGAGAAATGCGCCAAGGTTAAATTGAAGAAAGGAAAACTTCTTAAAATGGTCAGGAAACACGAAGAAGTAGGCAAAGGGGCGTTTCTTTGCAAAGCAGCAGAAGAGGCTGCTGAAACACTCGGCCTTGACTTCAATATCAGGGGTGAGCGAAATGCATCAAATCTTATCCATCTTGAATACTCACTCCTGAAGGCCCGGATTAAAAAAGCACAGGAGAAAAACTTCCGCGAAGAGCTCCTCGATAAGAAGATACACGGCATCTTCCACAAAAATGTGGAAGATCAGTCGATGTCGTATGAGCTGACGTTTGCTTTCCTTAGATCACCCGGATTGAAGTCGGGCACAGAGGGCTTCATTTTGGCATGTCAAGATGGTGTCATTTCCACTCTAGCATACCGTCGCCACATTTTGAGCCAAGATATTCCCGATGATAGCTGCAGAGCGTGTCATGAACACCCCGAGCATCTAGGACACATACTATCTAGTTGTCCAGCTCATGCGGGAACAACCTACATCCAAAGGCACAATGCGGCACTGAGAGTGCTTTATTACCATCTCTGTCACTCTTACGGCATTAGCCCAAATACCTCTCCGCTGAACGCCCCTAGAGAAATAGAGTCAATTGTCGAGAATGAGAAGTGCCGCATATATTGGAACTTCATATTCTCGACAATTGTTTCTGTTGCGCACTCGAGGCCTGACATGGTTCTTCTTGACTTCGAGAAACGAAACATGTTCGTTATCGAATTTTCGGCACCAGCGGACAAAAACGTCACAGCGAAGGAGAAAGAAAAGAAAGAAAGGTATAAAGACCTTATGAGGGAGTTGCGACGGTTATACCCGGAATATTCTGTTAAGCTAATCGTCCGGATCATTGGCGCTCTTGGAGGTGCCAAGGTTTCACTTGTTAATAGCCTGAAAAGCATCCCTGCGTGTCAACAAAATGCTGAGACACTTGCAGGGAGAATGCAGAAGGCGGTCGTCCTTGGGTCGCTCCGTGTCCTCAGGGTGCACGAGACTTTCGCCGGATCATCGTATTGAGTTCGCGCAGACTGTAACCACCCATCTCACGGTCGTGAGACGTGGTTAAAGCTGAAATTTTACCGCGATTTCGGTGGGAGCGGGTGCAATTTTTTTTTTTTTAGATTAGCACCCGCTCCCGGCGAAATCCTGCGGTTGTCCTTATGACAAACTTTTAACTATATATATATTTTTCACCAAAGATTGGCAACTTAGCTGACCCGAAGAATTACAGGCCAATCACTTGCCTGAACACGCTGTATGTTGCCAGAAATGTACGCATAACGAGGCTCGAAGAAAGGCGTAGCAGAATGTCGGGAGAACCTGCCCATCGATAGATGTGTCTGCAAAGACGCAGCATTCTACCAGCGCTTCCTATTGATGGCCTGGATTGATTACCGGAAATATTTCGATTCAACCACCCATCGACTTATCATTTGTCTGTTGGAAAGCTTAAAGGTTCATCCGCACATCGTGAGGCACATAGAGAGATTTATGCAGCTTTGGAAAACCAGATTTACCATCTTATCTGGAAAATATCGTGTGATCACTAACAGTATCACCTTTCAGAGAGGTGTATTTCAGGGCGACACCATGAGCCCTCTCCTCTTTTGCCTCACATTATTGCCACTATCTCTCGCACTTCGCCATTCCGAAGGGTACCTCTGTGGCAAACCTGGAAATCGAAAGCATAAGGTAACTCATGTATTTTACATGGCTGATCTTAAGATCTATGCTGAAAATAAAAATCAACTCAGGAGATTGGAATGAAATTTGGGTTAGAAAAATGCGCCACGTTTTATTTTAAGCGGGGAAAACTTAATGGCATCCCCGAAGAACCTGAGCTCGCCGACAAAAGCGCTATACAAGACGTTAGCGCTGGAGAGACCTATACATACCTTGTCGTCCCGGTAGTACTCTATTCATTCAGAGTGGTTCCATGGACGAAGGGCGAGCGCAGATCGCTTGATATCGGGTCACGAAAGGTTATGCGCACTCGAGGCCTGACATAGTTCTCCTTGACTTCGAGAAGCGAACCATGTTCGTTATCGAATTTTTGCACCAGCTGACAAAAACATCATTGCAAGAAGAATGCAAAGAAAGAGAGACATAAAGACCTTCTAACGGAGTTGCGACGGTTACACGCGGAATATTTTGGCAAGATTACGATACGCGTGGTTTCGTATATATATATATATTAAATATTATTATTATTATTATTATTAAATATTATTAAAAATAAAAGTTAAACAACCACCGCAGGGTACCACTAAGAGCAACTGCCATCTAAAAAGAAAATGTCAATAGCCCCTAGTAGAACCGCGGTAAAATACACCTATGGCCACGTCTCACATCCGTGAGATGGGTGGTCACAGGGAACGACGAAATCACAACGACAGGCCGGCGAAACCCTCGTGTGTCTTGAGGACACGAAGCGACCCAAGGATGACAGCTTTCTGCATCCATCTCGCAAGAGCCTTGGCATATTTTTGGCACGCGGGTATGGCTTTGAGGTTACGAACCAGTGATAGTTTAGCACCTCCGAGAGCACCTATCACAAGGACAATTACTCGTACCGAATATTTTGGGTACAGTCGTTGCAGCTCTCTTTTAAGGTCTTGATACCTCTCCTCTTTTTCTTTCTCCTTTGCAGTGATATTGTATTCGGACGGAGCCGAGAATTCGATCACGAATATAGTTCGTTTCTCGAAGTCTTGGAGAACAATGTCAGGCCTCGAGTGCGCAACGGAGACTGCTGCCCGAAAATCATAGTTCCAGAAAATCTGGCACTTCTCGTTTCGGACAATTGACTCTATATCCCTTGGAGCGTTCGGCAGGGCAGGGTCGCGACCAACACCATAAGAGCGACAAAGGTGGTAATAAAGTACTCTTAGGGCCGCGTTATGTCTATAGATATACGTTGTTCCTGCGTGGGTTGGACACCCCGATAGTATATGTTCTAGGTACTCAGCGTGTGCATGACACGCTCTGCACCTATCACTGGGAACTTCTTGACATAAAATGCGGGCGCGGTATGCTAAGGTGGAGATTACACCGTCCTGGCATGCGAAAATAAAGCCCTCTGTACCTGAATTGAGCCCTGATGATTTGAGGAAAGCAAAAGTTTGCTCCTTCGACAAGGACTGTTTTTCTACATTTCTGTAAAAGTTTCCGTGCATATGCTTGTCGAGTAGCTCTTGGTGAAATTTTCCAACCTCTGCTTTCTTCACTTCGGCTTTTAGACGTGAAGCATCTAGATGGAGTAATGCACTTTCCTCACTTCTGAT
>CAKNXH010002012.1:41200-51698 GCA_932178445.1 Andricus quercusramuli | reverse complement strand
TAGCAGTTTGAAGTTTGCTTTTACCAGCGGCATAGATCTTCAGGTCATCCATATAGAATACATGAGTGACCTTATGCTCACGCTGATTAGTGTCGCCACAGAGGTATCCAGGAGAATTTCGTAGTGCAAGAGATAGAGGCAAAAGTGTGATGCAAAAAAGCAAAGGGCTCATACTATCCCCTTGAAAGACGCCCCTCTGGAAGGTGACCTTGTTCGTCGTCAGACGATGATTCCTAGATGAGATGGTAAATCTAGTTTTCCAAAGAGGCATCAATCTCTATGCATCTCACTATGTGTGGATGTACCTTCAAGCTTTCCAACAGACAGATGATAAGTCTATGAGAGGTTGAATCGAAAGCTTTCCGGTAGTCAATCCAGGCCATTGACAGGACGCGCTGATGGGCGGCAGCGTCTTTACAGACACACCTGTCAATTAGCAGGTTCTCTCGACAGCCTGCTACACCTTTTTTCGAGCCTCGTTGTTCGTACATCTCTCGCCATTCAGGCTCAATTCGTCGGACGATCCTGTTGTTTAGGACAGCTGTAAAGATCTTATACAGAGTGTTTAAACAAGTTATTGGCCTGTAATTCTCTGGTCTGGACAAGTTGCCTTTTTTCGGTAGGAGTATAGTGCGTCCTAACACCAGCCACTGCGGAATGGGCGTCTCCGATTTTAAATATGAGGTGAATATGCGGGCCAAATGTTGGTGTATAGAAGCAAGTTATGTAAGCTAAACTTCTTCCACCAAAAGTTCTTGATACAATCTGGTCCAGCACCGGAAAAGTTCTTCGTCAGTATCTTCTGCTTTTTGTAGGGGTGCCTTTCCGCCCCCACAAGGCGTTGGAAAAGGGGTAGGTGTGTGATCTTACATTGTTTCTGTGACCAGCCACAAGAGTGCCTTCCCGCCCCCACGAAGCGTTGGAAAAGGGGTAAGGATGTTACCTTGCATTATTTCTGTGACTAGTCACAGGGGTGCCTTTTCGCCACCACGAAGCGCTGGAAAAGGGGTAGGGATGTTACCTTACATTATTTTTGTGACCAGTCACAGGGGTGCCTTCCCGCCCCCACGAGGCGTTGGAAAAGGGGTAGGAGTGTGACCTTTCCTTATTTCTGTAACTAGCCACAAGGGTGCCTTTACGCCCCCACGAAGCGTTGGAAAAAGGGTAGGGATGTTACCTTACATTATTTTTGTGACCAGTCACAGGGGTGCCTTCCCGCCCCCACGAGGCGGTGGAAAAGGAGTGGGGATGTGACCTTTCCTTATTTCTGTGACTAGTCACAGGGGTACCTTCCCGCCCCCACTTGTTTCTCGTGAAAAATCCCATCGAAATCGATATTTAGAAATTATAATAATAGAAAATAAAAGTCAATAATTTTAAAATAAAAAATCAATATATCGAAAACAATTCGAGATATCGATTTAACAATTATAGATCCGTGTTTTTCACAGAAAATCTCATAGAAATCGATATTCAGAAATTACGTTAATCAAAAACAAAAGTCAATAATTTTAACATAAAGAAATCGATATCTCGAAAACTATTCGAGATATCGATCTAAAAGTGTCAGATTCGTGTTTCTCGCCAAAAATCCTGTAGGAATCCACATAAAAACGTTGTCGCCACGGATATCGTAATCTTCCCAATATTCTGTTAAGCTAATTTTCCTGATCATCGGCGCTCTTGGGAGTTGCCAAGCTTTCACCTTGCCTCGCTCCGTGTCCTCATGTTATCTGAGACTTTTGCGGGATCATCGGTCAATGTTACTTTGCTTCAATTCATCAGAGCTGGGGGCTATAAGGGAAGACACGTGCCTAACTCTATGATTCACTATTGGTCAGGTAAGTAAAGGTGTCCTGCAATGATACTTTGCTATATATTGCTTATACAATCTTTAGAAATAAATGTGTTGTAGTGTTTGAATCTTTTTCAGTCAATGCGCTCTATTATTGTTTACACGGAACCAAATACAAATGGCTTCCCGATGACAAATTGACAAAAAATCCTGAATGTTTTTGAAAAAGATTATAAACAAATTTACTAATTGGATATTTTTCAGTTGAGGCCATGTGACGAATGGGTCACGTGACCGGATTCCTACCTTACCGACAGTTTTTTGATTTGTAAACTTATTTTCACACGAATAGCCACATCGAGTTGAAAATTTGGGATAATAAATAAGAAGCACTAATAAAGGTGGGTCTGGTCCTAAATTGTAATAATCACGAAAAAAGAAAAAAAAAATTATTCACAAAAAAAACTTTTTTCACGATTATGAAAATTTAGGACCAGACCCAACTTTCTCAGGGCTTCTTATTTAGTATCCCAAATATTCAACTCGATGTGGCGCTTCGTGTGAAAATAACTTCACAAATAAAAAAAGCGCCGGTAAGGTAGGAATCTGGTAACGTGACCCACTCATCGCATGGCCTTAAAAGACTCAATTTTTATATTGAATCCTAGGTTTCTTTGCTCTGATAATTTGCAAATTGACAATAACTGTTAATTGTTTAAATAATTTTCATTGACAAATGTTGAAACAGTTAGAGACTTTTGCTCATCAATTTATCTATATACATACATAACTTAGAAATTGGAAAATAATGAAAAAAAATTATAATTTAAGTTACTCACCAGTTGTGATATTTGATTTCCAACGTTGAAGTATCTAGATTTTTCTTCAGAACAGCAACACTTTACTTCACAAAGCATTAACGTACACTAAATGTTCAATAAATAAATGTTTGACTTGAAAACAGGCTTACTTTATGTACCTGACCAATACTGAATTTTAGAATTAGGTACCTGCCTACGTTAATTATCCCCAGCTTTGACGAATTAAAGCAAAATGACATTGAGGGGGGGAAAAAAGATTTGTTAAAATTTACCCCACCCCCACAGGAGGCAGAGGTGGGGGTAACTTTGTAATTTCAAATGGCAATCCCAATTTTTTATCACAGATTCAGATTCTCCTTTACGAAATACGTAAGTTTTATTCGGAAAATTTGTTTCGATTCGCGATAGATGGCGCTGCAATTGCGAAAAATGAAATTGTTGACACTACTTTTAGCTCTACCCAGGAATAACGACGCGGAAGCAGTAGTTGTCTATTCCCTTCGGGGTGCTTAATTTCGGTGAGTCCCTTGCCTCTCACCATCCATCGGGGTGCTTGAACTTTTGGCAACGGGACAGTAAAAGTGATAAAACTGTCGAAAACCATTCCCGAATGCAGTTGGTTGACGACAGTCGATTTTCGATGTAGACATTACATATCATCGAGTCTCCACTGTCTAAAATCCTCGACGTCATTCCGGCCGAGCGATAACCGCGTCTGTCCGTGCTTAACGTTTATTCATTAGGAAGGTTGATTGTGCTCATTTGATTTGGGTGTGATGGTTGCTTTCGTTTGGGTTATTGTTGTTGGTCACGTTTCTTTGAGTTGGTTTGGGTGTCGTTGTATTTCCTCATTACCTTACTTCATTACTTTTACAATGGAAATTCTATCTCAGCAACAGAAGATTGAAATGATTCTCATTTATGGAGAAAGTGGCAGGAATATCAACGATGCTCTCACGCTTTATGCTCAACGCTTTCCAGAAAGTGTTCCTTCACGCGCTTCTTTTTACCGGGTTGTCCGAAACTTCATCACTGACGGAAGTGTACAACCGAAAAAAAGGAAGCTTCAAGTAACAGTTACTGGAGTTGATAATGAAATTGCAATTTTAGCTGCAGTCACTTATGACCCTCATGTTAGTACTCGACAACTAAGCCGCGATTCCGGAATGTCTCTATCCAGTGTTTGGAAGGTATTAAAACGTAATAATTATCATCCGTATCATATTTCACTGCATCAAGAACTTCATGGAAATGATTTTCAGAACCGAGTGACATTTTGTCAATGGGCGGTTCAGCAGATACAAGGAAACCCGAATTTCTTTTTTCTAGTACTCTTCACAGACGAGTAGTCTTTCACAAACCATGGTAACGTAAATCGGCACAACATGCATTATTGGAGTGTAGAAAATCCACATTGGTTGCGTGAAGTTGAGCATCAGCGTCCATGGTCCGTGAACGTTTGGTGTGGAATAATTGGAGATCAACTTATCGGTCCGTATTTTATTGATGGAAATTTGAACGGTGAAAAATATCGTGACTTTTCAGAAAATCAACTTCCAATATTGCTGGAAGACCTAAGCTTGGAAGTGCGACACAACATGTGGTTTCAACATGACGGTTGTCCAGCACATTATGCGGCAATCGCGAGGGAAGTACTCAATCGCGAATTCAATGGACGATGGATCGGTAGAGGAGGTCCAGTAACTTGGCCTGCCAGATCGCCAGATCTCACGCCGCCGGGTTTCTATTTGTGGGGTTATCCAAAGAATCGCGTGTATCAAGAAGTACCCACAACTCGTGATAACATGATCGAGCGAATCAGGTCTGCTTGTGCACAAATATCACCAGACACAATTCGCAGTTGTGTGGAATCTTTCAAACCTCGGATTAACAAGTGCATCGAAGTGCGAGGACACCATTTTGAGCACTTATTGTAAAATAATTAATCGAAATCAAGCATCCCTGTGGTGAGAGGCAAGGGGACTCACCGAAATCAAGCACCCCGATGGATGGTGAGAGGCAAGGGGCCTCACCGAAATTAAGCACCCCAAAGGGAATAGACAACTAGTACGTCCGCACTGAATCTGTGATAAAAAATTGGGGTTGCCATTTGAAATTACAAAGTTACCCCCACCCCTGCCTCCTGTGTTCCGTAGGATGCGTATTTTTTTAGATATTTCGTTGTCTCGAGTTAAAAAAAAACACCCTATATATATATATATAAAGATATATGTAAAGATGCTTTCGATTCAACCTCCCATAGACTTATCATCTGACTTATCATCTGTCCCACACATTGTGAGGTGCATAGAGAGATTAATGCCGCTTTGGAAAACCAGATTTACTATCTCATCTGGAAAATATCGTGTGATCACTAACAGTGTCACCATTCAAAGAGATGTGTTTCAGGGCGACACCATGAGCCCTCTTCTCTTTCGCCTCACACTATTGCCACTGTCTCTAGCACTTCGCTATTCCGAAGGGTACCTCTGTGGCAAACCTGGAGATCGAAAGCATAAGGTTACTCATGTATTTTACATGGAAGATCTCAAGATCTATGCTAGAAATAAAGAGAAACTACATCAAGCTCTAAAAATTTTCAAAGGGTACAATCAAGAGATTGGAATGGACTTCGGGTTAAAGAAATGCGCCACGGATCATTTGAAGAAAGGAAAACTTGATGGCATCCCCGAAGACCCTGAGCTCGTCGACAGAAGCGCTATACGACACCTTAGCGCCGGAGAGACCTATACATACCTGGGCGTGCCACAGAGCCGCATTCAGTACGTGACATCTATAAAGGATACTCTCCGAAGCAGATACAAACGTCTCATCCGGCAGATTTGGTCTTCCGAACTGTCGGCTAAGATTAAAGTATCTGCAACGAACATGCTTGCCGTCCCGGTAGTACTCTATTCATTTGAAGTGGTTCCATGGACGAAGGACGGGCTCAGATCCCTTGATATCGGGACGCGTAAGGTTTTGCACATGAACAAAAGCATGCACCTCAAGTCTTCTGTTCCGCGACTTTACATCTCACGCCGCCTGGGTGGTCGCGTAATATTGAATCTTGAGTGTCTTCACAACAGGATTATTCTGGGTACAGCAATTATAGTTGCTAATGGACAAGACCCTCTTCTTAAAATGGTCAGGAAACATGAAGAAGCGGGCAAATAGGAAACCTAGTGGAGAGAAGACGAGTAGTGAACGACAGGGACTTTCTACTAGTTCAAAAGATCAAGCAAAGGAGAGGGGCATTAAATGCTATAATTGTGGTGACGCAGGCCACTTAAGTCGTGACTGCCCAAATAAAGGTAGAGGGAAAAAGTGCTTCAAATTTGACGGATTTTGGCACATAGCTTCCGAGTGTACAGCAAGCACCTCAAGGAAAAGCATATTCACAAAGAAGAATACAGGACATGACGGAAAGGGCGCGGGAAATTTAATTCTGATGGAGACGAGACGCACGAAATTGCGTTATAAGGATTGCACAATTGGTGGGATTAACGTGACAGCTGCAATAGATTGCGGCACTGATTTTAATTTTATGCGAGAAGGGAAATGATTCAAGAGACTGTGATGGCAGCTGATGTAGGACAGTTTCAAGCTATTGGGCGATTCAACACTACTACGATGATTGATATTGTCGCATATTCGTTAACTTTCAGAGTTACGCCACAGAGAGTTATTCCAGAGAAAACTATTTTAGGTTTGGAATTACTCGACCAGTTAGTGCTGGAAACCAGAAAAGGAGGTACTCAGATGTGGCCGGACGAAGGCTATTTGATTCTGAAGGCTCAAGAAGACGATGAAATTGGCTAAACATATACCTGGATTTCAAGGACGTGGTGCAAAAGCTGGTAACAGTTTATCGGCCTACCGGTAACGAGGAAGTCCCGGTAGAGATGGAAATTGTCTTGACAGACAATAAGCCGATAAGTCACGGGCCAAGACGGCTCGCACCGTTAGAGATGGCTGAAGTGGATCAACAGGTACAGGAACGGGAGCGAAGAATTATCTTAGAGCAAGCTGTTCCGAGTATGCTAGTCAGGTGGAAGTAACCAGAAAGAAGGATGGCACACCTCGAATTTGTATTAACTACAAGCCTCTGAAGAAAGTCACGGTGAGACAATATTTTCCTTTACCTTTGATTGAAGATCTTATAGATAATACGGCTTATGCCAGGTAATTTACAACGTTGGATTTAAAGGACGGTTTTTTGCATGTGAAGGTCGCCGAGAATAGTAGAAAATATACTGCTTTCGTCACGACGACGGGACAGTATAAGTTTCTAAGAGTACCATTTGAGCCGTTCTCTAGAAAAACGGCTTAAGTCGATTTAGGTCGTTTCTAAAATTTATGAATTATTACATTGCTGCGCGGCTCTAGTATGTGTATGTGAAGTTTCAAGCATTTTAAACCAATGGATAAGCTTACACAGTCGGTATAGAAGGCAGTCCGTTGCGACCCGAGCGCGCGCAGTAGTTACGGGCGGCGTCCAGCGTATTCCTGCAGTTAGCACAATTAAATCGCTCCCAAACGTCAACAAAGTGCTTTCTTTTTTCGTGTACTTTTTAGGCGCTCGAGTTGCTACAGAAAATCGAGGTAAACACCCAAATTTTGCAAAAATAAAAAGAGATGTTTGGGATTTGGCTAAAGAACATTGGTTGTCTATACCTCATAAAAAATCGCACTATAAAGCCCAAACAACCGAAATTTTTTTTTCTAGACACAACTCTTACTGTTAAACAGTTTTATATATAAATAATATTTTATAACAATTTTGAAATAAATGTAATTTTAATAATGCATAATGAGTTTCAAATAAAATTATTGCAATACTATCACTTTATCCTACGTTACGCATCTTTTTGACGACTTTTTCAGTTCTTCTCCGTTAAACGGCTTAAGTATTATTTATTAATACGCTGATAAATATTAATACGTAATGTTTAATTTTTTTCCGACCGGTCGCAATTCATTATTGGATGCTATAACTTTTAAGCGGAACATCTAAAGTACGCGAAAATAAAAATAACCACTTATCAAACACTGTACATACTTAAAAATGCAAGTGTCGAAAAACGACATTTTTCGACTTAAGCCGTTTTTCTAGAGAACGGCTCATTTGGCCTTTGCGATGCACCAGCTGTGTTTCACCGTTACATGACGTACATTTTTAGGAATTTAATCGAAGAAAGGATCATCTGGATGTACTTGAACGATATTATTATTTTATCGAAAAATGTTCCAGAAGCCGTAGAAGGAGTCTTCGAGACAGCAGCACGATTTGGACTAAAAATCAACTGGAAGAAATGTCAACTCTTGCAGGGAAAGATTGAATTCCTAGATTACGTGATCGAGAATGGGACGAACAGGCCATCACCAAAGGAGGAGTTAATGCATTTTCCTGAATCGAGGACTGAGTGAGCTCTGCAATCCTTTTTAGAATTGGCCGGCTATTTCAGGAAATTCATCCTTTTGAGGATCTACAATCCCCAGCTGGAGACAGAAGTTCACACGGATGCTTCCAAGGATGGCTATGGAGCAATACTGCTTCAAGTAGCCTTAGCCGATGGACAGTTACACCCGGTGCAATACATGAGCTGCAAGACGTCAGATGCCGAGATGAAACTACACAGCTACGAGTTGGAGATATTAGCAGTAGTCATGGCCCTGAGAAAGTTCAGAGTCTATTTGTTGGGTGTTTGTTTTAAAATTGTTACAGATTGCGCAGCCTTCGAAATGACACTGAAGAAGGACAATCTCTCACACAAAGTCTCTAGATGGGTGATGGAACTGGAATTATTTCGGTACAAAGTCGAGCATCGACCAGGCTTGAGGATGAAGCATGTTGACGCGCTGAGTAGATATCCAGCATCGTTACTCCTAGTACGAGATAATCTGGTGGACAGACTTCAGAGGGCACAAGATCGCGACCAGGGAGTCAAGGCAATAAAAACGCTTCTGACACATGAGCATTTCGATGGCTATCATCTGCAGATACAGTTGACTGTACAAGGGAGAGGGCGAAATCAAGAGGTTGCTTGTCCCTAAGGGTATGCAGCAGGAGACAATCCAGAGAGCTCATGCTGTAGGACACTTTGGAGTGAAGAAAACCACGGAGATTATACTGAGACAATACTGGATGGACAAATTGCCGAAAAAAGTCGAAGCATACATTGAGAATTGTGTTGCATGTATTCTAGGTTCCAGGAAGCAGGGCAAACCTGAGGGATTCCTGAATCCGATTCCGAAAGGAGAGGCACCGATGGACGCTCTTCATATGGATCACGTAGGACCATTACCATCAACGAGGAAGAGCTACCAATACTTACTGGTGATTGTAGATGGATTCACCAAGTTTGTATGGTTGTACGCGACGAAGACCCAGGGAAGTGGCGAAGTTCTAGCGAAGTTGCAGAATCTTCAAACAAACTTTCGGCAATCCCAGAAGAATCTTCCTATAACAACAGGAGTAACAAGAGGAAACGGACAGGTCGAGAGGATCAACAGCATTTGCAAGCCAGTGTTCGTCAAACTTTCAACGCAGGAGGCGCTCAAATGGTATACACATATTGAGAGAGAACAGAGAGCAATGAACAGCACGTATCAAAGATCAATTGATACAAGCCCTTCTTAACTGCTACTGGGAACAAAGATGAGAATTCTAGAGGAAGTTCATCTCCAAGAGATCATCGAGGAAAAGGCGAGGGTCGCCTTTGACGAAACCCGAGATGCACTACGTAGGTAAGCCAAGGAACGAATTGGCAAGACCCAAGAAGAAAATAGGAAAGGCTACATTAAGAGAAGAAAGCAAGCAAAGAAATATCAACTAGGGGGTATCGTAGCTATAAAGAGGACTCAATTTGGACCAGGACTGAAAGTAAAAATTCCATTTTTGGGGCCTTACCGAATCACAAAAGTACATCAACAAGATCGGTACGACGTCGAGAATATCAGCGGAGATGAGGGAGGAGAGGTGACCTCAAGTTCAGTCGATTACATGAAACCATGGAGAGGTTCCTACCGTGATCTAGAGGCGATCTAGAGAACGAACTGGACTACGATCTTGAAGCATCGTCTGAGACAGACCATGTGCAGGATGGCCGAGTTGTGGGATCCTAGAATGCTCACATAGAAATATGTAGGGTTGCGGTAGGTAAGGAGAAACTATGGGGGTGGGTATAGGAATTGAGACATCGAGAGAGGGAGGGGGAGTCTTGGACTGACCAGCTTGCCGAGAGGTCGTTCTTGCGGATACCATGTCGGTTCATGAATGATGTACACCTTGATCTTATTTTCATTTTGAATAAACGCGAAGTTACAGTAAAAGTGTGTGCGTTTTCAATTCGAATCACATACCCACATACATTTCATTAGACTCTGCCCTCGTTCTTTAGAAATCAGTTCTTTTTACAGTTCTCAAAAGTTCGATTTCACAAGTCAATCCACAAAGTTTGATATTCATTCTTCGCAGCATTACTTTTTAAATCAGTACAATATGCTGAATGCAGCTACCGCTCGACGAGTCATATGTAATAAGATACTACAAGCAATTTCGAGACTTGAGAGATATAAGACAGCGTGCATTTTATTTCAGGCTTTACTCACGCTCTTTGACTTTATTATATAGATTAAGGGTGCAGTGCCCGGCGCTTATTGCTCATTATGTAAGACAACAACATTTGAGATGAGGTAACATGCATTTTTTATTCAAAGATATAGGCTCGTTCTTTTTATCACCTTCCATCTCTTATTAGAAGAAACAGTTTGCCTATTACAAGTTAAAGTTTTTGAATAAATTGAAAAAATATAATATAATATAATATTATAATATATAATAATATAAATATGATAAAATATTTTCGAAACTTTTTTT
>CAKNXH010002012.1:5577-26744 GCA_932178445.1 Andricus quercusramuli | reverse complement strand
TAATGCGGCCCTAAGAGTACTTTATTACCACCTTTGTCGCTCTTACGGTGTTGGTCGCGACCCTGCCCTGCCGAACGCTCCAAGGGATATAGAGTCAATTATCCGAAACGAGAAGTGCCAGATTTTCTGGAACTACGATTTTCGGGCAGCAGTGTCCGTTGCGCACTCGAGGCCTGACATTCTCGGCTCCGTCCGAATACAACATCATTGCAAAGGAGAAAGAAGAAGAAGAGAGATATCAAGACCTTAAAAGAGAGCTGCAACGACTGTACCCAAAATATTCGGTACGAGTAATTCTCCTTGTGATAGGTGCTCTCGGAGGTGCTAAATTATCACTGGTTCGTGACCTTAAAGCCATACCCGCGTGCCAAAAATATGCCAAGGCACTTGCGAGATGGATGCAGAAAGCTGTCATCCTTGGGTCGCTTCGTGTCCTCAAGACACACGAGGGTTCTGCCGGTCTGTCGTTGTGATTTCGTCGTGCCCTGTGACCACCCATCTTACGGATGTGAGACGTGGCCATAGGTGTGTTTTACCGCGGTTCTACTGGGGGCTATTGACATTTTATTTTTAGATGGCAGTTTCTCTTTGTGTTCCTGCGGGGTTATTTTCTCTTTTTTTTTTAATATATATATATATATATATATATATATATAGAAATCAAGGATAATTGATTGCTTTCTGTCTGAATAATTATAACTACTTAAATTTAAAAACATATTTTTTAATACACAAATAATTCAGACGTCAAAAAACATTTATCCTCTAATGTAGAATCTTCTAGAACTTTGAGATAAAAAGGGAGATATATTAATAAATAAAGAGAGTAAATGATTCGTGAATATAAAGCCTATGTTCGAATTTCATGTACACAGCTTCAAGTTTATTCATGATTTTAATGGCGCATTACATTTTTTACGTTGCAAGACGTTATATTTCAAATGTGTCTGGATGTGTCGATTATAATTTAAAACCTTCTAGAACATTGATAAAAAGAGGGAGACACTGTAATAGATAAAGAGAGTAAATGATTCATGCGAATATCATGATTTTTCTACACGTTTCTAGAAAAAGTTTCAAAAACCTTCCACATGTATTTTCATAGAAATAATCTGAGGATATACAGGGTGTCTCAGATTCAAGTGTCCGGACTCACACAATAGGTATATAAAAAAAAAAAAATCGAAAATTCCTTTTATAAAAATCAGTTGATGTTTTAGTTTTTGAGTTATTAAATATTTAGGTTGGACCAATCAGGAGCGAGGTATAAACAGTCGTGCGTATGTGAGAGGCAGTCCAACGCAGGGTTATTGAAGCAAGCGCCGAGGTGGGGTTAGCGGGGAGAGAACAGCAGTCACTAAACTACGTTGGACTCCTGCTCACGTACGCACGACTGCTTATACCGCGCTCCTGATTGGTCCAGCTTAAATATTTAATAACTCAAAAACTAAAACTGGAACTGATTTTTCAAAAAGGAATTTTCAATTTATTTGTTCAATGTTTATACAGCCATATAAGTTCGGACACTTGAGTCTGGGACACCCTGTATAATAATGCATAATTATTTAAGGGGTATGGCCATAGTAGCGGGAGCGAAATCATGGGTATATTCACCAATTTTTTTCGTATGGAAACTTAATTTATTCTAACAACTAATTATATGTAAATGAAGCTCCAACATCAAAGAATCAGAAATATATATATATATATTTTTTTTTTTTTGACATGAATAACGAAACTCAGAGTACGAGCACGCCATACGTGGCCTCACGTTATACCTTCCAAATTTGTAAAAAAAAAACAATTTTCCGCTATAAATCGAATAGAATCTTATTCTTATGATGTTAGAGGATCGTTTAAGCCAAAAATAAAAAATCTATTTTTTGAAAATTCTACTGTGGCCATACCCCTTAATATGTGTTCGGTTTATTGGAACAGCATGCTCAATTGACACTACTGAAAGACAGTTGAATCGAAATATTTGTTAAAAGAACGGTGGTTTTGTTCGATTATAGCTTTCAGTGAAAATCGTATGATCAATGAAATAATATTCATATTTTTAAAATTTTGAGGATATGGAAGGAAGATTAATACCAGAGATGGTGATACGTATATGGGGCGTAATTTCTGAAGTGTACCCACCTCGAAAATGAAAGTTGTCCGATCGGGCTAAAAATTGGCCGAATTGTAGTTCTATTAAATAATACTAATCACACCAAAAATTAATTCATTTTGATAATTATATTGCCTTGAACAAAATTTCACTTTAAACGTTTTCGATAGATTTTTTCACAAACTTTCTGGTGGTGTTAACAATTTTGGAAAAAATCAAAATTTGACCCAAATTTTTGAAAATCAAAAATAAATTTGAATTTTTTTCAAACTTGGTTTGAAAAAAAGAAAAGATTTTTTCCTATAAGACCCCAAATTTTCAGAGTGACAAATTAATTTGTCTTTGAGTAATAGAACGATACGTAAACAAGATGCCGTGATAGGGCGGGTGGCGCGCGATTTTCCCTAGTGCGCTCACGCCGAGGATCGTTGTGCGACGCTTTAGTGACAGTTTTTTAAGTTAAGTAATATTATATGGTAATATTATCTGTCTTTCTGTTCGATTTTTGGGCGATAGTTTCAACAGTTGTTTTCTTTGCAGGCCTCTTTTGCGGTTTCTGTTTTTTGCCATTCGAGACGATGTCGTATTTCTCAGAGGAAGAAAACTTCTTGAGTTGAAGTTTTCCATCTTGACTGGGAATGAAAGCGTGGTACTGTAATGTATCTGGCATCATGACAGCTTTATCAAATCTGGTTTTCAGTCACTCGGTGGCTAAGACATGATTTTCTTTGCTGCTGAAAAAAATTTCGGTTTCCTTACAGTTACTCTTTGACCACTGAAACAAAGCACGGAGAGTAAGTATGTGATGTTTCGGAGAACATTGTAAGCTTGAACGTACTGTTTGTTTCTTTATATTCGCTCCTATACCATCACATGCACCCTTACCATGAGATGTACCATGGAAGTGCCATTCAGCTTGGATACCAAAATCTTCTTCATGGGCTTGGAGATTAACAAAGCTACTCTTATTTTTGAAATGTTGTCCTGCACCATCAGTGAAATAGTAGATTTTATTTGGCCTTAAATGAGTTTTCAAGTATTCTACTATTATCTTTTGATACTCATGAACAGCCACCGTGTCATGAGCTAAATCATCATTGCGCTACATTCTGGATCATGAAGGCGTAATTCTCAGCAAAATCGAAGCAAATCAAAAACTCCCCAGGCAATAAATTTTCCTTCAGGTTTTTGAAAAAAAAATGTAAATGTAAACAAAATGTAAATTCTAAAGATGTATATTCTCATATCTAATTTTTAAAGCATATTCCCAATTAATATTACACTGACCGTAATGCAGGCCTTGTTAATTCACCCTGAAATGCAGAGAACAGTTATTCTAGTAGCATATAATATTACTTAACTTAAAAAAATGGCACTAAAGCGTTGCACAAAGATCCTCGGCCTGAGCGCACTAGGGGAGATCGCGCGCCACCAGCCCTACCACGGCATCTTGTTCACGTATCGTTCTATTACTCAAAGACAAATTAATTTGCCACTCTGAAAATTGGGGGTCTTATAGGAAAAAATCTCAGCTTTCTTTTAAAACTATTTTGAAGAAAGAAAAGTGCCCAAGTTTAAAAAAAAGTCGAATGTATTTTTGATTTTCAAAAATTTGGGTCAAATTTTGATTTTTTCAAAAATCGTTAATACCACCAGAAAGTTTGTGAAAAAATATATCGAAAACATTTAGAGTGAAATTTTGTTCAAGGCAATAGGACAAAAGTTACAAACGTTTGAAAGTAAGGCTTGCTCAAAAACCCCAAAAATTGTACCCCCTCCACATTGATAAATAATTATCAAAATAAATTAATTTTTGGTGTGAGGAGTACTATCTAATAGTACTACTATTGGGCCAACTTTTAGGCCGATCGGACAACTTTCATTTTCAAGGTGGGTACACTTCAGAAATTATGCCCCATATATGTATAGTGGAGAATTCTGTTTTATGGCCACAAATGAATATATTGTTTTCCACAAAAGAAAAAAAGGAGAAGGAACTCTTTTTTTAAATATTGTACTGTAACTGTATCGCAGTTAAAATAAAAATGATGAATATACCATAGAAGAGTGTGAATCCAGTCAAAACAAAGAAGCATCAAATAAGTGCGGGAGCGAGTGCTGTTATGTCGATTTGGAGGAGTCAGGTGAATATTATATGAATGTGAAAATTTATTACATTACAACAGAAACGAAGTTTTTCTTTTCAAACTAACATTTATGACATCATCTTAATGGTTTAAGCATAAACGCCTATGGCTTAAATAAAGAAGAAGCAGTTTGAAGAAAGTCTACAGTACACCTTCTTATGATGAAGGAAACTAAGGATAAATAATAATATGAGTGAAGAAGGAGTTGTCAATAAAAGTATCAATTATCATTTCACCTGCACTGAAAAAAAAAGAATTTTTGAACCAAGAAAATGCATTTACTCGAATCCTATTTCTTAGCACCAAGAAAATATTCTTTAACATTAATAACTTTTATTTAAGCCGAACACATATTTATTGTTTATCTAAAGAAATTAATTTTTTGGCTATATTTTTTTGATTCAAAAAGATATTTCTTACATTCAAGGAAAACATTTCCTTGATTCAAAAGGTATAGATTCGTTGAAATCTGATTAGTCGTTCGAAGAAATACTTATTTGATTTCATGAGTTCGATTCTTTTAATTAATTAGGACGCATTTAAATCAATTAATTGTGCATTCCTGAATTAAGTCTTTAAGTTTATTTAAATGAAAGAAATGATGATTTTATTCAAAATAATATTAATTAGATTAAAGATATATTTAATTGTTACAAAGAGTTCATGCATTTGCACCAATGAAGCATTTATTTAGATGAAAAAGATATTGTGTTTACATAAATATTTATTTCTTCAGGTGAAGGAAATCTTTAATTTGCTTAATAGAATTAAATTATTCATAACAAATAAACATTAATTCCAGCGAAGTAATTATTTTTTTAAATCACACTTTTAATAATTTGATATAATTTTGTTCAATTGAATACTTCTTTAGATTAAATAAATATGTTGTTAACTTCAATATCCATGTTTTTTATCTGAAGAAATATTTCTTAGACATTTAATGTGAGGGCTAAATACGGCTTTCTGCCTTAGAGTTTCCATGTTGCGACAGCGTCGTTGTCATCGCTGTGGACTTTACACTCGACGGACCCCAGTTCGATTCCTGCTAGAGGTGGATTTTTCATCAAATTTTTCTGTTTCCAGTTCATCGAGATTTTAAGATATGTGAGTTATTTAAATTAAATATATATAACAATAACAATGTTAATTATAATTTAAGCTGAAAGAATCCATTTGTTCATTTAGGAAAATATGTAGGGGAGACCTCCCTACAGTGGATAGCAAAAATTGGTAGATTTCAGTAAACACAAAATAGGATACACATTAAAGAGCTATTATGACACAAATGAAGCTGATATATTCACCCATGTATTGAGGTATCAGTAAAAATCAATTCGTTAGCAAATAAAAAGCTATTGATATTATTTTGAGGTGGTAAAATTTTGTCCAGTGTTGGCAGGTTCGCCCAACAGTGGACATTCGATTCTACACCGCGAATCAGAATAGAAAGAGGTTTTTATGCGTACCCCTAAATTATATTTTATACCGACGCTATTATCAGAACAAACAAAACCAGCTGTGAATTCGATCTCAAGTGTTTACACTTTGCTTGTATTTATAATTATATGGTGCTCATTTGACGAGCACTTTGCTTCCCGTTAGCGAATGTATTTGCTTCCTCATAGAGGAAGCATCAGTTATTTTTTTCAATAATAGACAAACCAAAGTCTTCATTTTGCTCAATTTAAAAATAGAAATTTACAAAGAATACAAAATTACAAACTAATACAAAAAATGTTTTAAATACATACAAAGACAAATCAGATAAATCAAATCTTGTATTCGAAATGATATACAATTTTTCGAGCTGGAAAAGGGAAAGGAAAAGTTCTGTCGCACCCTATCCCTTTCCCAGCTTGATGATTTCTTTACAAAAATTGTCAGAATTACTATATTTGAAAACTTATGATCAAAAAGTCTTTTCTATTCATGCGTCAACTTTGAATTATGTCGACGAAAAAAGTTTTTCTGTTTAAAACTGATGATTCAGATATTATAAATTAGCATAAATACCCTAATCTTCAATAAAGTGTATCATTATTATAGATCAATCGATTTGCCTCGAAGCAAGAAATCTTTTCCGTTCTTGCATCAATTTTGAATTATGTTGGTGAAAAAAGTTTTACTATAAAAAACCGTGTTTTTAAATATAATGCATTACGATAGCTTCCTTACTAGGGTGGCTCAAAAATGCATGGCAAATTTTTTTTTCATACTAGAGGGCAAAGACCCCCCCCCCCCCCCATTTTGTTCCAAATCCGAAAAAAGAGAATCCCTATTTTTTTTTCGTTTTTTTTTATTTTTTCAGTTTTTGAAATAATTTTTTGCAGAGAATTATCCTACGATGAATTTCATGTATAATACATATGGGTTCAACACCCCTAACACACCCCCACGAGTCGCTGAAAACTATCCTTAAAACCAAACATATCAATTCTCCATAAAAACGACCTTTTTGCACTGTATTCTCGTATTTTTTTACCTTAAATTATTTATATTGGTCTAGTAGAATATTTATCAACATTGCTTAATTACTTTTCAATTATTTAAGCAAATGGAATTTGTTTCAATATTTTTTTTTTCAAAAATCCGTTTTTTCATAAACATTATTACTATTGGTCTACTGGAATATTTATTAACACTAATGTATTAATTTTTAAATATTTGAACGAAAATTTAAAGAAAGACCAACTTAAGATCACATTAAGACCAGTTTCAAACCACGTTTGGTCTTTTTCTGGTCTTTTACCTTTCAGCCTATACCTGCATTAATTTTAGGGCATTGAAATAGACACCACTATCTCTTTTAAATAAGGATAGCTTTCTGCATCAACAGACTAGCTATACCTAACAGTCCCAAAGAACCTGGGATGATTTATTATTATTTACGAAATCTAGAGGCTTCAACCAGTTGCCGTCATATTTATGGAACTCTGTGCCTCCCTACATCTCGTCATCTCTTTCTCTTGAAACGTACAAGAAAGGGCGCCCCCTTTACAATCTATGACTCGTGATGAGCCTAATAATGATGGGATATTAGGGGTTCAAACTGCCGGGACATGAATATATCTGCCTACACTGTGATCTTAAGTCGGTCTTTTTTCACGAGGGTTGTCTGTTCATTTTTTTCGTAGCTTGTGGTAATCGTCTAAAAATTTAATTTTTCTATTTTCAATGCTGTGTTTTACGAATAAAACAAAAACTACGCGACATATCAAAAAGTGAATAATAACAAATTTTTAGATTAGAAAAGATGTTTAAGCGATGTTGTTTTTCTGAGTGATATAAATTTATAAAAATATGTAATGTTAATGGTGGTAAATGACATACTTCAGACCAAAAGAATTCGTTGTTGGATTCTTTATTTCATCGACGTTTCGAAAAACTATCGTTTTCCTCATCAGGACAATAAAATTGTATTGAGTAGAGAAGTTTATCATCTTAATTTAAGAGCAGGGATGGCCAACGAGAGGTTCTGACGCTTCTCCTTTCCTCCCGTTTCTTCCCCTTCTCCGAGCGCCTTACCGAGAGTTCTCCTCTTCTCGTTTCGTTATACTCGCGCCTCGAGCACGCAATGTTAACGCAGCTGTTCGCTTTCGGGGCCGTTCGGCCTCGTCCGCTCAGCAGCCGAGGAGACTCGACCCCTCTGCACACCGGGCTCAGCACATGGTAGCAACGGAGGTGGTAAGAGAGGGGATCACGAACTGACAGATTTTTACTCTTTTACTCTCGCGTTGGACTATAATAACCGTACATAGAATTCTCAAATCTTGAAAACAGTGGTCTCAAAAATTTTCAAAATGTGCTCACTTTTTGAATTTTTATCTAAACTAGCTGGCTAACGAAATTAACCTTCATTTTAGGATACTTGAAGAGTATACCAAAGGCCAATCCAATCTGTTATTTTTTTCGAAAGATATCGTGCTAACAAACTAAAAATGTACAGGCAAACATACATTTTATAGAAACCTGTTTTTTGGGTTCAGAGAGTCTCAAAACGTGGACATTTGGCAAAAACGGGGGGGCGGGGGGTCCAAATTTTACACAAATCTAATACCTTCTCATTATAGCATGAGAATGTATTAATGTTGTAACATTTGCAAGATTTCAGAAGTCTTTGCGATTGAGCGACTCAAAAAAAGTTATAAATCTCACAGCCTACCTCTGAAAATGAATAATCAAACCATACAACAAATTTAGCACGAATCTTGGAAAATACCAGCAGATTCTTAAGAGATCTTATTAAATTCAGTGGATCACAGTGAGAGATTTAAAATTTTATATCGATATAACTCGGATGTCATATAAACTATTAGCAATTAATATCTGGTAGCCCTGTAGTATTTTTTAATAATATTGAATCAACTATTTTGAAATGAAGAACACACAATTTGAAAGCTATTGTTAGAATTTATAAAATAAATCAGCTACATAAATATCATAATTGACTATAAGAAACGTTAAAATTATCTTTCATATAATAGAGTAATCTACAAAAAAGATTCAATTTACTTACTTGAAAGATTGAAATAAAGTATCTGAATGATGAATTAAATACAGCAGTATTAAAATCTAATGCAAGAATACTGTGAATTAAACATTGAAAAATGATACAATGAACTAGTAATAACATGATAACATCTACTTTGTGGAACTCTCAAATTTAATTAAATAATCATAAAAATGCTGAGTGAAGTATCGATTACGTATATTAAAATCTGCTATTATATATGACAGCTGCAACATTTTTTTTCTTAGAACAAAACTTTTTTTTAACTGTAATTAAATAATTCCATTTAAAGGGACAAGGATTTCTCATTAACAGAGTAATGAATATACAGTTGATTCAAATATTTCAACTTAGTAAACGAAACTTTGTTTCACTAAAAAGGGAACCTGGGTTAATAAAGATTATCATAGAGTGCGCCACTATCAGATACACTGCTTTTTCTTGTAGTTGTAATCACGTTTCCCTGTTGAATCTTGAATTATCATTAATCAAGTTGAATAAACTATTAAAATGTATTTGGGAGAATGATAAAGAATAGATTATGAAGAGGAGGAGGGCGATACGATAATACTATAATACAGTAATAATACACGGAGAAAATTTGGTTAGGAAACTTTACCAAACTTTTGAGTAAAATTGGGATATATGGACTAAAAGGAGAATGTTTGACATTATTGTAATAATTTGTGACGTGCAAAAGGTTAAATAATACATGGCAGTTCGGTAAACTTTAATAGCGCAGATTAAAGTTTCCAAATGTACAGTAAATATTTTCAAAAGTAAACATTAATGCACGTCGTGTAATTATTGAGAACTATTCTGTCATACATTGAGGAAAAATTGGATAAAATTTCATATTAGTTGAGTAAAGTTTGCAAATGTAAAGTCAAGCAAACTTTAAATTATGCAATGTTAATGCTTCCCTTAAAATCGGTTATAGAATGACAAATTTCGGTGAATGTTTCTAAGTAAAAAATGTATTATATACTCGAAAGTTTGGTAAAGTTTAAAATCAATTCTAGAGAAACATTGATTTTTGATATGTGACTGTTTCCACCACATTGCATGAAAGTTTATCCGCTGTGGAATAGATTTTAATTTTTGCTACGTTAGACTTTATTCGACAGTTTGGTAAACCGACATTCGAGTCGCAGTCGCCCAGCATCTCCCACCACTTCCCAAATCTTGCAGGATCGTATAAAAGTATTAAGCACCTCGAAGATATTTACCATTTTTTAAATTATGAATAAGTTGTTCAATTTTCAACCTATTCATAGTTCTCGTTGGCATTTAGTATTGGATAATGCATAATAGTTCTACAATTGCAAAATAAAGTTGGAGTTGATTTAGGAAGGTTATTACAAAGTTGGTTACCATGGATCGAAATTGACGCCTCTGGCGTAAGCCTTAGTGATGCTATTTCAGTGCTTTTTGCCATGTTAGTGTTTTCCTTACAAAATTTGTAGTTTTTTTTTCATTTAGTGGGATGAAAAAATTATATTTCAATGAGAATAAGAAAGCTTCGATCCAAAAAAATAATCCTGGTTCCGAGAAAATCAAAATTGAAATTCGCGGTATCACGAAAAAAAAAGAAAGTATATATTTTTCCTATTGCATGATACAATTTTTTTTAAATATAAATACTAGAAGGTTAAAGAAATCAATACTCTGTTAAAATTTGATCTAAATATGAACTTAGATTTCATTGAATTTTGTTTTTAAATTATTGTGTCAATAAATGAGGTTTGGAAAAAAATCTTTTTACCACAACTCTTACTATAGTATAATTTTGCAAAGTTTTGTATTGATAACAGAAAATTCAGTTTCAAAAATAAGAAATAACAAATTTTTAAAAACAATTTCTTAAACTGAAATTTCTCATACGAAAAATCGAATAAAAACTTTTCATTAAATTTACGTCGCTATATAATTTTTTTGAGAATTCTTTTGCTAAAATCTTTTTTCATATTTTTTAAAATATTTTTTTACCATACAGTGTAATAAAAGTTTTTGCCAAATCTACATCGTAAAAATCTTTAAAGAATATATGAATAATTATTCAACAACAATGTTTTAAATAATTTTGTATTTTTACTCAGTGTAATTGGAAAAAATTTCATTTTTACAGAAATTTATATATAATTTGATTAATCATAATAACATTTTATATAATTTGTCAACTGCGGTATTAACCAAAGAGTAACTCTTTCAATTGTGCATTGCGTACCTACAAGAAATTATGTAATTTTTGCAGATATAATCAAATATACTGATAAGGATCACCATTGTGTACATTCTCAAAGAAAGTCACAATTAATATATATATAATATTTTTATACAATATATGCTAATTTCCGACGAAAAAAAAACTAATATAACCTAAAGTTGTTCATAATCCTAAGTTTAATTTTTAAGTAAAATGAATTTAATTTTAAATAACCGATTTCTGGTAAAAAGGGTTAACATAACCTTAAATCGTTCCAAAATTGTAAATCTTCTTTGAAGCCTATATCAAAATTGCCGGTGAAAATCACTAGCCTAAAACCTATAATGAAACAAAAGTTTTAATCTTCTTTGAAATCAAATGATTTTTCATTAAAAATACCGTTTTTTCACTCAAAATTCTTGGTCTTAAACAGCAACATAACCTGAAATGGTTGAAAAGTTCTAAATCTTCTTGGAAATTTTATAAATATAATTTATTTTAAACAAAGTCATTGGTTTTAAATTTAATGATTTGTCAAAAATAACGATTTTAGATAAAACAGGTCAACATAAGCTATAGTTGTTGAAAAATGGTACATGTTCTTTGAAATCTAATAATTTTTTATTAAAAATACTAATAATTCTCAATGAAAAACACAAACATAAAATAACAGAAAATTATTAAGAATTGTAAATCTGTTCCAAAATCCAATGACTTTTTTGCAAGATGATCGATTTTTTGTGAAGAACGTTAATATTATTTGAAACTATTCAAAAATTTGCTATCCTATTTGAACTATAGTGATTTTTTCACAATACCAGTTTTTGGTATAAATCGTTAACCTAACCTACAATTGTTAAAAATCAGAAATCTTGATGATTCTTGTTTAAAAATGCTAATTTCCAGTTTAAAAAAATTACACAACCTAAAATTTCAAATAAATTTCAAGTCTTTGAAATGTTTTGATTTTATAATATTTTTTTTTCACCCAGCGAAAAGTACTAATATGAAACATGTGTAATATTTTCAATAATTTATTAGCCAATTTGAAAGTTTTAATTTAATTGCTTAAAAGTAATGAATATTCAAAAAGCACAAATCGCTTTGGGTAAAATTCATATGATTTTCATTCGATTAAAATTTTTAAAAGCTCATTCTACTCCTTGAAAGGTCCTTTACAATTGTATTCATCACGTTTTTATTAAATATCATATAGAAAATTGTTTTATTTAAAACATGACTAAATAAAAGAGTTGTACGTATTATTTTTAAATAAAATAATTTCTACGAAAACGAGACGAATATAATTGTAAAGAAACTTTCGGGAAATGGAGTGAGCTTTTGTAAATTAAAATGAAATGCAAATGACGTATTTCGCCAAAAGCAGATGCAAAAACAGAAATAGTTGTGCAAATAACTACATGTCATAACCATGTAAGTGCAATTTTTTTGAAAACACGTTTTATTGGCTTAAAAATTCTCTAAAATTCTACCTGACATTGTGGTGAAAGGATATATCCAAATTCGAACGATAGTGTGATTTTATCTCGATAAACTGTGATCAATCATACGAAAATTTAAATCTTTGTATTTGATTACATCCTTTTATTGTATTAAATAGTTACAAAGACCAAAGTTAAAAGAACTGATTTTTAAAAAGATACAAAACAACTTCAAGTAATGAAAAGTCAAATAACAGAAATGAAGAATTGAAGAGCATAAATTTTAAAAGTGGTGTAAGAGAGAAAAAGTTAAGTAAATCACATTTTGTGTAAAGATCTTTAATTTTTTATATTTACATATTTTATGAGTGATTGCCGTGAAGTTGACAATTTTAGATAATATGATTTTCGAAAACAACAAAATTTTCAAACGGCCTCAAATATTTTTTAAAAATGAAGGATTACCCGAGAGGGTATGAAAATATAAAAATAAAATATCAAGGAACGTATTTGTGATGTATATGAATTTTACGCAAAAAACCTGTGGGACAGACTTTAAAGAGATTTTGAACATCCTTAACGGAAGAATATTTAACTCTACTTTTAATTTTTATCTTTTCCAAGTTAATATAAGTAACATCTGTAAATTTCACATATTTAAAAAATGGTTTAAATATGATTTGACAATTTTTCATTTTAAATTTGTAGCTTCAAATAGGTGCGTAGCAAGACATTTTGCATACTTTTTTATTTATTATTTCTAAACGAAGTCGTCCAAAATTTGGAAACTTTATTGAATTGTGCTTTGATATCATTTTAATACCTTACTCAGATAATATTAGAATCAAGTTAATATCCAAAGAAAAGGTGGAAAATTACTCAGAATTAAAGTGGCAATTACAAAATACATATTCCAAAAAATATAGATCTTATAATATAAATCTTTTTATGAAAACTTTAGTCACGGCACTGGTCGTTTCTCACAAGCGCTGAATCAATTCCTCTAGTTAGTATATAAGGAAGTTCCAAATTTCTCCTCTCAATGTGAAGCGTGCGTCAGCGTAGTTACGTCGAAAGCGTCTTATATATGTGTAGTATTATATTAGGGTTATTTATATGTATGTTATATGTGTTTGATAAGGTTTACGTGTCGTCAGTGTAATTGTAATGAAATTGTATTCTGATTGGCTGTAACTGACTCATGTGTATGTGAGTGTATGCTGTTGACTGTGTATAAGTTTGTTTTTTTGATTCGCAGAAGGTTACGGTTTACCAAACTGCCAGTTAAAGTTTCTCGAGCGTCAGTGACTCCTTCATGCCTTTTCTGTAAACCCACTTATATTTTGTACCAAGCCCTCGACCGCGTTTTACCCAATTGTTCAGTAATCTTTATCTGAAGTTTGATATATTTTACAATTATGTGCATTAAAATGTCAACTACCAAGTACAGTATTAATTAAAGTACAGTTCAGAAGATATTCGTGTCAGTTTGTCGCACTTTCATGTTTGTTAATGAAGTATTACCGAATTTCGTCTTACCAAACTAGATATGAAACTTTATCAAAGTGTCCATATGTCCCAACTTTACCCAACTGAGTTTGGTAAAGTTTCTCGAAATATTTTTCTCCGTGTACGATATAATATATATATATATAAAATACGATAATACAGTTAAGTCAAGTAGGTACTGACAATATTAGATTCAACGATTATATGCTCTAGATCGTCTTTTAGAGGTTTTAAGAGCTGTGTTGAGCTTCCTACACTTTTTTCTTAAAAACTGTGTTTGTGTGTATGTGGCATTCGGGTGTAAAAATAAAAGAGGACATCGCCTTCCAAGTAACAAAAAACTAAGGAAACTGTAGGCAATGCCTTGTTCCTGCGTACTAGATGTGTCTCCACTCTCGGTGCTGCACTCTTTGCTGACCTTGATAAATCGCTATCCCCATATAATATTTACTTTATGTAAGTCTTAAATCAACATTTAGTAATGAAGAAATCTAATTTAATAATAATAATGCTTAGTGAAGTATCAATTATATGTATTAAAATCTGCTTTTACATAACAACTACAAATTATTATTTATTTCTTAGAATCAAGATTTAATTGTGGTGGTAAATAAAAAAGGTAACCAAGAAATATCTTTAATCAATTAAAGAACAATTTTTCTTAATGAAGATAGGTATTTCTAAAGAGTAATTTAATTATTTAATGAAAATACAGATTTTTATTCACTCAGTTATTCAACAGGTACTGTCTAGTATCACGGATTTTTCCGTAAGGATAACCCTAAAACTAAGTATAGTGCTAGGACTAGCCTTCAGCCCGACCAACACATTTAGTATTCGCCGAATACTGAATATTCGCCTATTTCTGAGCATGCCCAAGTGCAGGTACCCAGAGATGCGTACATTGCCAAATGCCCAGCATTTTTTGAAACAGCGAACATTCACTGTTCAGTCTAGGAATGGGAAGTGATCGGTGTGATTCGAATATCGCACTTGAGTCTATTACTCGAACGAGTACTCGAAACCTCGAATTACGAAATAAAATAGTAATCAACTAAATAATAATACGGAGGCTACGAAAACTTTTCCGATACACTGAACTGCACCTCATACTTTTCCGAAATTGTGGGGCCGAATTTGAGTTTTGATTGCATATGTTCCATCTGGCAGGCATGCGCAATGTTGCGCAATGTTCAGGTGAGCATGCGCACATTCATTTTGGAAATCAAAAGAATAGTTGACTTAAAATTTATTTTTTTTCAACTATAATATTTTTATTTACGAAATTAATGTTTAATTATTAAACAATATGTCCTTTGTTTAATCAAAACAATGATACGTTAGAGACCGGAAGTGACTCACAACCACATTATTTTGAAAATGTACGACTATTTTATAATTTTGTGCTCGAGGGTCAACAGAATCCTTCCCTGATTAGCATACAATTTTAATTTCATTTAAAAAAGTTAATGTTTTAATATTAAACTATACAGCTTTTGTTGAATAAGAACAATTTTTATTTATGTGGAGCCGCGAGTCGGATGCTATTCGGGCGAGCATGCACATTAGCTAAACTTTGCTGCTGATGACAGGCAGGCGGGATATGCATAAGAGAGAAAGAGATAGACTGTTGGAGGAGAGAGGATCGAAGAATAGCTTGGACTCGAGATTCTCAAAACTCAAGTCTCGACCGTTCCATTTCCAGTCCGGCTATTCGAGTCTCAGATGCCGATAATCGAATACTCGAAAGAATCGGATCCGGGTCGGCCATCCCTAGTTCAGTCGTCGCGTCGTCAACAATCGTTGATGATATTTTAAAAATTTCGAAATATCTTTAAAACTTACTCGAATTGTTGCTAAAATTTTTTAATCTTGCAAGATAAAAAATGTTTGCTTTAAAAAATTTTACATTTTAGAAAGTTATTTATACTGTCACAGGTACGAAATATGTTAATTTAAAAAGAAAATTAGGCGAAACGAATTTTTCTGATTTTAGGGAAGATAATTTTCTACGAATTTATTTTCTACAGTTGAATTAATTAAAAAATCGAATTTTCAACAATATAGTTGAATCCTCAACCAAAAAAAAAGTTTAAATTTTAATCCAAACATATGCAATTTTAATTTAAAAAAAGATGAAATTTCTACATAAAGAGATGAATTTTCAAAATATTTATGAATAAATAAGATTCGTGTTTTTTCCACCCCAAGGCTTAGAAAGAGCTGTGGTGACTTCTCTGTGCTGTACTCGCGGAGCATTATGGGGGGGGGGGCGGGGGACGGTATGTTACGGGCAACCAAGGTTTTTCATAACTTTGATCCCGTTCATTGTGTTAGTTCTGTCACCATCAAAGATATTTGGTTGTGTTCCCATGTGAATGCTTTTATCTTGCTCTACGCGAAGCCTTCAATACAGTAACTGCAGTGTTTTCTCTACCTTCTAATCTATTGCTCTAAGTTGTGTTCACCGCATTCATAGCATAATAATTTTATTTTTAAGTTATTGATTAAAAATCTGTGTATGTTATTTTACGTTTAATTTTAATGGAAACTATAAGTGAACTGATATTCAATTAAATATATTTTTTTACATTTTAATAATCGTTCAAATGCATCCCAACGTAGAATGAACAAATTGGTATGAAAATAACTTTAAAAGTGAACACATTTTTGAGCACAAAATGAATCAGTTGAATTTTCGTTAAAATTAAGCAATTGAGGCGCCGGATGAAAAAAGGAGATACAAAATCATTCTGCTGGAATGGGGAGGCGTCCCTAGGCACTTGAGAATAAAGTTTTGAATTAAAAATTTTAAAATTCATATCCACATCGTAAATTAAATTTCGCATCTTTTTCTTTCAATGAAAAAAGTTGTAGATTTTTGATCTTCTGAATTACTTGTAAAAAACTGTTTTTTTTCTCTTGATTAAAATATTTCGCTTTTTTCACTTCAACTCGCGACGAAGTCGGCACTTTTTAATATTTTCAAGTAAAATTCATGAGAAGTATGCATGGACATCTTCTGCTTGCGATGAAGTTAGCAAAAATTGAAAATGTTTATTTGAACAAAAGTGAGTTGGCCAGGAAGGTACAAAGAAGTTTTCTGGAAATTTTTAGCTCAACTGAAATGGTAGTTAACAAACTGTTAATGTTTTAATTTTTCCGTCGTAATCGATTATCTAATGCGTAGGCCTTAGAATACGTTAGAGATTTTTTTAATCAAATGCAATAAAACCTGGAAAATCATGGTTTATAATAATTCTTTTGTTTTCTTTCTGATTAAAATATTTAAACGTTGCCACTTCTAGAGACATGAGCTTCATAAAATTCTTAAAAATGAATAATCTGTACACGTTTTCTTTCTTGTATCCCGCGTGCCCTCTGTCTCACCTCTATTTCTAAACATACCAACATACACTTTCTGATTTTTTTAAACCAAAAATAATCGTTGAAATATTGCATAATATTTTTTTTAAAGCCATTTTTAGGATAAATTTACTATTGTTTTAAAGTGATAATCATAAGCTTTAGCTAGAGAAAGTCTGGTTAAATTGGCCAATAAATTTACCTAAAATTATTTTTTGAGTCACAGTTACAAATCTTGTATTTTATTTGTTTATTGAAACAATTAATATTTACAAATTAAAATCTGCGATAAATATAGTATTTCCAATTTAATTTTTTGTTGTCTTCTTGGGTTTATTTATTATATATTTTTATTTTTGAACTGCCAAAAATTTAACACTCATGATTCTGAATTACCACTACTCATTTTATGTAAGTTAGAATAAGTCCTGATTTTTCGTATTTTAAATAAAAATTATCTTACCGGCCGAACCGCAGCCTACGCGTGAGAAAATCGATCGCGTTGGAAAATTAAAACATTAGCAGTTTGTTAACTACTATTTCAATTGAGCTGAAAATTTCCAGAAAACTTTTTTGAACCTTCCTGACCAACTTTCTCACTGACCGTTTTTGCTTGCTCAAAATTCGCACGACTCCCAAACGACCAAAGTTGTTTGTGCACGAATTGTGCAACGCCTCGGCAAAAAATTATTATCTTTTTTTCAAATGAACATTTTCAACTCTTGCTGACGTCATCGGTCGCAGAAGATGTCAATACATACTTCTCATGAATTTTACTTCAAAATATTATAAAGTGCCGACTTCGTCGTGAGTTGAGGTGCAAAAAGGCGAAATATTTTAATTACAGAAAATAAAACTTTTTTTTTATAAATAATTCAGAAAATAAAAAAACTACAACTTTTTTTATTGGAATAAAAATATGCGGAATTTAATTTACGAGGTGGATATGTATTTTAAAAATTCAAATTCAAAACTTTATTTTCAAGTTCTCAGGAGCCTCTGCACTTCAGCAAAATAATTCTATATCTCCTCTTTACATCCAGAGCCGCAATTCTGAACCAAACAGGAGAAGAATTTTCAACAAAATAGTTGCATTTTAAAGAAAATGAATAAAGTTTCAACAACGTACTTGAACTTTCGACAAAATACTTTCAACCTTGTATCAGATTGTTAAATCTTCGAGCAGAAAATACGATTTTTACACCAAGCATTTTAATTTTCAACAGAAAAGTTCATTTTCAATACAAATAGATTAATTTTTTGAACAAAAGGAGACGAATTTTCATGAAGAAACATTACTTTTTAATGATATAGTCACTTTTCCAACCAAAGGAATGAATTGTCTAGACAAAAATACGAATTTTTAAAAAGAGTACATGAATTTTCTACTTCAAATGATAATTTTTTTAACAAATAATGAAGTAGTCAAATTTTTATTTAAATAAATTCATACTCAACCGAAAAGAAAAGAAATGATCAACAAAATACTTGACTTCATTTTCTATCAGATAGTTCAATTTTCTATAAAAAATACGAGTTTTGTGTAAAACAGTTGAATTTTCAATAAAAACGTTAATTTTTAATACAAACCTATTAATTTTTGTGCACAAAGAAAGACGAAATTTCAAGAAATACATTAAAATTTTCAATAAATAAGAAGTTTCTAAAAATCAGTTGAATTTTAAACAAAAAAGTGCATTTTCAATCCAAACAGGTTGAATTTTGTGAACAAGCGAAGACGAATTTTTAGGACTATAAATTCATTTTCAATAACTTAGTTACATTTTCAACAAAACTGAATATTATTCTTAAAGAATATATATTCATGTTAAAAAATTATATACTTCGAGAAGAAAATAATTTACATTACAGTAAATAATTCACAAATAAAAAAATGGTGAAATCTCTTAAAATAAAACCTCGAATGAAACAAGGGTAAAAAACGCCGCAAATTAATAAATTCTTACTAGCATTAAATACAAAATTATAGTATATACGAGGTCTGGCTATTAAATAACGAGACTGCGCGCCTAGAGGGTGCCCTAGAGGTGCGGGGGAACAAACGAGTAGTGCGTTGGATAGCTACAAATCTTCTCTATTCACGTACCAAAACACGTTTTCGTCACTATTTTAGTATGTGTGCAGCAGCGGTTTGAAACAGACGTGTTTTTTCCTCGTGCCGAAAACCATGTGTGACGAAAAACACGAGCAACGTATCAATCTCAAATTTCTCGTTAAATTGAAAAAAACTCCGACCGAGTGCTATAAATTGTTGCAAGAGGCCTATGGGGACAATTCTCTATCTCGTGCGTGTGTTTTTGAGTGGTGTAAGCGCTTCAGTGGAGGCCGAGAGAGCACTGATGATGACCAGCGCCCAGGTCGCCCTGTCACTGTTTCAACTCGCGCTATCTGTGAAGCGGTATTTGGCCGATAAACGCATTCCAGTGCTCTAACACGCGCCGTACTCGCCAGATTTGGCACCGTGCGACTTTTTTTTGTTTCCGAAGATAAAAGCTGTTTTGAAAGGGACCCGATTTGAGTCGATGGAAGCGGTAAAACCAAAAACGGCAGATCTCCTAAAGGCCCTCACCAAAGAAGACTTCCAGCACTGCTTCGATCAATGGAAAAAACGTATGGAAAGGTGTGTGGCGAGGGAAGGGGAGTATATTGAAGGGCAGCATTCGAATTTAAAATAATTTTTATAATAAAACCCTTTTTCGTAACCAGTCTCGTTATTTAATAGCCAGACCTCGTATATATAATATATAAGGGTGATTCAAAAAAATCGACTATTTTTTTTTTTTGAAACCCCCACATAAAAACTTTCGGAAAGGTGTAAAAAGACGCCTGTGAAAAGTAGAGCTCTTAATATTAATATTTAGAGGTCGCTCATTGCGAATTTCCATTTCACATTTAAATAGCATGTGAAATTTTTTTTTTTAATTTGCAGTTTTGTAACTCTTGAACAGCTTAATGAATTGCTAGGAACATAACATATTTTTGTAGGAAATTCGACGCTCTACAAAAAAGGTCTCTTATGATTTTTTCATAAATTTATTTCTTCAAAAGTCATTTAAGGTTAAAGTTGAACACATAATAAATTTATCGCTTTTTTCTTAGTTTTTGGCAAAAAATTTTAATTCATCAGTAATTATCGTAATAGTTTTTTCGGAAATGTTATAGTTTTAAATGTTCTGTAAAAAAACAATAATCTAACTCAAATCATCACATTGTCAAGTTTACTGATTTAAAAGTTATTTGTTATTAAAAGTAGAACAATAAAATACAAATTCTCAAACAATGTTCAACTTGATAATGTGATGATTTGAGTTAGATTATTGTTTTTTCAAGAACATTTCAAACTATAAAATTTTCGAAAAAATAATTAAGATGATTAGTGATAAATTTCAAATTTTTGAAAAAAATTAAGAAAAAAACGATAAATTTATCATGTGTTCAACTTTAACCTTAAATAACTTTTGAAGGTGTCAATTTTTGAAAAAATCATAGAAGACCTTTTTTGTAGGGCGTCGAATTTCCTACAAAAATATGTTATGGCCTTAGCCATTAATTGATCCGTTCAAGAGTTACAAATCTCCAAATCACAAAGAAAAAATTTCACATGCTATTTAAATGGGAAATAGAAATTCGCGATGAGCGACCTCTAAATATTAATATTAAGAGCTCAACTTTTTACAGGCGTCTTTTTACACCTTTCCGGAAGTTTTTATGTGAGACGTGGCCATAGGTGTATTTTACCGCGGTTCTACTGGGGGCCATTGACATTTTTTCAAGATGGCAGTTGCTCTTAGTGGTACCCTGCGGTGGTTGTTTAACTTTGTTTTTAATTATATATATATATATATATATA
>CAKNXH010002010.1:123888-167724 GCA_932178445.1 Andricus quercusramuli | reverse complement strand
TTTCTGTCTGTCTGTCTGATATCTGTCTGTTGTCTGTTTGTTGTCTGTTTGTTGTCTGTCTGTTGTTGTATGTCTGTTGTATGTTGTCTGTATGTTGTATGTTTGTTACCTGGCTGTTGTCTGTCTGTTTGTTGTCTGTCTGTTGTCTGTATGTTGTCTGTCTGTTGTCTATCTGTTGTCTATCTGTTGTCTGTTTGGTGTCTTCTGTTGTCTGTCTGTTGTCTCTCTGTTGCCTGTCTGTTGTCTGTAATAATTTATCCTCACGACTTTTCCCGATAAAAAGAAAATTATCAGACTTATAGCAAGTTCAAAATTTAAAAAAAAAAACGAAAATGAAAATTTTAAGCCAAACAACGCACGATATAAAAAAAAGTCACGTTAAGAAAAAAGTTGCTTTTTGAAAGAACTACACGATTATTATAATTACTTTTTGAATTTTCTTGAGAATTCGAAATTTCAAATTTCGATTGCACGAAAAATAATGACAAAGCGAACATTCCATTTTGCGGTCAAACTATAAAAGAAACAAAGAAGTTGAATAAACCGAAATTGGGTACTCAAAAAAGATCTACAAAATTATTGTTGATCTTTTTGTTATAAGACGTAGTTTTTGTTTTAATCGTAAAAAAATAAATTAAAAAATAAAGGAAAAATCAAATTTTTACATTTTCATCCTGATGAGAAGGTACTGATTTTATGTGAAATTTGACTTGTCAGTTTTCATCAAATCGGTCTATCTGTATATCTGCATGTATCCTGTAAGCACGATAACTTCCGAAAGACCGATCAGATCCTTTTTGAGAAATCGAAAATGCCATTTTCCGGGAAAACTATACGAGATATGAAAATAATGATAACAATCAAAATTGTTAACCTTAAAAAGATAAACAAATTTTGTGAACCCCATTTTTTCGATAAGACACATATTTTTCGTTTTAATCGTCAAAAATGCTATTAAAAATAAAAAATCTATTTTTCGCTAAAACTATGCAAAATACGAAAAAAGATCAGTCGATAAGAATTGCTCATCCAAAAACGATCTACAAATTTTTTGTGAATCATTTTTTTATAGGACGCGTAGTTTTTGTTTTAATCATAAATAATGATATTAAAAATAAACAAATTAAATTTCTGGGAAAAATGACACAAGTTACAATAAAATGTTTAATAACAAAATGGTTTCTCTAAATTAAATCTAAAAATTTGATTTGACCTTTTTTCACGAGACGAGTTACGAGAATGTGTTCGTTAAAGCCGAAGGAGTTTTAAGAAAAGAGAATTCACATTCACATTTAAAATTATTTCAAAACAAAAATTTCGAATAACTATTTATTTGTTAAACGTTTTGAAATACTTGAATTCGAGCTTTAGTTAATCTTTAGAAAGTGTTATCTGTTTTTAAGGTTATATCAATATAAAATTCCTAACATCCCTTTGAAAATTCAAAAAGTATTTTAAAGATTTCAGATATGTCAAAAACAATTTTGAAAATTTCATAGCAATTTTTTCATTTTACAGGATTTTACTAAATTTTCGGAAAAATTCGAGTCAGTTTAAATCATATTTGAGACTTTTAGAAGTTTCTTTAGAAATCTCTTTAAAACCTCTAAAATCCCTAAATATCTTTTAAGCTGATTTGAATTTGTCCTAAAATATTTTTAAAAAAGTATTTCAAAATTAAAAAATTAAAATGAGATAATTTTAGGGGATGACTGAAAATCCCGAAAAATAAAATTTGCGACACTGGAAAATTCCCGAAATTATAAAATTGCCGAGAATTTGAATTTTCCAAATTGGAAAATTCCCGACAATTGATGATATTACCGAATTATAAAATTCCTACTTGAAGAAAATTATCGATTTTATAAAATATCCGACATCTTAAAATTTGCCAAAACAAGGGAACTTCTGAATATAAACAATTCAAAAATTGTTCAATAATAAAATAATAAATCGAATTAATTTTTTCTATTTTATCATTTATTTTGATTTGTCAGTAGTTTTATAATTTCGAGAATTTCCTTTTTTGGAAATTTTACTATCATTCCATTTTTAGAAATCCTTAAAAATGTTTCGAAATCTTGTTGAGTTTTCATTAAAAATTAAATTTTCAAAGTGAAAAATCATTTAGAATGTTTCCAAGAATGTCAAGAATTTTTCTTACTCTCTTTAAAAGCTACTTTTTTGAAGTTTCGAATTTCATAAAAAAATTTAAAATAACAAAAAGTGGATTACAGTAGAAATTTTGTATACTTTGAGAACAACTTTAATGCATTAATACGATAGTTCGACTTTTAAACGAGAGTTTCAATTTTCAACCAAAAAAGATGAATTCACAAAAAAAATGTGATAGTTAATATTTTAACAAAAAAAAACTAAATCATTTTTATAAAAAAGTTGCATTCTTAACCAAAAAATATGAAATTGCTATTAAAAGAGATGAATTTTTAAACAACAAAAAAACGAATTTGCAACAAGAGTTGTTCAACCAAGAAAGGTTTTGCAGACAATAGAGAAAAAGGATTTTATCTAAAATTTAGCATTTTCTAGCCAAAAAGAGAAGCTTTTTACAATTAAGTTGAATTATTAACCAAATTATTGAATTTCCAAACCAAAAAGATGAATATCAACTTTCTACTCAAAAAGACGAATTCCTAACAAATTACATGAGTTTGTGAACAAATACTTGAATTATCAATCAAGACAGATTTTTCAGACAATGAAGAAAAAAAATTTCGTCCAAAATGTAGAATTTTTAAGCTAGAAAGACGAGCTTTCTAGAAAAAGTTGAATTTTCAACAAGATAATTGAATTTTCAACCAAATAGTTGAATTTTAAACCAAGAATATTAATTTCCAACCAAAAAAGACGAATTTTCAACAAATTACATTAATTTTTAAATAAATAGTTGAATTTTCTAATAATTTTTTTCTTACTTTGCAGTCAACAAGACGAGTTTTCTGCAGAATAATTGAATATTCAACCCGAACATATGATTCACCAACAACAATAACATTCTACAATGAAACAACTAATTTTCAAACAAATAGTTAAACTTTTAACTATCCAAGATACATTTTCTACCTGAAATGGTATAGTAAATTTTTTAATAAAAAATAACAAATTTTCCACAAAATAGTTGAATTTTCAACAAAAGAAATGAATTTTTTACTAAAGTGATGAATTTTCAAATAAAAAAATTAATTTTTAACAATTTAGTTTATCTCTTGACTTTATTTATCAATACAGGAAAGCTGAAAACTTCAAGGCCTGTCCTCTAATTGAAATTTCGCGTTCTAAAATAAGCGATCAAGAGAAGCTGGCGAGGGATTCCCTCGTATTTCTATTTTACGAACCTATCATGACAATGGTTTGCGTGTCTCAAAACCTGATGAAACAATTAGTCAGAGATCAATTTTCAACCAAGAAAGATGTCTTTTCAACCATAAAAAATGAATTTTCATTCCAAAAGGACGAATTTTTAACAAACCAGTTGAATTTTCGACCAGAAAACTTGACTTAACAAATAAGTTGAATTTTCAACAAAATGATTAAACTTTACACAACATATTTAAATTTTTTACCTAAAAGTGGAATTTTTGAGCTATTAAGATGAATTTACAACCAAGAAGATTAATTTTCAATCAAGAAAGTTTAATTTTCACAAAAAGAATTGAATTTTCAACTATGAAAGATAAATTGTCAAACAAAAATAGAATCGTTAAATTTACAGTTTGAAAAACTAATTTCAAACAAACAAAAAACTTATTTTCAACCAAACACATTATTGAATGGAGATATAAGATATAATTATAAGAATATATTATAAAGACGAATTCTCATCAAAATACATGAATTTTCTAGCAAATAGTTCAATTTTTTACTTATTAAGAAAAAAATTCCAATCAAAAAATGGAATAGCTACGTTTTCAGATAAAAAAATTAATTTTGAACAGGGAAAAAACAAATTTCTAAAAAATTGTGAAATTTTCCAAAAAATAGTAGTAGTTGAATTTTCATCAAAAAATATTAATTGTCAACAAAAAAGTTAATTTTTAACCAGATAGTTTGATTTTCTACCAAATTGTTCAATTTTCGAACCAAGAGAAGAATTTTGGACCAGAAAAGATGACTAACAAAATAAATGGATTTTCAATAAAATATTTGAATTTTCTACTGAATATAATACTTTGTTAAAAATTCAACTGTTAAATTCAACTATTTTGTTGAAAATTAATTTTTTTCAACTATTTATTTTATTACATTTTTACTACTTTAAATCAACTATTTTTCTGAAAATTTGCGTTTTTTGTTCGAAAAATAATTTTTTTAACTGAAAATTTAACTATTCGATTTTTTATTTATCTTTTTTAATTGAAAATTCATCTTTTTGGTTGAAAATTATTATTTTTTAAATAATTCTTTTTTGAAGAAAATTTAACTATTCCATTTTTCATTGTAAATTTATCATTCATGGTTAAAAACTTAACAGTTTGGTTAAAAATTCATGCATTTTTTTTAAATTGGTCTGTTTTGATGGAAAGTTAATCTTCTTGGTTGAAAATTGAACTACTTATTTGAAAGTTAAACTACTTTGTTGTAAATTCATTTTTTTAGCTAAAGATGCAAAATTTTTGGTTGTAAAATTAACAACATTTTTTTATCTGTTTGAGTTGAAACATAAACTATCACATATTTTCGTTGAGAGTTCATCACTTTTGGTTAAAAGTTATTTTAAATTGTAGAAAGTTCAACATTTTGGTTAAAAAGGTAGTCTTTTGGATGAAGATACTTCATTTTATCTAAAAATTTATCTTTTGGATTGGAAATTTAACTATTTTGTTGAATAATTATTGTTCTTGATTCAAAATATTTTCTTAACTGAAAATTTAACTATCTGAGTTGAAGATTCACATTTTAGTTGAAAATTCATTTCTTCGGTTGCAACTTGAACTATTATATTGAAATTTTTTTTTGTAAAAGTCAAGTTTTTAATTAAAAATCTAACTATCACAAGCTTGGTGAAAAGTTGATCTGTTTTAGTTGAAAATTCAACTTTATGGTGGACAATTTATCTTTTTTTGGTTGAACTTTTAACTACTTCGCGGTAAATTCATGTATTTTGTTGAAAATTCGTTTTTTTCGTAGAATATTGATCTTCCTGGTTGAAAATTTAACTATTTTGTTGAAAATTTGTTTTTTCATTGTTATAAATTAAATTTTTTCAACTGGAAATTGAACCATTCTGTGTTTGCTTTATCCTTTATTTTCTTCACTTGAAAATTTCTGCGTTTTGTTGAAACGGTGTATGTTGTGGTAGATGGTAGAATATTGATTTTCTTGGTATAATTTCCATTTCTGATAGAAAATTCATTTTTTTGGCTTAAAAATCAACTATTAGATTAAAATTCCTTTAAAAATTCTAAATAGGTTAAAAATTTATGTATTTTGTTAAAAATTAATCTTTTGGTTGAAAATTCATTTGTTCGATTGGAAATAAGATTTTTAAATGAGAATCAATCCTTTTAACTGAAAATTCAACTATTCCATTTTTTTGTCGAAAATTGATATTTTTTGTAGACATGTAATCTTTTTCGTTAGAAATTCATCCGTTTGGTTTAAAATTTAACTGTGCTGTTGAAAATTCATCTTTTTGTTGAGAATTTGTCCTTTTTGGTAGAGAGATCATCTTTTAGGTTGAACATTCAACTATTGGGTTAAAAATCAATTTTGTTGGTTGAAGATTCATTATTTTATTTAAAGTAAATATCTTTGCTTAACAGTTAAATATTTTGTTGAAAATTCTTTATTTTTTTGTTAAAAATGAATTTTTCTGACTGAAAATATAACTATTCCATTTTTGTCAAAAAATTGACCTTTTTTATTCGAAAATTAGTCTGTTTTGGTTAAGGATTCAAATAACTTGTTGAAAATTCGTATTTATTGTTTATTCCAACTTTTTTTGATCGGAAGTTAAAATATTTTTTGGTGGAAATACCTAGTATCACACTCTTTGTTGAGAATTCATTTTTTTATCGAAAATTTATCACTTTGGTTAAAAATTTACTTATTTCGTTGAAAATTCCCTTTCCTTAGTTGAAAATTAATTATTTTAAACTGAAAATGTCATTCTTCCATTTTTTATTCAAAACTTCTCTTTTTGATCAAGTTTTGGAATTAAAAAATCATTACTTCGATGTATATAACGCAATGAAAATATTAAAAAATGGTAATTCTTCGCCTGTTGCAAAAATACAACTTTCGATTCACATTCGACAATAAAGCTACTTTCCATCATGTCATATAAAAACTTTAATTCTGAGAAACATATTTAGCTTTGGTTAAATATTAAAATTTTACATTAGTAAATCTTAAAATTTTTTCAGTTCACAAGGTACAAAAATGTGAAATTCTTTGTCGCTGCCCTCAACTGAAACTGAAATTCTTAATTATGTATGTGAATTTGGCAAAATTTTTCTCCTTCCAGTTTTTAAAATTACCCAATCAGCATTAAGAAAGATCGAAAACAATGATTTCGAGACTTTTTTGGCACACCTATTTTTTAGAGAAGATATTCATGATTGAATGCATGATTGACGGTTTAGTTACATCATTTTAATTCGTCTCGAAATATTAATTTTGGAAGGAGATTATTAGAAGTGGAAGGTTAACAGGTTTCTGTTCTTCCTTGAAGTCATTTCCAGTGTTGTAATTTGCTAAAAGTAGCGTAAGGACCAAAGTAAAAGTAAACTAATCTTGAAACCTAGACCTAGATTGATAAATATCAGTATAGAGTTCAAAGTCATTAATCTCTCGCCTAGAGCGTACACGAGTGAAAGCTCTTAGGGTGGCTCGAAATACTTCAGGTCAGGTGAGACTGACAAAATGTCTGAGGAATAACATTCTCTCATAAAACATTCAATTTCTAACAGCGACCCAAAAAACCAAATTTACGAATAAACAATACATTAGGGTGCCCCTTATTTTTGACTTCTCAAATTTCTTTACTCTTATCCTTAGTTTTGTTTAAATGCGAAAATCTTTTTTTTTCAAATTTAAGCGAAATCCGTTAATATTTAGGGGTCGCGCAAAGAAATGCTTTGCGCGCTATGCGCGCGATAAGTTTCTTATTAGCACGCAAAATACTCAATTATAAATATATTTCAGAGAGGCCGCTAAAAATAAAAGAAAATTTCTGATCATTTCCCGGCTACCAAACATTTGACTAAGAAAAAAAAAACCTGAAAAAATGTTAAATTTAAATATTGAACAATTAACTAGAAAATACCGTACTTAAATTACGCAACAGATTATAGGCCCTCTCTGAGACCCCCCCCCCCCCCCCTGTAAAAACGGTAGAAAATATTTCTACGCTCCCTCCCCCTATTTCTGTACGTAATTTTTAGTTTACAAAAATGTTTGACTAGTTATTGCTAATAGAATTAAGCAGGGCGTCCGATAACTTCATTTTCAAAATTCCCTTATTTTTCCTTGTCTAACTTTTCATTTTCCTTGATCATTAATATTCAAATACCAGCATTTTAATCTTGAAATACATTTAACAAAGAATATTTTATAAACGGAATAAAATAGTATTTCAGATACAAATTAAAAATTTTCAAACATATTAATTTATTTTAAACAAAAAAACGACTTTTCTGCTATAAAATATGGCTTTTCAACAAAATACTTCAGTTTTCCGCAAAATAAATAAATTTTTAACATAATAGTTGAATTTTCCACCTAAAAATATAAATTCCCAACAAACAGTGTCATAGTTTATATTTCAATCAAAAAACATGAAATTCATACAAAAAAGAATAGTTTTTTGAAACAAAAAAGACGAATTTTCAACAAATAACGATTTTGCACTAAAGAAAGAAAATGTTACCTACATTGTTGAACCTTCAAGCCTAAAGACGAATTTTCTCTACAAAAATTGAATTTACAAACAAAAAATATGACTTCAGCAAAAAGTAATTTTTCCACGAAACTAATGCATTTTTATCCAACAAAAATGAAATTTTAAACCAAGGAAATTATATTTTTTTAACAAAAAAGGAGAATTTTCAACTAAAAAATATCAATCTTAGAAAAATAGAAAAGTTACGTTTTCAGTTGAAACATTAATTTTAAACCAAAAAAAAAAGACTTTTCCACTGAAAACTTAAATTTTTAAACAAAGACATAAGACTACAATCAAAAAAATGAAATTTTAACAATGCCGTTTAACTTTAACAAATTTTCAACAAAATATTTGAACTTTCAACCAAAGAGATGAATTTTCAACTAAAAATATAACGCTTCAAAAATAAAAAAAAGAATGAATACTCAAGCATAGAAGAATAATTTTTAATCAAAAAGTTGCATTTTCATAAAAAATAAAGAAATTTCTACCGAAGCGGATGGATTTATAAATCAAAAAGATGAATTTAAAAAAAAAAATAGTTGAATTTTCTGTTAAAAAATATTTCAGTTAACTTTAACGATCAAAATATGAATTCTTAACCAAGAAATAATTTCCTACAAAAAATTGAATTTTCAATACAAAAAGATGAATCTTTACCCAAAAAGTATGTCTTTTTAACAAAATTGTTGAATTCTCTACCCAATAGTTGCATTTTTATCCAAAAAAAGATGAAATTTCTCTTGAAACAGATGAATTTTTATTTAAAAAGAAAACAATTTTTTTTAAATAGTGGAATTTTCATCCAGAAAAGATTCCCGTTTACTTTTCAGGATCAAAATATGAATTTTTCAACAAAAAATAGGTTTTTACGAACAAAATTGAATTTCTTATCCAAAAAGACGAATTTTTTCAACCAAAAGAGATGAATTTTCAACAAAATTGTTGGATTTTAAACCAAACAGTTGCATTTTCATCCAAGAAAAATGTAATTTCTGCTAAAGCAGGTGAATTTTGAAATCAGAAAGACAAATTTTTGAAAAAAAGAGTTGAATTTTCAACCGAACAGTTTCTTTTTTATTCGAGAAAAATAATATATTTCTTTTAAAAAAGATGGATTAAGATAAAAGCTTCAAAAAAATAGTTAAATTTGTATCCAAAGAAGATTCCAGTTCACTTCCCAACAGCAAAATAAGAATTGTAAACTATAATTTAATTTTCTACTAAACAGTCGAATTTTTAACCAAGAAGTATGAACCTTTAACAAGATCGTTAAATTTTCAACCAAGCAGTTTCATTTCTGTCAAAGAAAAATGAAAATTCTACTAAAACGGGTGAATTTCTAAATCAAAAAGACAAATTTAAAAAAAAAAAGAGTTGAATTTTCATCCAAATGGATTTCAATAGACTTCAATAGACAACAGTTGCATTTTGTCCAAAAAAGATGCAATATTTCTACTAAAAAAAGATGAACTTTTATATTAAAAAGACAAATTTTCAGAAAAAATATTTTTTATCCAAAAAATATTCCAGTTGACTTATCTGCCACAAAATTGAATTTTTAACCCAAAAAGACGAATTTTTAACACAACCGTTGAATTTGCGAAAAAAATTATTTCTTTTTAAGAAAATTGTTTAATTTTCAACCAAACAATAAAATTCGTAACTAAAAATATAGGCTGTGTCTAGTCGTCCCGAAACATTAGGGAGGTTGGACCAATATTATTTATGTGGCCAGTCACAGGGGTCCCCACCCGAAAATTCGGGACGACTAGCCAAGCTTATGAAAAATATTGCACTAGTCATACTGAATTTCGGGACGACGAGACACTGCGAAAAAGATAATCTTCAGGAGAAAGTTTTTGCGAATTTGCAAAAATTACGTACATGAGTGAAGGTCCCCCTCCCCACCTACGGTCCCTGTAAGATCTCGCCCGAGTCAGTGGCTGACCAATTAAAAAGAGGCTCGGAGAGCGGGAAGCCCTTGTTGGTTTAAATTGAGTATTTTAACATGACGTCATGGGAATACATACGACTTTTTGGAGAAAATATTCAAAACGTAAAAGTAAGTCATGAATGTCAGAATAGTAATATTTGTCAAGTATAGAATCTACTTTCTCAGCCATGTTCCATTCTTCTGTCGATTGACGACCTTTCAGTGTCACGAAATGAAATAAAATATCAAAAATTCGAGGTTAGTGTATTGGATCGATTTGATCAGAGTCGGGTACTCTACCCAAATTTCGGATAGTTGATTGTATTTTGCGAAACTGAAAGGTTTTCAACTGTTAAAAGGATGAAACAGAATTGCGCAAATGCACTCTACACTTGACAAATATTACTATTCAGACCTTTATAACTTACTTTTACGTTTATAATATTTTCTCCAAAAAGGTGTATGCAGTCCCATGTCAAGATGTACCAGAAATTCTAACTTTCCTGACATTTCCACCTATCCTAGCATGATCATGATGTCATGCTACAATACACAATAGTCCGCTCAATGTTTGAGTCGTTTTTTGATTCTATTATATTGGTTTTTAGTTGGCAGATCGTACTATTTCAAGGAAATGTTATATTTGTCACATCGTGCGTTAATAAAAACACTTAAAAAACACTGACATGCATGATGCGCAAATACGTACACTTGCTTACAGCGCGCGCATCGCTAAAAGGCCGTGGCAGCCAATAAACGTCGCTTGACAAAAATCACCCGACGACTCGCGGTTGAGGTGGGGGCTCCTCCAGCCTTGAAATTCGCAAATGTGTCTGTTTCCCGGCCCTTGAAATAGGCAAGAGGTCACTCTTAAGGTAAAGGTACATATCGTGAAACATGTCCCAATAATGAAACAGTTTGATGAATAATTCGATTCATAAATAATTTTAAAATATATTATTGAGTGCAAATCATTATATTAATACGCATGATAGTTAGGCTTTTAATCTATATAAAAAGAAAGTATGGTTCTAAAGTTTTGAACAGTAATAATTAAATTTAATTATCTAACCTCCACACTTGGGAAAATTGACTGTCATTTATCGGAGTCAGAAGGCTTGATACCTATAATTTGGTTTATCTCGTGTATTCACAATTTTCGATTATTTCACATGTGTCATAGATTAAATGACAGCCTAAGGTTTATAGATTTGAGATTACGGCACTTTTTCTTTATTTGGATACAACTTTATTTATTAATTAGTTGCTTCATAATACCTACACCTTTTTTAAAATGGTCCTTATTTATGGAACGGAGAAACATGAGTGTTTCATATCGATGGACATGTTTTCAACACTTGCTCCTATTTATGGAACAGAGGTACTTTTGCAATAAAATGTGTTTTTTATTATATTAATATAGCTTTTATTGTGTTATTATTCATAATACTTCAAATGTGAGTAAAACAAATTAATTTTTAACCAAAAAAAGAACGGATTTTTAACAAAATAATTGAATATTCAACCAGAAATCAATATTCAGATAAACTGATGAATCTTCAACTGGAATAATTGAATTTTGAACCAAACAGATCAATTTTCAACCAAAATAATAAATCTTTAAATGAAATGGTTGAATTTTTAACCAAAAAGATGAATTTTCAACCATGAAGAATAATTTTATACCAAAAAATACGAATTTTCAACACAATGTATGAATTTACAACCAATCTGTTGAATTTGCAACTAAGAATGATACATTTTTAACCGATAGTTGAATTTAACAACAAAATGGAGAAGAATTTTCAACAAAAAATGAAATAGTTAAACGTTAAGTTAAACAAATTAATTTTTAACAACAAAAAAAAGTATTTTCAATCAAACAGTTCAATTTGCAACCAATATGATGAATTTTCAACTTAAATGATGAATCTTCAACTGTCGAATTTTATACCAGAAAAATTACAAAAAATGTTCACCTATTATTTCAATTTTTGAATAAACAAGATCAATTCTCAATCAAACAGTTAAATTTTCGTCCGAAGAAGATACATTTTTATTCAAGAATAGAATAAATTTTCTGGTTTAAAAAACTAATTCTAAAAAAAAAACTATTTTCCAACTCTAATAGTTGAATTTTCAGTTAGAAAAATTGATTTTCAAGGAGGTCGTTAAATTTCCAATCAGAGATGAATTTGTTGCGTTAAACAAATTAATTTAAAAGAAAAATTGTCATCAAACATTTCAGTTTCCAATCGATGTGATGAATTTTAAAATAAAAGGATGAATCTTCAACTGGAATAGTTGAATTCTATAACATGAGGGTACAAAAAATGTTCACCAAATATTTAAACTTTTAAAAAAAAGAGATCAATTATCAATCAAACAGTTAAATTTTTGTCCAAGAATGATACATTTTTAACCAAAAATAGAATAAGTTTTCTGTTTGAAAAAAAACAACAACAAATTTCTAACAACAAAAAAAAACGAATTTTCAACAAGTTTGTTTAATTTCCAATCAGAGATGAATTTTCAATTAAAATTATGCATCTTAAACGAAAGGAATTAATTTTTAACAAAGGAGTAACGAAAGAGTTGAATTTTCAACTAAAAAAGATGAATTCTCAACGAGCAATGTAATATGATTGAAATCTCGACCAAAGAAGATTTTAATTTTAAATAAAAAACAGTCAAATTCAACCAAAAAAGAGAAATTTTCAAGAATAGTTGAATTTTCAATTAAAAAATACTTTTCAGTCAACAGAAAAAGCGAACCTGAAACAAACTGTTGAATTTTCGAGGAAAAATATGAATTTTCAACGAAGAAGATTATCTTTCTACCAAGAAGGACAAATATTCAACAAAAAAGTTGCAGTTATTATTAAGTACGATAAAAGGAAAAAAATCAAGTAAGTTTTGACTTCATCCTTCATGGTTTTTTTTTCATCCGCCTAAATAAAAATTCATTACCTGTAACAAACATTTTTTAGCAAAAATAAAATTTAGTCCACTTTGTTTTAGAAAACCACCCGTTATAGGTCAGAAAAGATCAGCCCATTCATTGATATAAACAATTTTGAAAATATATTCTACCATTCTTCGAAAATTAATGAAAATCTCAAGACCTCAAAATTTGTCTCATGATAGGTACCTTAACCTTATTTCGGTTAATCTTCGTTTCAAATAATTCTTTTAAATTTCAAAAGATTTTAGAATATTGAAAAAGACTCTAAGGGATTTCAGATAATTTACGAGATTTACAAATAATTTAAGATATTTAAAAAAATATCGTCAGATTTCATGTAATTTTACTGGATTTCAACGGATTTGATATTATAATGGATTTCAAGGAATTTATCCACAAAAATTGAGGGATTTCTAAGGATTTTAAAAAATTGAAAAGATTGATAAACATTTCGAATAGATTTCAAGAATTTTGAAGATTTTTTAAGGATTTGAAGGGTATTTAAAAAGATTTCCAAGAATTTCCAAGTGATTAAACAATTTTAGGATATTTTAAAAGATTTGAAAGGATTTGAAACATCCAAGGATTCCGAGGAATTTACAAGAGACTGAAAAAATTTGAAAAAATTTGAAGAAATTTCCAAGACGTCTAATGACGTTATGTATTTCAAAAAATTGTGTGCTGTTTTAAAGAATTTCCTAGAATTTCAGAAGATTTAAAAGGATTTTATAGGAACTATAAGGGTTTAGGATATTGGAAAATATTCCAGGGTATTTTTAAAGGATTTCAACGGATTTTTTTCAGATTTTTGAAGATTTCGAAGATTTTAAGAGATTTTAAAAGCTCTCAAGGTATTTCAATCAATTATCCGGTATTTTAGAAAATATCATACGATTTCATAGAATTTCACAGATTTTTAAAGGGATTTTAATGGATTTCAATGGATTGTAAAGATTTGAAGTAATTTTATAATATTTCAAGCGATATAAAAAGGAATCTCATAAGATTGAGAGAGTTTTAATAGGATTGCCAAAATTAGAGATTTTTAATTTTTTTGAATTTTGAAAACAAATTTTTCTTAATTAATATCAATAGTGTTATAAATTCTTTATGGCGATAGTATCCGCAAAAATCCTACCGAATTTTAATTTTTCTATAGTGAAATTTAAAAGCTAGCAGCCTTCAAAGCTAAATAGGTTCAAATTTAATGCCCAAACCAAATTAATTATTCTAAAAATCTTTTATTTAATATTCTATTGTTTAAACATTTGTTTTTCAAGTAAGTCGCGAAATGCATGTATATTCTAGACCTTATGAGTTATTTTTAATTGATAACAATAAAATAATTTGTTTAAATAATGTTACAATCATTTAAATAATACGTGTTTATAAGGTATATAGTTTAACAAACAAAAATCAAAAGTAACATTTCACCTCACTAAATTTTCGACAGATTTTAATTTTTTTAGGAACTAATTTGTTTTCTAAGAATACTCGTGAATTTTCAAACAAACTAAATTGTTTATACAATTTGATTTTGTTTGAAAGTTTTATCTTGCCATTTTTTTAAAGATTCAAATATTTTTCGGGTACTACTTTCTTTTCTGAACATACTCATAAATTTTCAGGTAAAATAAAAATGTTTAAAAAAATTATTTTACTCGACTGATTTATGTGTTTTTTCATCAATAGAGAAGACAGAATGTGTTCTTTTTCATTTTTCCACAGATTTAATTGGTATGAGTTATTTATTCCTTTTGCATAAAATCAGTCAAATGAAGGGTATACTACCGAAAAGATTACCCAAAAATCGCCCTAAAAGGATTTTTGGCGCAGATCAATGTAAATGAAGTTATTAGTGAAAATGAATTTCTTTAAATTAGTTTTTTTCAAAATGTCGAAAAATATTGATTTTCAAGAAAATGTTGTTCGCAAAAGTTGTAGATCTCGTCGAAACACATATTTTTTATATGTATACTTTTTTCTAAAATAAATATTTCTCGAGAAAAATGACAAAAATGAACTTTCAGATTTTTTTGCGTTGGAAATGGAGTCGGAATATCTGAAAATTCATTTTTGTCATTTTTCTCGAAAAATGTTAAGTTCAGAAAAAAGTATAGATTTAAAAAAAAATGTGTTTCGAGGAGATCTACAACTTTTGTGAACAACATTTTTTTCCAAAATCAATATTTTCGAGATTTTGAAAAAAAAACTAATTTAAAAAAATGCAAAATTATTAATAACTTCATTTATATTGATCTGCGCCAAAAATCCTTCTAGTCCGTTCAACAAGGGTCTAAAAGTAACCCCTAGGACAAGTATTAAGTCAATATCCTTGGGTGACCTTTTCGGAAGTATAGCCAAAATAAAATAAAATTTAAAAACAATTTTTATTTGTTTTTTTACCTAAATTCGAACTGGATTGATAGAACCCGATAAGAAAATACAAATATTTTTGGATTAAAAATCTACTATTATATTCTTAGTTTGGAATTTATCTGTCCGTTATAACAATTCAACTATTTGGTAGCAAACTTTAATTCTTTTGTTTGAAATGCAACTATTTTGTCAAAAACTCACCTTTTTTGGTCAAAAATTCAACTATTTGGTTGAAAGTTGAACCACTTTTTTAAAAATTCATTTTTTTGGTTGAAGATTAATTTCTTTGTAGAAAATGAATCCTTTTTGGTTAAAAATACAACTGCTTGATTACAAATGTTTTTTATTTCGAATTAAAATCTTTTTTGGTTGAAATATCATCTATTATCATCTTCGTAGAAAATTCATCTTTTTGGCTTGAAGATCCATCAATTTGGTAAAAAATTTAACTACCTGGTTGAAACTTAACTTTTTTTTCGAAGAAGGAACATTTTATGTCGCCAAATTTTCGACAGATTTTAATATTTTCAAGTAGGGGAATGTCGTCAAGGTTGGAACATTGTGATTTTTTCCATATTTTACTAGCAACAACTTCTAGCCAGCGTGTCAACACTGCTTATGGCAGTACCACACTTTTTCATGAATCTGTCTATCTAAAGCTCGTTCGTGAAAAGTGTAGTGCTGACGTGTCGTTTTCCGAAACACAAAAAGTTTTTTTATTATCCTCTGAAAAAGGCTAATAACTCGAATCCGAAGCATGGAACCTTCAAGGTAAACATTTTACCTGCTATGGGGGTTACTTTCTTTTATGACTCGTTTGGCTGCGGCGTGTCGCAATGTGGTAATAATGCATGTTGTCAAGGTTGGGCCAATTTCTTCATCAAGGTTGGACCACCCAATTTTTTTTTAACGAAGATATTGCAATACAATAACAAAAATAACATTATATAACTGGGCAGTTACTTTGAATTATAGGGGAAAAATCTATTTGTATTAAAATAATTAAATTTTCGATTTGCAACAGGAATTCCAGATATAAGCGAAAGAGCAAATAAAGAAAGGTTAATTTGGAAAATGTACTTGACGCAATCAAAGCTGTTGAATTGGATGGATACTGTAAAAAATTGAAAATTCAAAAAAATGAAAAAAATAAATATTTAAAAAACATTGAATATTCATTTGGAATATAAAATTTAAATATTTATTGCAACAAATTTTTTGCTCTATTTCTATGTAAAATTATGTGATATTGTTTAAGAAATAAATATATGCATTGCCCTTTTTCATAGAAGATTTTTTTACATTAGTTTCTGGGGGTGGTCCAACCTTGACTACATGGTCCAACCTTGACTAAATTCTTTTTTTTTATATTCTTATTTTTCTTTCAGTGGAACTGCTTTCCTTCTAGGTCACAAAATTTGTAATATTTTAATCTCACTTTTTTGCTATATTAAAGTACCTACTGAAAAGATGTTTTATATAAAAGATATGGACAAGAGTCAAAACTATGTCCAACCCGGACGAAAACTAATATTTTTATAATTTTTAATAATATATTATTAAAAATTCGTCTAATTGGTAAAAAATTAATGTGTTTTGTTGAAAAATCCATCTTTTCTTATGAAAATTGAACTATTTGGTTAAAAATTAAACTTTTTTAATGAAAATTCAACTACTTGGTTGAAAGTTGAACTATTTTGTTAATTTTTTTGGTCAGATTTACCTCTTTGGTTGAAATCTTTGGGGTTAGAAGATTATCTTGCTTTTTGAAAATTAATTTTTTGATTGAGAATTCAACTATTTTCTCAAAAATTTGTTGTTTTTCTCGTTTAATTCAACTGCTTTAAAATTTGTTCTTTGGTAGAAAAATCATCCTTCATGGTAGAAAAGTCGTTTTATTGTTGAAGATTAATCTTTTCAGATCGAAAAATCAAATGTTTTTCAGCAGAGAGTTTTTTACTTGAAATTCAAACAATTTGGTTGAAAAATAACTTTTTCGTTAAGAATTGATATTTTCTGGTCGACAATCCAATTGCTTTGTTGAAAATTGGTCCATTTGGATCGAAAATTCATCATTTATGGTAAAAGTAATCTTTCTCAGTTGAAAATTCAGCTTTCTTGGTTTGAAATAAATTTTTTCATTGAGAATTGAACTGTCTTTGCTAAAAAATTGAACTACTTGGTTAAAATTTTAACTAGTTTGTTGAAAATTCGTCTTTTATTGAAAAAAAAAACAATTTTTTGGCTTGAAAATTCATATCTTTGGTAAAAAAGCTTAGAAATTTGTAGTGTTTCATATTTAATGCAATATGCTATTTACATTAATTTTATTTGAGAATTTGAGAGAATTTTTGACTGGGTCACTTTCCGGGGGGCGGGGTCATTAAAAAATATGGTCGTCAATAAGTGTCGACTGGTGGGAGGGGGGGGGGGGCGTCAAAGAGCCCAAAATTGGTTTATGGACGACCCCCTAAGATTTCGGAATTTTCATTAAGATTCACCCCGTTCAGGTCATTCAGGGCTAACGTTACGGAAAATTCCGTAATACTAGTCAGCGCCCTTTTTTAGATTTCAAATGCATTCAATCCGAAATGATTCATTATTGTTTAAAAATTTTTTTGAATCGCAATATTAAAAAATTGGTTTAATAATTTATTTTAAATGTTTATATTTTTGATTTTGCAAAACACAGATCCTGGGATGTTATTAATTTTGAATAAATTTTCAGGAAAATGGAATTCCATGACACTTCTCTTCCGGAAATATATCGAACCCATAGAGTTTGTATTTCAAGAAGCTCTTGGGCTATATTTATCAAAGTCTTCTGCACGTTGGCTCAATTTCCAGCATTATTTACAAGTCGGTCGAAAAGTTAGACTCGACTTCCTGAAATCGATGGGTCTATTGTAAAAATACTATTAACGTATATCAAAGGCGCAAAAGTTTTCGTAATGATATTAAATCGCCTCAAGGGCGGAATTAAAATTCTTTGAAGAAAATTGGTTTAGAGGAAAGAAAAAGAAAAGGCTTGGTTGGGTGTAAAAATGACTTTAGTTGATAATTTTTTTTCAAAATTTGATATTAAAATCTGTAATATATTTTATTTAACTTCATTGGTAACTAGGAGTAAGAACACGCGCGTTCTGGTCCCTGGATTTTTATTTTCCAACATTAAAATTTTAAATAATTCAAAAATCAATTATATCTCTTCTGTATTGAACGATTCTGAACTGAAAACGTTTCAAATAAAAATATTGTAGATGAGGTAAGCTTTTGAAAAAAGCACAACTTTTTCAAAAGAATAAAAAGGGATCTAACTTATATCATTTCGAAATAGAAGCATTTACAATTGTATTATTTGAAATTTAATGTTTTGAGTTTAAAGTTTAAAATTAAAGAATTTTATTTTGAAATGAAAAATCTCAAAATTGAATGACTTAAGATTAAAATTTCGAAAATAGAACAATTTAGAAACTTGCAAAATTGAAAATTTTCAGATTAAAATTTTGAAAATGAATGTTCAACTGAATTAATTGATTAATTTATTAATAATTTATCGTTCTAGATAAATTTAGGTTTTTCCTAAAATTACTCACATATTGCCTATTGGGATGAGGTAATAATTAATTGAAGTAAGCAAAAATAATAGTTGAAACAATTTATTATTATTTTTAATAATATTCTCTTTGAATAATGCTAGGAAGTTGCGATTTTTTCTGAAATTTCCGCATTTTTTCAGCTTTTCCCTTATAGTAAGTATATAAGTGATTAAGGTTCATAAAAATAATTATTTAAACAGTTTATTTTTGCTTATAACTATCTTCACTCAAAGTATAACTAGTAGCTTGCGGATTTTTTTATAAATTCCCAATTTTTATTTTTTTTTTTTACATATTTGTTAAATTTAATAATTGGAAAAATTAAAGAAAATTTCTACATCAAAAATTTAAAAAATAATCTCAATTTAAAAAATGAATAGAAATTGGTAACCGTAATTTTAGGGTCTGCGAAAAAATTCGTGTTGTACTTCCACACAAAATACCACCTAAAAAATGAATCTTATTGATGTGTATTTATTATTTATTCATAATTAAACATTAAAAGGAAAGCTGAAAATGTTGGGAAAAAATTCAACTTTCTAGCAGCACTCTAAGACAAGATAGTTTTAAACAATTTATGTTTGATAACTTGCATTAATTATTACTAATTCACTAAATGAAATGTGGACAAAGAGTTTAAGACTTAAAAAATGATAGATTGAAAATTATAGATTATAATGTGTTCAAACCATTATTCTTGCTAATAATAAATCTTTTAAACCATTCTTTTTGTTTACTTTTATTAATTATTACTCGACTCTAATTGAAAAATGGACAATTAATAGAAAATTTTACAAAAAGCAATTCGCAGCATTATTATAACAGAATATTATTACGAATAAAAATAAATAGTTTAAACAATTATTTCTGTTAAACTTAATGGATTATTGCGTGATGCGTCGCTCTCATTGAAAAGTGAAAGATAAATTTAAAAATTTGGAAAGACCGCGACTTTCCAACTCTATTCTAAGAGAAAAATGCTATGAAGAATACCAATACCAATTTTATCCAATAATTTGTTAAAAACAATTACAGAAATAAGAGAATTAATCTATGATGAAAATTTTCATTCGCCAAAGTAAATTTACTAACTTCATTTGTTTTTCCGAAAATATCAATAACTAATAGAGCAATATAACAAATAGAAAAAATAGAGTTTGGGGCGCCTTTAGATTCCTTCGGGGGCGCCGAACAAGGGGGGCACAGCCAGAATTTTCTGGCTGCCAATACATACCAGTCCAAGACTGAAATAAAAAATTTTTAATCTTTAAAATTGGAAATTTTTAATTTTTCAAATTTAACATGAAAAAAATTCTATAATTTTGATGATTTACATTCGGAATTTCATCAATCTGAAAGATTTAGAATTGAAAACTTAACTTTTGATTTCCAAAATTTATTTATATACTTCTAAAATTCAGGAGTTTTCAATTGTAAATCTAAAATTGTAGAAATTTGAATTGTGAATATTTAAAATTGAAGAATTTTGAATTCTGACAATTTTCAATAAAAAGTTATGCAAATTTTACAATTTTACAATTTTACAATTCAAAATTCTTTCTTTTTGATGATTTACATTCGAAATTTCTTCAACTTGGAATATTTGAAATTGAAAACTTGACTTATGATCTTCAAAATCCTCAAAATTTAAAAAATTTTAATTTGTTTTTCAATTTGATTCTTCAATTGTAAATCTTCAAAATTGAACTATTAGAAAAATTCAAAACCATATTATTTTAAACTATACACATTAAAAATTTAAGGATCTTCAATTCAATTTTTTCTTTCCTTCTATAAAGAAATTTCAAACCAAATATGTTCGAATTTAACCTTTTGAAGTAAAAGAAACTTTAGTTTCAAGGCCCAAAAAAGTTCACTATTTTAGAATTGTTTGCTTAATACTATAATTTTTTATTGTAAATATATAAATCTTTTAAGTGATAAATATATTATTATAAGTAATGTAGTATCAAATTAGATTCAATATGCTTAAATCGAATTTTTTACTAAAAAATGTGACTTTTGTCCAAAACAATCACTGTCTTTTTAACAGTTAAAAATTAAGAAATTAACAAAATAATTAATAAATTAATAATTATTAAATTTATAAATTCATGAATTCATATTGTAATTGTAAATTTACGAAATTAATGATTTCGAACTTGAAGCGTTAAAAATTAAATCATTCGAAACTTCGTTTAAAAATTAAAGCATTCTTAAATCAGGATCTTTAAACGAAGTCATTAAAAATTAATCATTTCCAAATTTTGCATCAAGATTTTTAAAATTCACTTATTCTAATCTAAAGTGCAGAAGTGACAAAGTGAAGCAATAAATTCGACGATTATTATTGATTCTACATATTATTGATTTAATTTAATTTTTACTTCTGTGGATCTTAGTTCACTTTTAAAAGATAAGAATCCGAAAAAACAGTAAATAAAATTTTATTCTTCCTCAAGAGTGGCAATAAGTGCAAAAAGTGGTGAGTGATGAAAATAAATGATTACATCCAAATACCAGTTAAGAGGCAATAAATTAAATCTAATAAGTGCCAGCAGTTTCATGCCAAAACAAAACTTTGCGCACTCAAAAATAAAATTACTATGAAAACAAATCAAAATTCAAAGATGTAAATTCTTTCATTATAATAGTATATTCCTTATAGTTAATCGTTAATTATTGTGACAACCTCTTATTTTTATCTTTAAAATGAAACGTTAAAATTTACAGCAAAAGATCGATATTAATACTTCCTCGAAAGTGGTAAAATTAAATCGCAAAATAGAAAAACATTCTAAAAAAAGCTATGAATGAGGTAATAAGTGATGGAAATAGAAAAATATGAGTGCTCAGTCACACCTTAAGTTATGTTATCACCTAGTGGCCTAATGATAATATTCTTCAGAAGTTAAGACGTGTAAGGTTGCATTTCACATATAATCATTTTCAAGGAAGTGCATTATTAGAAAATATATTCCAGAAAATTGTATATGAAAGGTAGTCATTTTTTTAAATGCATTTTTTACAATTTATAATGATATTTTATTTTATTCATTAAAAATTTCACGCACGTTCTTTCGGTATACCTTAGTTTTGCCTTATTGACATTAAAGTATTGTTTTTTGACGAAAATTATTTCAAAACATTGTTTTGTTTAGACTGGTTAAATGAATAAATATCTATTGAAGAGATAATAATACATAATTTATAATACAAAGTCCTCGATTGACTCTGCCATAACAACCTACCCATCTACTAATGCTAACCCACGTACCCTTACTGTCCCGAAATCCACACCTTCTTCGTCGAAGAAGGCCATTCTCGGACAGTTATCCATAAATATGATAAATAGCCATGAGGACAATACGCATCTTTGCCTAACCTTACAATAATATAATAATATTATTATAATATAATATATATAATATATAATAATTATTATTATAATAATATATTAATATCGAACCAGTCACTCAGTTTCCCAGTTACCCTTACACTCGCTTTGCTACCAACATATATTGTTTTTATTGCTTATAGGAGCCATCCATTAACTCCGTACTCAGGATTTACCAAAACTTACTTCTCTCCACCTTGTCAAACGTCTTTCTTGAGGTTAAAAAATGCAGAGAACACTTTTTTTCTTTGCTCTCAAACTTTTTTCTGTGATCCGTCTCAAGCTGAATATTTGATCCCTACATGACGTTTCTGGCATAAATCCACTTTGAACTTTCCATATATTTTCTTCTGTTATTTTCATTGCCCTACAGTATCCCGTCTGTATCATATGGCATGTCACCCTTGCTATTTCTAATGCTGACTAACTCTGTACTTTCATCCCCCTTCATATTGCTCAACTCCCATTTATAAAACAGTTTCTTGCTTCCGTGAAAATCGTTTTGCATTCCCTTCCCATCTTCTGTTTTGATTTTATCTCTACTTTCCTTGACTAGTAGTTTTACTTTCCTCTTTTTGTTCCTCTAATCATTTTTAAGTCTATTTCTCTCCTCATCGCTAAGCCTCGTGATGTTCAACTTTCTGTTAACTGATTCTTCTTTTCTTGGGCTGCTTGGATTTCATCATTCCACTACGCATCACCAGACATTCTTCCTACAACCGCAGTACCACACACTTTAGTAACATTCCTAACTATGACATTCTGGATTCCAGCCGATCGTCTTCTATAGTTTATTGTGAATTAGCGCCTTTCAAGTTGCCTCATCGCACTTCCGGTTTTTGTAGATTCTCAATCTTGATTCGCGTTTGTTTCGTTTTTTGGTTCTCTTCATAACTATTATTTATTGAAATAAAGCTTTCGTTCATTTTTGTTGAAACATTAAATATTAAAAATAAATAATAAAATTAAAATACAACATTTAATATTGAATCATTTTTTTAAGCAATCAAAATTTGACATATTCAGATTGAGGTTATAAAATTTCCATACTTTCAAATCAAAAGCGTTTGAGAGTGAAGAAGTTCAAATAAGAATCATAAGCGTTCAAAATTGAATTTTTTGAGTTTGAAATTGTTCCAAATTAAACATATCAAATTAATTCTTTCTAAATTAAACATTTTTTGAATGAAAGGGTTTACAAATTTTAATTTTTCAGACAGCACACTCATTTTCCTTATACCCACTTTCCCCCCTTATTATATAATTATCTTTTCCTTATTTTCGAGCAACTTCTCTTTCTTCTCATTGCACTAAATTAATAGAACCCAATAAGAAACTCGAACCACTTTTTGTTGAAAGTTGATTCCTTTTGGTTGAAAATTCAACTATTTTGTAAATAATTCATCCTTTTTTTTGAACATTCAACCACTAGAAATTCAACTGAAAAATGTCCACTATTGAAAATTCAACTTTTGAAAGTTCAACTGTTGAAAATTCAGATTTTTAATTTACTTCCATTTTTCTTGGTTGAAAATTCAACACTTTTGTTGAAAACTGAAGAAAATTGAAATTTCAAGTGTTGAAAACTAAATTTTCAATTTCCTTTCATTTTTCTTGCTTGAGAATTCAATTATTTTGCTGAAAATTGAAATTTCATTTATTGAAAATAAATTTCTCTTCAAGTTTAACCGTTATAAACTAAAATATCTTGTTGAAAATTTAATCAATTTTTGAAAATTTACCTATTTTAGCAGAAAACTCGTATCTTTTTTGGTCGAAAATTAAACTTTTTGGTTTAACTCGTCTTTTTAGATATTAAATTCGTCCTTTTGGTTTGAAAATTTATCTTTTATTTTAAAGAAGGTCATCTATTATTGTTGAAAATTCAACTTTTGAGAGGTTCATAACTCAACTTTTGAGCTTGATAATTCTAGTGCCTTCTAAAAAATATGTCTTTCTGGCTTGAAAATTAAACTATTTGCTTGAAAATTCATGTTTCTTAATAGAAAATAATCATTTATTGTTAAAAATTCAACGTTTTAGGTTGATAATTCAACTGTCATCTCATAAATTCGTCTTGTTGGCTTGAAAATTTGACTATTGGGTTGTAAATGCAAAAAAAATGGTGTTTTTAGATAAAAAATTCGTCAAAAATGTACCCTTTTTGTTGAAAATTTATATTTTTGGTTGGAAAGTCAACAGTTTTCTTAATCATTCGACTATTTAACTTGAAAATACAACTTTTTTATTGAAAATTCGTATATGGATTGAAAATTAAATTTTTTTTTAACTTTATCTTTTTTGGTCGGAAATTCAGCTATTTTATTGAACTTTTTGTATTAAAAAAATCGTCGTTTTGGGTTGAAAATGATCTTTTTTGTTGAAAATTTATTTCTTTGGTTGAAAAGGCAACTGTTATCTAAAAAATCAACTTTTCAACATGAAAACACAATTCTCTTGTTAAAAATTCGTCTTTGGGTTCAAAATTCAGCTATATTGGTTGAAAATTTATCTATTTTGTTAAAAAAAAATTTTTAATTAAAGAATTTATTCCCCTGCTATTCCCATATTGTTGTGAAAAATCAACCTATTTTGCTTGTTTTAAGAGACTTTTGGGCTGTGAAGTCTGATTTTTAAATTGGTTTTTTTATTCATTCCCAGTACAATTTGTACGTACAATAATGCTACTTATAGTGACTTTACGATTTTTTTTCGTAAAGAGGGAAATTGGAATCCAAAAGAAGATTTAGATGAAGTAGTTAGTTATTAGTGACATTGTGTCCTCTCTAACAGCCAGTAAAATGGATCGCATTCAAAAAGCACTAGTCGCGTAAATACAATCGCAAACCTTCAAGTTAAATATATTTTAAGTGCATATCTTGAGCCTTCGAATTGGTCGATTACGTCTAGAGATTGCAAAATTTTCACGAGAGTAACGACATATCACATGATTCTGGGCTCTGACTAAGATGGCATTCATGAATTTCAGCTTAAATGGACTAGAAAGTCGAACTGGTATCCATCAATCAGTCCACTTTCAATTTCAATTTCAATTTTAATTTCCTTGTATACAATCGGTAATAATTTCTGAAGATCAATAAGTTAAATTCACTGATTTCTCACTGATTTAAAATTAGATTCAATTTTATAATGCTTCATAGTTAATAAGAATTAGAAAGTTTTTTGTTTTTAATTTCAGAATTCATCACATTTGTTGCTTCAAACTTGCAAACTTCTAATAATTCTACTTTCAATCTCAATTTCAAATTCAATTTTTATTTTATTTTAATCGGAAAGTTTTTTTTAATTACTTTCAGAATTGTTAAAAATTGCTGTTTCAAACTTTTAAGTTTCTAATCATTCAAATTTTGGTTTTAATGTCCTTGTATTAAAACAGTAATAATTTCCACGGATAACTGACATTTACTGATTGCTCACTAATTCGAATTGAGGGAGGTTCAATTTTTTAACGCTTCATAATTAATAAAAATTAGACAGTTTTTATTTTGTTAATTTCAAATTAATTGAAATTTGTTGTTTCTAAACTTGTAAGCTTCCAATCATTCCATTTTCAATTTTAATTTTCTAATATCAAATAAGTTATAATTTCCAAATACAAATATGTGAAATTCACTGATTTCTTACTCATCTGAATTTAGAGAGCTTTAATGTTATAGTGCGTTATCATTGATAAGAATTAGAACCTTTTTGTTAAATTAATTTCAGAATTGATCAAATTTGTTGCTTCAAATTTCTAAGCTTCTAATCACTTTACTTTCAATTTAAATTTTTATTTCCTCATTTCAAATTAATAATAATTTCCAAAAATGAATAAGTGATATTCACTGACTACGAAGTTTGAGTTTTCGAGAAAAAAAATAAATTTCAAACCAAAAAGATAAATTATCAAAAAAGAAGAGTTTTCAAATAAATTTATGAATCTTCAATAAAGAAAATTAATTTTTAACAAAGAAGTTTAACTTTCAACCAAGTAGTTGAATTTCCAACCACAAAATATGAATTCTCAACAAAAAAAGACAAATTTTTTATAATATAGTTGAATTTTGGTCGGAAAAGTAAATTTTTAACAAAATAAGTCCGTTTTCGACCAGAGAGATGAATTTTTAATCAAAATGAGGAATCTTGAACAACAAAAAATTATAATTTTAAATTAAAAAAAGTTACATTCTCACAAAAAGACGAATTTACAACAAAACAGTTGATTGAAAAAAAAAGATTTTACAACTAAGAAAATGAAAAAAATCAATCAAATTGTTGAATTTTCAATTCAATAAAACGAATTTTCTATAAAACAGTTGATTTTTCAACAGAAAAGTTAATTTTCAAGCAAATAATTTATTTTTCTACGAAAATAGTTGAATTGTCAACCCAAAAAGAAGAATTTTTAACGAGAAAATTACATTTTCGAACAATGACATGAATTTTCAAATAAAATGATAAATACTGAAAAAAATTGTATTTCGAATCAAAAACACAAAAAGACGAATTATTAAGAAAATATTTGATTTTCGAACAGAAAAGATTTTTCAGTTCAGAGAGAAAACAAAATGTCAAGAAATTGTTTATTTTAAAATAATTTTTTTTTTAAATAGGTTTAATTTTCATGAAAAAAGTTAATCTTCAACCAAATTTCTTAATTTTCTATCAAAATAGTTGAATTTACAAATCAAACAGCCGAATTTTCAACAAAATAGTAACATTTTCAACCAAAGAGACGAAAACTAAAAATGTGAAATTTTTAATAAAAAAATAGTTGAATTGGAATTTACAGGTTCAAGTTTATAATGCTTCATGATAGATAGAAATTAGATTAATCTACTTTCAATTTTTATTTCCTTATTCCAAATCAGTAATTATTCCCAAAGATAAATAATTGCAATTCACTGATTACAATTATTTAAATTTTCAACCAAAAAGTATTAATTTTCAACGAACAATTTAATAGCTGATATTTCAACAATAAAAAACTTCAGTCAAGAAATAAAAAAAATGCAACAAAGTTGTTTAATTTTAATTTTTAAATTTAAATCAAATAAATTGAATTTTCAACTTAAAAATATGAATTTTAAACTAAAATGAGGAATTTTGAACCAAAAACCCCTTTATTTTTAAATAAAAAACGGTTGAAATCAAACAAAAAGACGAATCTTCTAAAAAATATTTGATTTTTCATACCAAAAAAAATTGACAGTCATGAAAGAAAAAATACTGCAACAAAATTGTTTAAATTTGAAGTCAATGAGATAAATTTTCTTTAAAAGAGTTAAATTTTCAACAAAAAACTTAATTTTCTACAAAAATAACTGAATTTTCAACTGAATAAGATGAATTTTTGAAAAATATTTACATTTCCAACCAAAGAGATGAATTTCAAACTAAAATGAGGAATTTTGAATAAAAAAGGTTTATAATTTTAAATCAAAAACAGTTGAAATCGAACAAAAAGACGAATCTTGTGAAAAATAGTTGATTTTTCCAACGAAAAAAAATTGTCAGTCATGAATGAAAAAAAAATTCAACAAAATTGTTTAATTTTAAAGTCAATGAGATAAATTTTCTTTAAAACAGTTGCATTTTCAACAAAAAAGTTCATTTTCTACCACAATAGTTGAATTTTCAACTCAAAAAGATGAATTTTCAAACATAATAGTTACATTTTCAACCAAAGACATGAATATTCAAGTAAAATGAGGAATATGGAACAAAAAAAGATTATAATTTCAAATCAAAAACACAAAAAGACAAATTTCAAGCAAATTAATGGATTTTTCAATGAAAAAGATTGTCCAGTCAGGAAAAAAATTGTTTACAAAACTGTTTAATCTTTAACATAGTAAGATAAAACTTTTTATGAACATTCGAATTTTAAACTAACTAGTTTAATTTTTAACACAAAAAGACGAATTTTCAACAAAAGCATTACATTTCCAAACAAAGAAATAAATTTTTAAATAGAATGATGAGTATTGGATAAAAAGAGATTTTAATTTCAAATAAAAAACATAGAAAGACGAATTTTGAAGATTTTTCAGTCCAGAGAGAAAAAAAAGTTATTTTTCAACCCAATAGTTTAACTTTCTACCAAAATAGTTGAATCTATAATTCAAACACCCGAATTTTCAACAAAATAGTAACGTTTTCAACAAAAAGAAGAAAAATAAAATGTGGAATTTTGAACTAAAAAAATATTATTTCAAATAAAAAAAAGGTTGAATGCTCACAAAAATACGAATTTCAAACAAAATAGTTGATTTTTCAAACAAAAAAATTTTTCAGTAAAGAAAGAAAACTGATTTCGCACTGATTCGAATTTAGAGGTTCAAGTTTTTAATGCTTCATAATTGATGAAAATTAGGTAATTCCACTTTCAATTTTTATTTCCTTATTCCAAATCAGTAATAATTTCCAAAGATAAATAATTGAAATCCACTGATTAAAATTATTCAAATTTTCAACCAAAAAATATGAATTTTTAACGAGAAGTGTAATAGCTAATATTTCAACAATAAAAAATGTCAGTGAAGGAAGAAAAAAAAGTTAACAAAGTCGTTTAATTTTCTACCAGAATAATTGAATTTTCAACTCAATAAGATGAATTTTTGAAAAATATGTATATTTTTAACCTAAGAGATGAATTTCAAACTAAAATGAGGAATATTTAACAAAAATATTTAACAAAAAAAGATTATAATTTTGAATCAAAAACAGGAAAAGACGAATTTCAAGCAAATTAGTAGATTTTCCAATAAAAAACGATTTTTCAGTCAGGGAAATTTTTTTTTTCAAAATTGTTCAATGTTTAACACAGTGAGAAAAAACTTGTTGTAAACATTCAAATTTTCTACCAAAATAGTTTAATTTTCAACACAACAAGACAAATTTTCAACAAAATCGTTACATTTTCAACCAAAGAGATGAACTTTAAACTCTAATTTGCAATCTTGAAGAAAAAAGCTTATAATTATCAATCAAGAACAGTTTAATTCACACAAAAGTTCAAATTTTTATCAAAATTGTTAATTTTTCAAACAAAAATACATTTTTAGTCCAAAATAAAAATGTCAAATTGTTTAATTTTTAAGACAGTAAGATCAATTTTCTTTGAAAAATTTAATTTTCAACAACAAAATTAATTTTCAAATAAAAAGTTTAAGTTTCTGCCAAAATAGTTGAATTTTCAACCAAAAAATAGAAATTTCCAGCGAGAAATGTAATAGTTGATATTGCAAAAAAAAAAAAAAGATTTAAAGAACAAAATTCAACCAAATGGTTTAATTGTTCTTTATCGCTGGAACGACTGTTTTTAATATAAATAGTCTAAGACAGAATGATTTTGAAAAAATTGTTTAATTTCTAAACCAATAAAATAAATTTTCTTTGAATAACTAAAAAGTTTAATTTTCTACCAAAATAGTTTAATTTTCAATTCAAGAAAATGTATTTTCAACCAAATAGTGACATTTTCAACCAAAGAGAAACAAAAAATATTTTCAGACAAGAAAGAAAAAAAGGAACAAACAAATGATTTAATTACTAAGCCAATAAGATCAATTTTTTTAAAGCAGTTAAATTTTCAACCAAAAAGTTAATTTTCAAGCAAATAGTTGATGTCTCAAACGAAAAAGATTTTCAGTCAAGATTGTTTAATTTTTATTCCAATCAGATGATTTTTTTTAAACAGTTGAATTTTCATCAAAAAAGTGAATTTTCAATCAAATATTTAAATAGAATGAATTTTCAAATAATAGTTCAAATAATGTAAAAGAGTAGAAGTTTCAGCTCAAAAAGGCGAATTTTCAACATAATAGTTACATTTTTAACTAAAGAGATAAATTTCAAACATTGCAAAAAAGATTGTAATTTTAAATAAAAAACACACACAAAAAAAAAAATTTTAATCAAGATAGTCGATTTTTCAACCAAGAAAGAAAACTGATTTGAATTTCAAGAGCTTCTATTACATAATGCTAAATAATTGATAACTATCATGAAGTTTTTTTAATCCATTTCAAAATTTATGAAATTCGGTGCTTCTGAACTTCTAAGCTTCTAAACGGATCCTATGCATTTTACACGTGTAAATAAAATACACAAAGTCAATGAGTGATTCCGATAAACATTTGTGAGTGGATTATGTATTCCCGTAAGCAAACATCCCTCTGACTACATATTCCGTGTTGATTGGTGAAGATTCATGCCAATTGTGTAAACATTTCTGACAAAACTTGTCGAAACGTTTTGATTTCATTTAGCGATATAACTGGAAGAAACTCCTTGCAAGATAAAAAAAAATATTGAAGTTTAAAAAAAAATACATCACGTAATGAAAGACCTCATTATCCCATTACACTGATAGCAAAAAAATTTAGTTAAATTAAAGATAAATTTTTAACCAAATGGACGAATTTTTAAACGAAAACGATTAAACTTCAACCAAACAAAAAATTTATATTCGACAAAAATTATTTTTTTAACCAGGAAAGATGACTTTTCTACCATAAAAGAATAATTTTCTACTAGAATATATGCATTTTCAACAGAATAGTTTAATTTTCTACAGTTGAAGTTCAAAGAAAACAAAAAGTTCAATTTTCCAATTTTCCATTTTATTCAATTTTCACCAAAATACTTGAATTTTCAACCAAAAATTCAATTAAATAGAATTTTCAGCAACTAAGATTTCCAAAGTTTTTCAAAAATTTTAAAAATTTTCAACCAAAAGGGATAATTTTCAACAAAACAGTCGAATTTTTAGCAAAATGATTAATTCTCCCACGAAATACTTGATTTCTTAACCAAATATATGACTTTTTAAACCATAAAAGATCAAGTTTCTGTCCAGAAAGAATAATTTTCTACCAAAATAAATTAATTTTCAACAAAATAGTTCAATTCTCAACAAAAAAGGATTAATTTTTAACAAAATAGTTGAATTTTCAACAAAATGATTAAATTTTCAACAATTGAATCTTCAATTTTATTCAATTTTCAACAAAAGACTTTCATTTTTAACCAAGGAAAATTGAAGAAAATTGAATTTTCAACAGTTGAACTTTGAAAAGTTGAATTGAATTGAATCTTCAATTTTACTCCATTTTCAGCAAAAGACTTGAATTTTCAACCAAGGAAAATTTGAAAAAATTTAATTTCCAACAGTTGACCTTTGAAAAGTGTAATTGAATTGAATCTTCAATTTTTAACTAATGAAAATTGAAGAAAATTGAATTTTCAACAGTTGAACTTTGAAAAGTTGAATTGAATTGAATCTTCGATTTTACTCAATTTTCAACAAAAAAAAGGAATTTTCAACCAAGGAAAATTTTAGAAAATTCAATTTCCAACATTTGATCGTTGAAAAGTTTAATTGAATTGAATCTTCAATTTTATTCAATTTTCAACAAAAGACTTTCATTTTTAACCAAGGAAAATTGAAGAAAATTGAACTTTGAAAAGTTCAATTGAATTGAATCTTCAATTTTACTAAATTTTCAACAAAAAACTTGAATTTTCAACCAAGGAAAATTAAAGAAAATTGAATTTTCAACAGTTGATCTTTGAAAAGTTGAATTGAATTGAATCTTCAATTTTACTCAATTTTCAACAAAAAACTTGAATTTCCAACCAAGAAAAATTTTAGAAAATTTAATTTCCAACAGTTGACTTTGAAAAGTTGAATTGAATTGAATCTTCGATTTTACTCAATTTTCAACAAAAGACTTGAATTTTCAACCAAGGAAAATTTTAGAAAATTTAATTTCCAACAGTTGATCTTTGAAAAGTTTAATTGAATTGAATCTTCAATTTTATTCAATTTTCAACCAAAGAAAATTGAAGAAAATTGAACTTTCCACAGTTGAACTTTGAAAAGTTGAATTGAATTGAAAAATGAAGAAAATTGAATTTTCAACAGTTAAACTTTAAAAAGTTGAATTGAATTGAACCTTCAATTTTATTCAATTTTCAACAAAAGATTTTAATTTTCAACCAAGGAAAATTGAAGAAAATTTAATTTTCAACAGTTGAACTTTGAAAAGTTGAATTTGATATAGTGTAATTTTAGGAAGTATTATTTTAAAACAAAAAGGATGACTTCTTAACAAAACAGTTGAATTTTCAGCAAAATGGTTCATTTTGCCACAAAATAGTTGAACTTTTATCCACAAAGATAATTTTTTACCGAAAAATTAAATTTTTAACCTGACAATTTAATTTTTAACAAAATTATTGAATTTACCACAATATCGAAAAGATGACGTTTCACAAAATAATTGAATTTTTTACCAAATAATTGAATTTTTAACCAAATTTTCGAAATTTTAATAAAAAAAGATTAAATTTCAACGAAAGAAGTTGCATTTTCAACCAAATAGTTGAATTGTCAATCCAGAAAGAGAACTTTTTTGTAAGATAGTTCAATTTTCAACTGAAGAAATCAATTTTCAACAAAATAATTGACTTTTAAACAAAATAGTTGAAATTTTAACGAAACGATTGAATTTTGAACATACAATGATAAATTCTAAACAAAAATGTGATGGGTGATATTCCATCCGAAAAAGATGAAATTCCTACCAAAAGCGATTCATTTCATACCAAAAAAGACAAATTTTTAAACAAGAAGATACTTTAATTTTCAACTAAAAAATTCAAATTCTCAACAAATCAAGTATATTTGTTTGCCACAAAATAAAACGAATTTTCAACTAAAAAGATTAATTTTTAACAAAATAGTTCAAGTTTCAACCAAAGCGATGAATTTGCAACTAAAATGATGAATCTTCAACAACAAAAATTATTTCTTTATAAAGTAGTTTAACCTTCTACCAAGTAGTTCAATTTTCAAACAGAAAAGATGTTAATTTTAAATAAAAAATAGTTGAATTCAACCAAAAAGACGAATTTTCGAAAAAATAATTGGATGAATTTATAAACCAAGTAGACAAATCTTTCGAAAAAAGTTTAATTTTTAACCAAAAAAAGAATTTAGTTGAATTTTCAACATGAAAATAAAAATTGTCAACAAAAATTATAATTTTCTACCAAAATAGTTCAATTTTCAACCCAGGAAGACGAATTTTTAACAAAACAGATAAATTTTTAACCAGAAAGGATGTCTTTCTAACCAAATTATTGAATTTTCAACCGGATGATAAAATTTTGAACTAGAATCAATTATTAATTTTCCCTGACTTTTCCCTGATTTCCAGATTTTTTCGATATTCTCTGATTGGAAAAATTTCACACTAAAAAATAATAATTAACATTTATTCGGAACAAAATTTGTCTGTATTCAAGCAAAAGTAATCTAAATTTGAGTCTTCATTATTTGAATTGATTCTTCAATTCGATCAAAGTTTTTGATCGAAAATTTTGAAAATTAAAATTCGAAAATTAAACAATTTTGAGGTCTAACAATTTTAAATATTATTTTTTATTCTGTTCCAGTAGCGAGGGGAAACCTTCCTACAGTGGATAATCCAACCTACAGTGGATAATCATTAATTAAAAATTCTAATATATGTAAAATAATTAGTTTAATTTATTTGGTAGTTAATACATTTTACGTTTTCATACATTCAAATTCAAATTATTTCTTTTTTAAATTTCTGCTCTTAATTAATGATTATCCACTGTATGTTGCATTATCCACTGTAGGGGGTTACCCCACATAAAAAAATGTTTGAAATTTCTTTAATAATTTTTTATTCTCTTTTATTCTCCTTGATCTGGTTGAAACGACAATAAACCCAATATTTCACGCATAATGTGATGGAAAATTGGCAACCGTAAAGGATTTTACGTCCTTTTTTCCGCTTATTATGAAGTGAGATCATTAATCTGGTTTGGTTCCATTATTATGAAGGCCTCTGCGGCAATAAACATTATTGTCGATTATAAATTACCAATTTTAATTTTTTAAAGCAAGAAATAATTTGTTTGAACTTTAACAGATTCTGTTATCGATTTTCTCTAATTATTTCGGTTTACGTTTGCGCTAATAATTGGCTTGTCGTCATAGATGAAATTGGCGTGTCGTATTATTGTTAAAAGTACACTTTCAGTTTAGAGTTCATCAGATTACGATTTTTTATTCAAATTTTACTAATTCACGCGATACAATTTTTTGAACGTTCAATTTCAAACTCTTTACTTTCATTTTAATATTAATAAAACTCGAAGGCTTTCAGCTTCAAATTCCTCATTTTTTAAAAGCTTAAATAATACCAAGAAATAAAAAAATGAAACATTTAAGACAATTTTTTAAAAATCTTCTTTATGTCAGTAATAGGACTCTACAGTTTTAAAATCGAATTTTTCCTCTTCAGATTTATTATATTTTTTTTTTAATGTTTCAAAAAATCACCTGTTAAACTTTTCAACCAAAAAATATCACTTTTCACAAAATAATTTGATTTTCAAGAAAATAGTTGATTTTTAAATTAGATAGTTGCATTTTCAGCCCAAAAAAAAATTTCTATTCAAAAAGACGAATATTGAGCAGAATATTTGAATTTCCGACAATTTTTTGTCGAAAATTTAATTGTTCTGTTCAAAATTCCTTTTTTTTATGAAAAATTCATTTTTGTGGGATGGAAATGCAATTATCTATTTGAAAAATCAACTATTTCCTTGAACATCAAATTATTTTGATGAAAAGTGATCTTTTTTGTTCGAAAAGTTTAACAGGTTTTGTTGAGCATTCATCTTTTTGGATAGAAAATTACATTATTTGGTTAAAAATTCAACTATTTTCTTGAAAATTCGTCCCTTTGACTTGAAAATTCAACTATTTGGTTGTGAATGAACCTTGTTGGTTGGTAATCAATTTCCTATTGTTGAAAATTAAACTATTTCATTAAAAATTCAATGATTTTGTTATGAGGCTATCTTCTTAGGTCGAAACATTTAACTTTTTGTTTTTTTATTGCGCATTCATTTTTTTTTTTTTTTTTTGAAAATTCAACTATTTGATCGTAAATGCAACTTTCTGGTTAATCATTAATTTTTTTTTGTTAAAAATTGAACTATTGGGTTGAAAATTAATTTTTATAGGTTGAAAATTCCACTATTTGGTTAACAATTCGACCATTTTCTTGAAAACTCAACTATTTTGTTGAAAAGTTATCTTTTCTTAATCGGAAATTTCACTATTTTTATGAAAATCGTTCCCTTGCCAAAGATTGAACTAGTTGGTTGTAATTACAAATTTTTGTTTGACAATTTTGTTTTATGAAATCTCAATTATTTGGTTGAAAATTAATGATTGTAGGATAAAAATTCAACTACTTGGCTAGAAATGCTACTACTTTGTTGAAAATTTGACCTTTTTGCTTAAAAATTAAACAAGTTGGTTGTAAACACAAATTTTTGGTTGATACTTAATTTTTTTAAATTAAACTATTTGGTAACAAATTATTTGTTGTAGGTTGAAAATTCAACTACTTGATTACAAATTCTACTATTTTGTAGGAAAATTAATTATGTTGTGGAAAATTCAACTATTTTGTTGAAAGTTCCACCCTTTTGCTTGAAAATTAAACTATTTGGTTTTAAATACAAATTTTTTTTATAATTTTTTTTTAATTCGATTATTTGATTAAAAATTCATTTTTGTTAGTTCAAATTCATCTACTTGGTTAAAAATTATATTATTTTTGATTGCAATTTAAAAAAACAAATTCAACTATTTGGTTAAAAATTAATTGTTGTAGGTTAAAAGTTCAACTACTTGGTTGAAATTCTACTATTTCGTTGCAAATTCGTCCCTTTTGCTTGAAATTGAACTTTCAAGCAGAACATTATTTTGCAGAAAAATTAATGATCTTGGGAAAAATTCAACTATTTCGTTAAAAATTCACCCATTTTGCTTGAAAATTAAACTATTTGGTTTTAAATACAAATTTTTGGTTGATATTTTTTTTTTAATTCGATTATTCGATTAAAAATTCATTTTTGTTAGTTGAAGTTCAACTAATTGGTTCAAAATTCTACTATTTCGTTTCAAATTCGTCCCTTTTGCTTGAAAATTCAACTATTTGGTTTTAAATACAAATTTTTGTTTGATAAATATTATTTTTTTAAATTCGATTATTTGTTTAAAAAGTAACTGTAGTAGGTTACAAGTTCAACTACTTTGTTAAAAATTCTACTATTTTGTAGAAAAATGAATTATCTTGTGGCAAATTCAACTATTTTGTTGAAAATTTATCCATTTTGCTTGAAAATTAAAGTATTTGGTTTTGAACACAAATTTTTTGTTGAGAATTATTTTTTTTTATTCAATTCTAATTTTTATAGGTTTTTGAGGGTTTTGTAAGTATTTTTATTGATATTTGTTAAAAATAAAAATTCAACTATTTGGTTCAAAAATAATCGTTGTAGGGTAAAAGTTCAACTACTTGGTTGAAAATTCTACTATTCCGTTTTAAATTCGTTCGTATTGCTTGAAAATTTAGCTAGTTGGTTTTAAATAAAAATTTTTGGTTGATAATTTTTTATTTTAAATTCAACTATTCAGTTGAAAATTAATTGTTTTCGGTTAAAAGTTCAACTACTTGAGTAAACATTTTACTATTTTGTTGAAAATTTAATTATTTTGTGGAAAATTCATGTTTTAAAAAAAGAGCTATCTTCTTTAGTCGAAAATATAATTATTTTGTTGATAATTGTATAATATATCATTGTATAATATATCATAATCATAATCATAATCATCATTATATATCTATGTTTATTATCCCAGAATATTATCTGCGAAAAATGCTGCAATTAATTTAAAATTAGTCATAAGAGTAAACATTATTAGGAGTTTTATTTTCAATATTTTCTCAACAAACTTCAATTCCTAAGCACATGTAAATGTAATTAGTGTCAAGAACTGCATGTTGTTGCTGATAGAGAAAAGCCGTAATTTTATTTTTAACCTAGAGTATAATTTTATTTACGAAAAATACACTAATGTGGTAAAAAAAAATGAAATTTGTTTAGCCTAAAATGCAACTTTTTTGTTAAAAATTCACATTTTCGGGTTAAAAAATCATGTATTTTGTTCGAAATTCGTATTTTTTGGTAGAAAATCAAACCTTTTGGTAGAAACTTAAACTATTTTGTGGGGAATTTTGCTTTTTTGTTGAAACTTCTTTTTTTTGTTTGTTTGAAAATTAATTGTTTTTTAATTTTTCAATTTTTTGTTGAAATTTTTTCTTTTTTAGTTAAAAATCCAACTATTTTGTTGAAAATTCATGTATTTTATTAGAAATTCGTCTTGTTTGGTAGAAAATTGAATTGAGTTTATTGTTATTTATTTATTATTAAGATAAAACTTGGTAGGAAATGAAAATTTTTTTTCTTTAGTTAGAAATCCAACTATTTTGTTGAAAATTCGACTTTTTTGGCAATAAATCAATGTTTCGAAGCAAAAATTTAACTATACAATTTTTCGTTGAAAATTTATCTTTTTTAATTGAAAGTGTAACTATTTACTTGAAAAATCGTGTATTTTATTAGAAATTTTTTTGATTATATTTCATATTTTCGGATTAAAAATTCAATTGTTTTGTAGAAAATTCTTATTTTTGGCTCAAAAATTCAACTATTTGTTTAAAAATTTGACTTTTTGGCAAAAAATCGATCTTTTAAAGGAAAAAGTGAATCATTCTATCTTTTGAAAATTTATATTTTTAAATAAAAAATTCAACTATTTGCTTAAAAATTCGTGTATTTTGTTAGAAATACTTTTTTTATAGAAAATTAATCCTTTTGTTTAAAAATTAGACTATTTTGTTGAAAATTCATATATTTTGTTAAAAATTCGTCTTTTTTTGCTAGAATTATTTTTATTCTATTTCATTACTTTAAAATACTTACTAATTTAAAATTATTAATCAATTATTTTGGCTAAATATGCAACTTTTGTGTTCAAATTCCACATTTTCGGGGTGAAAATTCATCTGTTTTGTAGAAAATTCTTATTTTTGGGTCTAAAATTCAACTATTTTGTAGAAAATTCAAGTATTTTGTCGAAAGTTCAACTACTTTGTTAAAAACTCATTTGTTTGTTGAAAATTCAACTATTTGGTTGATGATTCGACTTTTTCGGTAAAAAATTCCATTTTTTTTGCTGAAAACGTTAATTTTTTTTTTAAATCTCATTTTTTGATTAAAAATTGAATTGGGTGAAATTTCATTTTTTTGTTGTTGAAAATTCATCTTTTCGTAGAAAATTAATTTTCTTGATTGAAAATTTAACTATTTGCTTTGAAACTTTTTTGATAAAATTTCACATTTTCGGGTTAAAAAATCAATTATTTTCCAGAAAATCCAACTTTTTGGTCGAAAAGTAAACCACTTTGTTAAGAATCCATTTTTTTGTTAAAAATTAATTCTCTTAACTGATAATTTAACAAGTCCATTCTTTGTTGAAAATGTATCTTTTTTAATTAAAAATTCAAATATTCATTTGCAATTTCATTTATCTTGTTGAAAATTCACCGTTTCTGTAGAAACTGAATTCTCTCCATTGAAAATTGAACTAATTGGTTGTAAATTAGACTTTTTGGTAAAAAATCAATTTTTTCGCCAAAGTGAAACTTTTTTGTTAATAATTTACATTTTCTGATTGAAAATTAATTTTTTTTTGTAGAAAATCCAAATTTTTGGCTCGAAAATTCAACAACTTGGTAAAAAGTTCAACTTTTTAACTATTTCGTTGAAAATTTGTCTTTTTGGTTAATTGTAAAGAAAATTCGTAATTTTACTTATTACCTATAGCATAATTTTACTCACGAAAAATACACTAATGCCGTAAAAAAGGTTTAGTTAAATTCAACTACTAAAAATTATGTATAGTAGATAATAATTTTTGTATTTACCTTTCACCAACTAGATCCTCACATTTTTTCAAATTTCACAATAATTCCCAGAAACAAAATTTCGAGTCCAAACATTTCTGTTTAATAAATAATTTATAAATATTTGAATAAATTTATTATTAATTTGATTATTTTTAATTTTCAATTAATTCATTAATGTTAATAATAATTTTAAAATTTCGTCACACTCTTTCGATGAAACAAACGCGATTTTATTTATAAACTCGGAGCGATGGAAAAATAAGATTGAAGGAGGGTTTGTGGAAAGCGGGAAAGATGCGACTGTGATTTTCATAAGAGAGGAATTGGTGCAAAATTGTGCACTCGATTAAGGTAATTAAAAAAAAATCTAAGGGAATTGATTGATAGTGGTAAATTAATCACAGAGCTGGTTGGTGTAAAAAGAATGTATAGAAAGGGTATTCATTTTAAAATTAAAAAACACGATCGACAGGTGCGCGCCAGTCGCTCGTCGGCGACGAACTGCCCGACAATCATGCACTCAGCTTGAATATTACCATTTGGGCGATCTTGATTCGATGGCAAAGTCCCAAATCTCCAAAGAGTTGAATGTCAAGCTCACCACTATTTCCCGACTCATAAAATTTATATAAAATTTTTTTTTCATATTTAATAAAAAAATTAGACCCTAACAGGATAATTTTCAAAATTTCAAAAAAAGCCTATTTTTCTACGAGAAAAAAATTAGGAATTGAAAATTTTGTTATTTATCCAATATTTAAATGATTTATTTGAGTAAGTATTCCCGCAAATATCAATATAACAAATTTGGGACGAATGAAAAATCGGAAAAATAAAATGTCTGGCTCTGTACAATTTACAAAAATATTCGAAGTAGAAAATTCCCGAAATTATAAAATTTAAAAAAAAATGTTTAATGTATTAAAAAAAATATATTGTTTGAATTTGAAATAAGAATGATTGAAAAACAAAATAGAAATATAAAAAAATTTTAATGTACAGCAAGTCGGTTTGATTTCCTTGAGCTATTACAATTTTTAAATCAAAATAACTCATCTTTTGGTAAAAAAAAATGAATCCAAAAGTCAAGTCGAATTTTTTTGATTCGATTTATTCGAATATTTGAACAATTCGAATTTCAAAGATTCGAATTGACTTTTGGTTCCATGTTTTAATAAAAAAAGAAGTTATTTTGATTTTAGAAATTATAGTGATCCAGGGAAATCAAGCCGGTTTGATGTTCAGTGCAAATTTTTTCTATTTCAAAAAATCCAATGTTTTAAGAGTGTCTGGATTTGTTTTAAAAATTCGAATAAACGACTGCACACCTCTGAAGAGCAAGAATTTAAAAAAAAACTTCTGTGCACATTTTCCAAAAAAATTGCATCAAGATTTTTTTTCAATCATTGTTATTTTAATGTTGAACAATCATTTTAATAAATAGATTGAACGTCAATAAATATTTTTTTATCAAAATATTTCTCTATTATATTTTTAATATATAAATAATACAGATAAAATTTTTTTTTTCATTTTTTTAAATTCATGAATTTTCTAGTGTCGGATATTTTATAATTCGACAATTTTCTGCCATGAATTGTATTATTCGGAAATTTCAAAATTCAGGGCACGGCTGAAAAATGCCAAAATATAAAATTTATATTATTACCGAAATGCTGAATTATAATAAATCCAAACTAGAAAAATCCAGAATTTAAGCAATGAAAAACTTGTTTTTTAATATTTATTTTTTCAAAAACAGTTATCAGATATTTTAGAAAAGAAAATAACTTTTTTAGTGTTTAGTTTTTGTTTAATTACTGTATGAATTTAAAATGACAATAATTTGAAAAATACATTCCTGGATGAAACATTTTGTTTGAAAATGTGCACGGTAGTTGAAATTTCTTTAAATGTTCTCAAAAATTTAATATTAATTTAAAGAAAAAAATGAGAAATAAATTTCGAGATAAATTAGTACTCAATTGAATCCTACAATGTTTGTATGGTAAATATGATTGAGCTCGGAGAAAATTTATAAAGAATTTTTTATTCGAGGCGCACGTATTTATAAATACATTTTTTATATAATTTTTATACAGTGTCAGATATTTTATAATTTGCCAATTTTCTGACGGGTATTTATAATTTAGGAATTTTCAAATTCGGTAATATTATAAACTGCTCGAGAGCTTTATCATGTGAGAATTTTCCAATTCAGGATTTTTATGTTTCGTCAATTTTATAATTTCGGGAATTTTATCATCCCGGAATTTTCCAAATCGGGAATTGTACAGCGTCGAGAATTTTATTTTTCGGAATTTTTCAGTTTTTTCACTTTGATTACAGAATGTAGAAAATTCCAGAATTTGAGCAATAAAAAAACTTGTTTATTTAGTAAATATGATATATTTATTTAAAATAATTAATTAAATATTATGGGGACAACTAAAAAATCCCGAAAAATAAAATTCCCGACACTGCAAAGTTTTTAAATTGGAAAATATTCGAATAATAAAACTAAGAATAATAAAATTACCGAATTTGAAAATTCCCGACAGAAAATTGCCGAATTATAAAATATCCGAACTAGAAAATTCCCGAATTATGAATTTCCCAAGTTTAAAAAATTAAATTTTTTTACAAATATTATTCATTTATACAAAATACAAGAATCAAATATTTTCATAAAGAAATTATTTTCAATGTTTAAAGTCTCTAAAATTATTTTTTGAATTTAATATAACAACAGTTGAGATAAATCTTCATCCAGAAATATATATTTTTTCAATTATTGTTATTTTAAATTCAAACAATAATTTTAGAAATTTCATACACTGAAATAGTTTTTGTATAAAAATATTTGATTGTTGTATTTTTAATAAATAAATTACATCAATAAAAAAAATGTAATTATTTAAATGCGGGAATTTTCTGGTTCAAATATTTTATAATAAGGACAATTTTCTGTTGGGAATTTTATTATTTGGGAATTTTCAAATTCTGTTATATTATGAACTGTCGGGAATTATTTTGTTAAAAAATTGAACTTTTGTTAAACATTTATTTTTATCATTTTATTTTTAAATTTATTGTTAAAAATGTATCTTCAATTTTTTTTGTTAAAAATTTGTTTCTTTAAAATGTTGTTAAAAAGTTAAAAAATGCAATTTTTGTATTGACTATTTGTTTCAAAATTAAACCATTCTGTTGAAAATTCAACTATTTGGTTGGGAATTCATCTTTCCAGGTAGAAAATTCCTTGAATTGGTTACAACTTCAACTATTTTGTTAAAAATTTAATTAAATCGTTGAAACTCCTTCCCTTTTGTTTGAAAATTTGAATATTTTGTTGCCAATTCAATTTTTTTTTTATATTTAATTTATTTTCAAGTTGAACTATTTGTTTGAAAATTCATTTATTTGATTAAAAGTTTAACTATATTGTTGAAAATTCTTTCCTTTCGTTTGGAAATTCAACTATTTTGTTGTAAATGCAACTATTTGGTTGATATACATATTTTTTAATGCAACTATTTGCTGGAAAAATCATCTATATAGGCTGAAAATTCGGATATTTGGTGAAGGAGAAGAGTTTAAAATTTTCGCGGGCCAATTCCACCAATATTACAAATTAATTTTCTTCCATGGCTGCCAATAGTTAATAAAAAGGCGCGAAGCAAAAATTCAAATCTGGCAGCCAATGGATGCCAAACTTTTCTCTCTTCTCCAATCCTATTGGTTGCTCCCGGCTTTTACGTTTTAATGATCAAACATCAACATATTCTGCTTCCTTCCTCGAAAAAAGTGTTTGAGGTCGAAAATTTGCTTTCTCTCGTCGATTTCGCATAATTGTGGACAGAATATTATTTCGATTAAGTGTTCTTTTAGTTTACTTTCGACTTATCCATGATTTTAAGAGTTGACACGATTTTCTGTTGAAGTATTGACTGAATGTCGAGACACCGCAAAACATAACCTAAAAGTAGTGAGTGTAGAAAATGGACAAGGAAAAGTCTATTTTGCTTCAAAAACAAGTTCGAGATAACTCAGAAGATTTGCAAAAAGAATTGATTGATCTCAAGAATTGGGAGCAAGAAATGAAGCGAAAAGAAGCAAAACTTTTAAGTGCCGGTAGTGACCAGGTGAGTGTTGAGACACATGTGCTTTCTTCTTTTTACCATTTCCATTTCTTGTTTACTTTCCTCGCGACCTTCAAAATTACCTTTCACTCAAGTTCTTAAATACGAACCTGGTTCTTAATTATACAAGGAAATTATTTTTTATGCATAATTCTCCGAATTATTTCAAGGGCTTGAATTATTTTGAAATCTTTTAGATTAATTAAAAATATTCCAATACATTTTTTATAGATTTCAATAATTTTAACAGACTTCAAAGGGTTTAACAGACTTTAGGGCATTTCAAAAATCCCCAGGAATTTTCAAGAGCTTTAAAAAGGATTAAGGGTTTTAAAAAGATTTGAAATAATATAGAGCGTTTTAGAAGATTCAAAGGAATGTTTAATAGATTTCAATAATTTGACTACATACCAACAGATTTGAAAGATTTTAGGGTATTTTAAAAAACTCCAAAGAATTTTTTTATAGATTTCAATAATTTTAATACATTCCAAAGTATTTTATGAATTTCAGGGTATTCATGATCTTTAAAATGTTTCAAGGATTTTTATGAGATTTCTAAGAATTGGAAATATTTTACGATATTGTAAAATATTCCAAGGTTTTTTCAATTGATTTCAGTAATTTTGTGAGATTTT
>CAKNXH010002010.1:103894-123878 GCA_932178445.1 Andricus quercusramuli | reverse complement strand
ATTTGAGGATTTTTTTAATATTTCAAGGAGTTTTTGATAGATTTCAATAATTTGAAGGAATTTAAAAAGATTTTAAAGTTTTCAGGGTATTCTTAAAACTTTCAAGAAATCTTAAAAATCTTATAAAAGCTTCAAGGAATTTGTAATAAATTTCAATAATTTGAAGGGATTTCAAAGGATTTCAAAAAATTCTAAGGAATGTTTAAGATCTTCACAAAAATGTCACGTTATTTCATAGGACTTAAAATATTTCAGGTATTTTCAAAGATTCCAAGGAATTTTTAATTGACTTCAATAATCTGAAGGAATTTCAAATTATTTGAAATATTTTAGGGTATTTTAAAGGATTCCAAGGCATTTTCAAGAACTTTGAAAAGTTTTAGTGGATTTCGAAATATTTCAAAGGGTTTTTAAAGATTTCGAGGAATTTTCAAGATCTTTAAAAAATTTCAAATGATTTTAAAGGTTTCGAAATATCTTAGAAATTGTTAAGAGCTTTAAATAATTTCATGTGAGTATAGTCATTATAGTCACTTCTTTAAATGAAAAGATAACTTTATTCACTTTTTTCAATAAATTAACCCATAGATTTCAAAGATTTCAAGGAATTTTTAATAGATTTCAATCCTTTGTAGGGTTTCTGAATGATTTTGAAAATGTCGAGGTATTTTTAAAAATCCCAAGGAATTTTCAAAAATTTCAAAAAATTTCAAGGTATTTCAAATGATTTTTAAAATTTTTGAAATATTTGAGGGTATTTTTAAATATTTAAGGCAATTTCAAGCGCTCTAAAAAGTTACAATGGGTTTCAATAGATTTTAAAGCATTTGAAATATTTTAGGGAATTCAAAAAGATTCCAAGAAATTTGTATTGACTTCAATAATCTGAAAGAATTTCAAATTATTTGAAATATTTCAGGGTATTACAGGAGACTCCAAGGAAAAATATTTCTTCTTCGAAAATTCGTCTTTGTAGCTGAATTAACTTTTTGTATTCAAACTTAAAATATCATTTGGTTGATCATTGAGCTACTTATTTGGAAGTGAAATTTCTTCGTTAAAAATTGAATTTTTTGGTTGAAGATTCATCATTTCAGTTGATAATTCATCTCTTTGGTGGAAAGATGAAATATTTTATTTAGCATTCTTTTTGTTCTGGTTTTAAAATCAATTTTTTAAACTGAAAATTTATCAATTCCATTTTTCTTAAGAATTTATCTTTTTTAGTTGAAAATTCTTGTAATTTTGAAAATTACTTTTTTAACCGAATATGTAACAATTCCATTCTTAATTGAAAACTAAGTTTTTTAGTTGAAAATTCAACTATTTGGTTGGAAATTAATGTATTTTGTTGTAAAAATTTTCTTCTTAGTATGAAATTAATCTTCTTGGTTAAAAATTCAAATTTTCTGTTGAAAATTCTTTTGTTTGGATAGAAAAATCATAAATCTTCGTACAAAATTCAAATATTTAGTGAAAATTAACGTTTTTGGTAAAAATTCGTATTTTCTGTTTGAAAATTCAACTTTTTCGTAGAATATTCATCTTTTTCGTTTTTAAATTCAACAATTTAGGTAAAAATGAACTATTTTTATTAAAAGTTCAAATGTTTTGTGAAAACTTTTTTTTATCTTGAAAATTCAACAGTTCGGTTCCAATTTTTCTTCTTTCTTGACTGTAAACTTTTCCTTGGTTGAAAATGCAACTCTGCTGTTGAAAATTGATCTGTTGTAGTTGAGGATTCAACTATTTTGTTGCAAATTCTTTTTTTTTTTTGGTTGAAAAGTCGTCTTTCGGGTTGAAAATTAATCTTCTTGGTTGAAAATTCAATTTTCCTGTTTAAAATTCCTTTGTTTTGGTTGGAAATTCAAACATTTTCGTAAAAAATTCAACTGTTTTGTGAAAAGTAGTCTTTTTGTTGAAAGTTCAACTGTTTTGTTGAAAATTTGTCCTTTTTGGGTTATGAATTCAACTATTTTGATTTAAAAAATTCAGGTATTTTTTTTAAAATGATCTTTTTTTTAAATTCAACTGTTCTGTAGAAACATTTTTTTCTCTTAAAAATTCAACAATTAGGTTCAAATTTTTCTTGGTTGAAAATGCAACTCTGATGTTGAAAATTAATCGGTTTTGGTTGAGGATTCTACTATTTTGTTGCAAATTCGTCTTCTTTGGTTGAAAATTAGTTTTTTAAACTGAATGTGTTTTTTTTTCATGCTTTTTGATTTGTATGCTTGATTGAAAATTGAACGATCAAACGAACTTACCTAAGTGAAGTTCGATCGTAATTATACGACCGCCTCGTTCGAAGGGATTACTGTTGTAGTTCCGCTACTTTACGCCAAATCACCACAAATTTAAGAGCCAAAATTTTCCACCACCATGCCCTCCCAGCGTTCACTTGTCAAGACTTCATTTAGTTTAGAGCAGTCCTGTAAATTGTCTGCATGTTCTTTCCGGTACCCGAAAGAACTCGCGGGAGGGAAATAAAATATTTTTGATAAAGAAGGGTAGAAAAAAGATATTTTGGGAGGGAGTAATCCCTTCGAACGAGGCGGTCGTATAATTACGATCGAACTTCACTTAAGTAAGTTCGTTTGATCGTTCAATTATACTTCCCGCCTCGTTCTCGGGATTACTGTTGTAGATATTTAGAGTAGACAATTTGCCAAACCTTTGTTTTTATTGTAGAAAAACACAGAACATTTTTTTTTTTTTTAACGTTAACTTATCAATTTTCTCTTAGAACCGCATTACAGAACGTTTCGTTAGCAGGTGTGATTGGTCGATTATAGAATCGAGCAAAGGTTGACGAAGACTGAGACCAGCCCACGGTGCTTCTAATCATACTTAGGTCCACTCCTTTTTTAAAGGCTGTAGAGGTTGCCGCATGCCTAACGCTGTGTGCGGTGAATTCTTCACTAATGCCGCATTGGCACAAAACTGACTTGGTCCAGCGGCTAAGAGTTTGTGAACCTACTTCTTTATAAGGCTTTCTAGTAGCCATGAACAGTTTTTTACAATTATTTTCTTTTCTTAGATGCTTAGTAACGAGAAGATAATGTTGTAAAGTTCTAGCAACACAAAGCTGCGGATTATCATTAAAAAATGGTAACATAAGATACGGTTGACAGGTTCCTACTCTAGAGGTTTTGATCAGAGCTTCTACTTTTATTTCTGCGCCATTCTTTGAGAATTTTATTAAATCAATATCTATGAGTGAGAAAGTTTGCATTCTGTGGCCTGTACCTAAAGCCAGAAGTATTATGAGTTTCTCTGACAATTTCTGTAAATTGAGTGACTCAAGTGGGTACCAAGAAGAAACTTTATCGAGGACAGGCGCGACGTGCCAAGTTTTTGCATACTTGGGGCGTGAGGGTTTTAACCTGTAAACCCCTTTGAAGAAACGATTCATGTCACTGTCCGTTGCCTTTTTTGATGAGATGAGTGCTATTGCTGAACGCGCTGTGTTTAAGGTTCCATACGATGCACCTTCGTTGAAGGATTCGCCTAGGAATTCTAAAACTCTGTTGGAGTGTTGGTTAAATGGATTCAGGTTCTTGTCCTTACAGAAATTCCACCATTTTCTCAGTGATCCGTCATATTGCTTCAATGTAGAACCTGCTAAAGAGGCTAATAGAACATTCAATGCTGACTCTGGTAAGTTCCTTTGACGATAACTTTCCCTGACAGCCACCCTGCAGCCAGGGTAAGTGAGGTTGCTAGTGGGTGTTGACGGGACCTACAAGGGGACAAAAGGAGAGTTGAACTTGGAGAAAACATTAATGGTGTTCCTATCAGCATCGACTGAAAAAGCGGAAACCATGGTTGTGAAGTCCACCAGGGAACGACGACAATGCCGCAAGCCTCATCTGTCAGAATTTTCCGTAATGTCCTTAAGATCATGGAAAAGGGAGGGAAAGCGTAAAAATTCCGATTTTTCCAAGAGATCGTAAAGGCATCGAAAGCCTCTGCGTCAGGGTTTCGAATCCAGCAACAAAAGATGTTGCATTTTGTGTTGGAACTGGTTGCAAATAAATCGATGGTAGGGTTTGGAAAGGTTTGCAAGATCTCTTCGTAAGCATAATCAGCTAACTCCCATTCGGTGTCTACGTTGCGAATCCGAGATTCCCTATCAGCATGAACGTTGTTTTTTGACGCAATGTATGATGCATATATCCAGAGTTTTCTAGACTCGCACCACTTCCAAATTTCTCTACTAAGAGAATGTAGATATGGGTGTTGGATACCGCCCATTTTATTTATGTAGGCAATTGCCGTTGTGTTGTCGATTCTTAATAGAATCTCACAACTCTGCAGTTTGGGAGCAAAAGTTTTAAGGGCCCAGAAGGACGCTAGCAGTTCTAAGCGGTTTATGCTCCAGGATTTCTCCTCTTCGTTCCAGAACCCATGGACTGATTCGCCTTCACAATAGGCCCCCCAACCAGATTTTGAAGCGTCAGAGAAGATTTCCTTCTCGAAAACAAATTGACGTATTGGGCTTCGTGACAAATGTATGTTCTTGCGAAACCAAATCAAGTTAGGTCGTAGGGATTCTGGAAGGAACATGGATTCGTCATAATTGCCATCAGCTAACATCAAGGCTTGAAACTTAGCCCGCTCTAGGGCTTTTGTGTAGCCCATTCCATACGGAATCGCAGGACAACAAGAAATTAGGCTTCCAATTAGTTGGGAAAACTCTCGAATAGTGGATGATTTCCTTTTCAGAAATATTTCTTTCAAAAAGCCCATTTTTTCTCTTTTGTTTGAAGGCAACTCTAACATTAAGGTTTCGGAAACGAAGGTGAACCCTAAAAAATTGCACCTTTTGCTCGGAATTAGGCAACTTTTATCGTAATTGATTACGAATCCTAGAGATTGAAGAAGCTTAATGGAGGTTTGGACATTGTATAAACAATCATCAAAAGTGTTGCCGAAAAATAGAAAATCATCTAGATATACTACAGATAAGAGTCCCTTACTTCTCAGATGGCTAACAACTGGCTTCATTATTTTTGTGAATACAAATGGACAAATGTTTAACCCGAAAGGTAGACAATTAAACTCATATAAAGTGCTTTCGAAGGAAAATCTCAAAAATTTACGATATCTTCCGTCTACTGGCACTAAGAAATAGGCATTCTTTAAGTCCAAGCTTGCCATATAGCAATTTTTCGTCATCAACTTGCAGGCAGTTCGAGCGTCTTCTAGCTTGAAGTGGGGTACTTCGATGAATTTATTCAAGGCTTTCAGATTAAAGATAAATCGCTTCGACTTATTTTTGCGATCGGTGAGAAAGTAAGGGGATAAAAATTCCCCATTTAATGGTCTACAAGGACTGATAGCTCCCATCTCTAATAACTCGTCAATCTCAGTTCTTAGAGATGTAAGTTCGTCTTGGGCCCAAATTCGAACAGATGGGACAGTTTTTTGCCATGGTTTCAGCTTGAATGGAATTTGGTAACCTTCAACCGAATGGAGGACAAAAGAGTCCATAGTAATCTGCTTCCAAGCGGGAAGAAAATTTCGCAAGCGACCTGCCATACTAACCTCTATTTCCGCTCCTGCCGCGCTGAAGGTCGAGGTGGCCGTCTCGTTTGCTGCCCTCGAGATGTCGGTTGAGATTTCCTGTAGGGCTGTTGCTTCGTCTGAGCATGATGGTTGCTGCTCGTCCACGAGGGCCTCTGGTTCCTCGTGAACGAGCTCTTCGAGTTTAAAGATCCAGAGCTTTGGTTATTGGGAGCCTTCTTCGAAGGTACTGGTGGTTTGATGGACTTGCTGATCTTCTCCAACGAGTTCATTTCATTAATCTTCTCATGAAGATTATCCCCAAATAGGAAAGTGCCCCTGTCAGTTTTTTCCAGAATGGATTTAACGGATTTATTATAAGCGGGAGCGATGAATGCTCTTCGAGCAATCGTCTCCGCATGGTGGAGTTGTGCGATCAGTTTTCCACTATCAGAAAGATATTCGAGAAGTTTTACAACATCAAACCCATCATCTGCATTTTCAAGCAACATATTTATGCCCTGGCCCAAAGCTGACAAAGCTGACCCTGCCAGGCGCTGGGAATTTTGAAAATGCTCGTCCCTTTTCACAGCTGTCTCTCCCATTGATAGCAGCATGACCGGGTTGACTTCTGGAGCATCCAAAAAAATATTCCCTTTTCTAGGATATTTCTTCAGTAAATCGTCTTTTTCTTCTTTAGGAAGGCCTGACTTTAGCCAGAAGTCCCATCTTGAAACCAGCTCTGGATTCAATTCAACATCTCCGACACTGAGAGTGGTAGGATTTTTTCCCAACACACCTAACTTCTTTTCATCGACCGCCGCCATGTTGTTTTCTTCGATGATAGGGGTCCCGTTTGAATCGGCATTTTCCATATCTTGACCGCTATCTTTACTTGTCCCTTCCCTTGATAAGGCTCCTGTAAAGATATCACTGGATTAGTCCTGTACCTTTGTACAGGCTCTACCAGGTTGAGGATCGGCACGTATCTCATCTCTAGTATGAGCCTGGCCGTCCGAGTTAATCCATGAGGGAGAAACTCAAATAAAGGACTTACCATTACATGATTCAAGCGATGCATCTCGAGAATGGGATTCCTGACTTCTAGAAGAACTCCGGGATCGTCGTGAAGAAATGCGAGATGAGCCACAAGATCTACGTTTTGAAGAACGAGATGAGCTAGGTGACTCGTATCTTGAACGTCTACGCTTCCGATCTTTTGCAACTATTTCTTTTAGTTTTTTCACTTGGCGGAAAAGATCTTCAACATCATCTTCGTTGAAAGGAGAACGCTTACGTTTACGATCCATACCGGAAATAATTAACCCTAAAGACTTGGCTCTTACGTGTGAACGTGTCAGACACAAAGAAACGAATGAAGTCTTGACAAGTGAACGCTGGGAGGGCACGGTGGTGGAAAATTTTGGCTCTTAAATTTGTGGTGATTTGGCGTAAAGTAGCGGAACTACAACAGTAATCCCGAGAACGAGGCGGGAAGTATAATTAAATTTTTTAGTTGAAAATTCAACTATTTGGTTGGAAATTAATGTATTTTGTTGAAAAATAGTCTTTTTGGTATAAAATTATTCTTCTTAGTTAAAAATTCACCTTTTTTTTTGAAAACTCAAATATGTGGTTAAAAATTCATTTATTTTGATAAAAATGCAATGTTTGCTTAGAAATTCAATATTTTGTTCAAAGTGCAATATTTCTACTTGAAGTGTTAGGTATTTAAAGCATTTTAAATTGAATTTAATGCATATAGTACCCACATTGATTTTCTTAAGGCAATTTATTACCCTATTTTAGTGAAAAATCTCCTTATTTCCCCTGTTTTTAAAACATTTTGGCCTGTGAAGTCCGTTACCTATATAGTTAAAAAAAAAAATTTTTTTGCCTTTTTCTTAAATTGATAAGGGGGATGGTGGTCGACATACAAAAGGTATGTAGTCCAAAATTTGAAACATTTTAGGCCCTTTGTAGGACTCATTTAATCATTTTTTCCAGAACTAAAATTCTTTCTTCTTTCTTAGAATAAAGACTAAAATAATAATGACAGGTTTCTTTAATTTTAACTAATGTATATAGTTTTAAATAACAATAATATTTATAGGTCAGGGAGCTGCCTCCTATCAGAAGCAAAAAAAAGAAAACGATTGAAAGCTCCCCTCCGATTGCAAGCACCAGTAAATCAGCTCCCGATCGCATCAAATCCTCAGATTATTCTGCCTGGGATAAATTTGACGTGGTACGTTAATTTTTTTAAATTCCTTCACTGTAGTGATTATTGTAGACTAAATTCAATTTTTTTAAATTACTTTAACAGGGTAGACACTGAACCGTGAAACCAGGAATTTTACCAATTTTTAGAAACAAAATCTATCCAATTACTTGAAATATCATAAATTGCATAACACATGATATAATCCAATTCAAAATAAGTTTGATTTAAACTTTTTTTAACGTTAACTTCAGTTGTTAACTTTTTTAGTTATGAAATTATTTAGTTTGAAATGCGTAATTTTAAAAATGTTTACTTAAACAATTTTATATTTTTGGTCTTCATTTTTTAGTGTATATTTTCAATTTGATGAATTTTAAAAGGCAGTTTTGAAGACTTAAACAGTTAAAAATTAAAGGATTTGAATGTGAATAGTTTTGATAAAAAACATCTTTATGTCAATAAACTGTAAATAGAAATTAATTGATGATTTTTTCAAACCGAAAAAATTGAACAATAATCGATTTTACAAAACGATTCAGAATATTTTCAAACTTAAACAGTATACAGATTTTAAAGTTGAAAAGTGAACTGTTCCAATTAAAAAAAACCGTATTAGCTAAACAAATTAAAACGTTCGATTAAAAGTTTATAAACTATTTTCAATTTTCAAATAATTTCAAATGCATAAATTCATAACAAAACGCTTTTATTCCTTTTCAATTCCTTTTAAAATATTGTTTCAGTCTAAAAATTTTCCAAATGTAATCCATTCAATTTGAAATTAAATCGCTAAAATTTCGAAGTGCTAAATTTAAACTTTGAACGTTATAGTTTCAATTGTTCCAATTAAATAACAATTGAATAATTATTGATATGAAACGATTTAAAATTAAAATAATTTAACTTCAAAGGATTTATGTATAAAAAATGTTTGAATTTCACAATTTTAATTTTAAAAGAAATGGAGGTAATTTTTGTATTTAATTTTTTGTTTTTCACATTTTAGGTGGGAAAATTTAGTATTTTCAACATTTTTATTGAGTTTGAAACGGCGAAATAAATTTTGTCATTCTTATTGTATTGTGAGAGGGTCATTTTATATTTTTAAGACTTTTATCGAATTGGAAGGGAGGAATTATGGGTTTTATTTTGTTCTTGAATGGAAGAGGAACATTTTTTTATTTACAAATTTTTTATTAAGTTGAAAGCGTGGAAATTTTTGTTTTTCAATTTTTTCTGAATTGGAAGGTGCTCTTTTTTTGTTCGTTACATTTTTATTGAGTTGAAGGTGGACAATATTAATATTTTTACCATTTTTATTATGGAATTTGAAATGAGGAAATTTGGTTTTTAATTTTTGTTCAATTACTTTTTTTTTTATTTATGGGTTTCTGAGTGGGAAGAAGCTATTTTTCCCTTTCAAGATTTGCATTGAGTTTAAGGAAGGATCTTTTATTTTAATTTTTTTCTTAATTGGAAGAGGCCCTTTTTTTATTTTTGCGCAGTTTTATTAAGTGGAAGGAGGGAATTTTTTTTCAACACTTTCTGAATTGGAAGAAGGGAATTTTTCATTTTTAACCTTTTTATTGTGTTGGAAACGAGGAAATTTTGGTTTTAATTCTTTCTAAATTGCAACAGGAACATTTTTTTATTTTTTTTATTGAGTTTTAAGGGACGAAATTTTGATTTCTTTCTGAATTGGAAGAGATCCTTCGAGTATTTTTATTGATTTAAAGGGGGAAAGCTTTATTTTTAAGTTTCTATCTGATTGGAAGAAACTAATTGTGTAATTTTATCATTTTCATTGAGTTGCAAGGGTAAAATTTTCGGTTTTTAATTTTTTCTTTACTGGAAGAGGGGCATTTTTTTGTTTTCAATATTCTTATGTAGTTGGAAGGGAGGAAATTTTGGTTTTAATTCCTTCCGAAATAGAAGAGGAACATTTTTTTTATTTTTAAGATTTTTATCGAGTTATCAGGGAGAAAATTTTGGTTTTCAAGTTTTTTTAAACTTGTGTTTTGAATATTTTTGAGTTGGAAGGGAGTAAATTTTGGTTTTTGATTTTTTTCTCAATTTGAAGAGGCCGATTGTTTATTGTTGAAATGTTTGTATAGACGGTGGCAAATTTTGTATTTTTAACATTTAGATGAAAGGGAGAAACTTTTTTCTATTTTGTACGGAATTGCAAGAGGGATTTATATTTTTTAATCAGATATCTTTTATCTATTTAATTTACAAAAGTTAAAAATTTAAAGCTTTGCAGTTTAATGGCATTTAATTAAAAAATTTTCAATTGAAAAGCGTTAAAAGCTTTCATTTTAGACGTGCAAATTATTGATCGTTTGGGTTAAACTATCTTTAAGCTTTAGTTATAAAAGTTTAAGTTGAGTTGGAAGATATCAGATTTGGCTTTTTTCAATTTTTTTGGAACTGAAAGAGGTTTTTCTTTATCATTTTCATCGAGTTTAAGGAAATAATCTTTTATTTTCAATTTATTTATAAATTGGAAGAGGGAAATGTTATATTTTTAACATTCTTATCGAATAGAAATGAATGAAATTATGTGTTTCAATTTTTTCGGCATTGGAATAAGGTTTTTTTTTAATTTTATTATTTTTATTTTGCTGGAAAGGGAGGAGAATTCGGTTTTTACTTTTTTCGGTATTGGGAGAGGGACACTTCTTTGTTTTTAAAATTTTTATCAAGTTGGAAGCAAGGAAATTTTGGTTTTAATTCCTTCTGAATTAGAAGAGAAGCATTTTTTTATTTTAAAGATTTTTATCAAGTTGGCAGGGAGGAAATTTTGGTTTTCAAGCTTTTTTAAACTTGTGTTTTGAATATTTTTATTGTGTTGAAACGGAGGAAATTGGTTACTATTTTTTTCTGAATTTAAAGAGGCCGATTACTTGTGAAAGTTTTTTGAGTAAACTGAGACACATTTGGTATTTTAAACATTTATGTGAAAGGGAGGAACTCTTTTCTATTTCGTACGGAATTTCAAGAGGGATTTATATTTTTTAACCAGAAATCTTTGATCTGTTTGAATTTATAAAGGTTGAAAAATTTTTACTTTGCAGTTTAATAACATTTAATATAAAATTTTTAAATTGGGAAGTGTTAAAAATTTTCTTTTTATACGTGTAAATTATTGAGCGTTTGAATAAGAAAAACTTTAAGCTTTAATTATAAAAGTTTAAAATCATTATTTCAGAAAGAATCATTTTCCGCTACAATTTCCGACCACTAGACTGAGTTAAATCTTCAATGTGATCATGTTTTATTTTAAGCTATTTTATCAAAATTCTTTTTCCAGGACGCAGAGATTAGAAAATTGGAAGAGGAGAACGATAGCGATGGGTCAGTGGAGGACATGCAGGAAAATGCAGAGAAAAAGCACGCACAGGCGACAAAATTTAAAGAACAAGGAAATATTTTCGTTCAGAAAAGATTGTATAATAAGGCTATCGAATCTTACACTGAAGCAATCAAGATTTTTCCCTACGATGAAGTCTTTTACGCCAATCGTGCTTTGTGTTACCTAAAAATACAGAAGTAAATCCTTAGTAAATATTTTTAACTATTTCTTAAACTAGAGAGCAGATTTTAATCTAAAAAAATTCTTTTGAAGTTTATATTCAGCCGAAGCAGATTGCACAGCAGCTTTACAACTGAACGATTGTTATGTAAAAGCTTATCATAGACGAGCAACGGCTCGAATGGAATTAGAAGAATACGATGGCGCGAAGAAAGACATTGAGCGAATGTTGAATTTGGAACCAACGAATAAAGAAGCCAAGTCGATGTTGGCTCAAGTGAATAAGAAGCTTGAAAAATCAAAGGTGCGTTCTTTAAAATAAATCATTTTTATAATTCAGGGTTGTTATAAGACTTGGAAGAGTCCTGGAATTTTGATAAAGTTCTGAAAAACGTGGGAAAGTTATTCAGGACTCGGATTTACCACGTTATTGGAACATTTTGACACTTTTTTTTTTAGCAATGAAAGTATTTTGCTACTGTTTCGAAAAAAATGACACTAAAGACACCATTTTCTCACAATTGTCCGCTAATGCCAGTTTATTGTCTCAATGAATTTTAAAACGTACGAACTTAATCAACGTAATAGCTGATATTTTAATTAAGAAAAGATTTTCATTTTGAATCAAAAACAGTTGAATTGAAGCAAAAAGGATTAATTTACGACAAATTAGTTGAATCCTCAACCAAAACATAGTAATTTTCAACCAAAAAATGGCATTTTCGTCCAAAAAATATGACCTTTCCACAAAACAGTTAAATGTTCAACCAAGAAGATTAATTTTACTCTATAAAAGACAACTTTTCAATAAAATACACACACTTTTAACTAATTAGTTGAATTTTCAACTGAACAGATTAATTTTCTACCATATAAAATGAATTTTCAACAAAATACATCAAATTTTAATCATATAGTTGAATTTTCAACAAAATACACTAATTTTTTTACCAAATATTTGAACTTTCAAAGAATATTATAAATTTTCAACTAAATAGTTGAATTTTTAAACTGAAAAAGATCAGTATTTAACAAAAAATAGAGTAGTTAAATTTCAATTTAAGAGAAGTAATTTTCAATTGAAAAAAACGAATTCTCTACAAAATTTTTGAAGTTTTAAGCCAAAAAGACGAATTTTCTACAAAGCAGTTGACTTTGCAACATGAGATAATGAATTTTCAACAAAATACTTCAAGTATTATCAGTTAAAAAAATTAATTTTTAACCAAGAAAAAACGAATTTTCAACTAAAATTATGAATTTTCAACTAAAAGATGAAATGTCAATTAAAATGTAATAGTTGATATTTTAACAAAAAAGTTTTTATACTTAAATAGAAAACAGTTGACTTTTCGAGCCGGAAATACGAATTTTCTACAAACAGTTGAATTTTCAAATCGAGAATATGAATTTAAAACAAAAACGTTAATTTTCAACAATACAGTTGCATTTTAACCCAAAAAATTGATTTTCTACCAAAAGGTTGATTTTCTATTAAAAAATTGATTTTCTACAACAACAAAAAAAGTCGATTTTTCAACAAAATACATCAATTTTCAAATAAATAGTTAAATTTTCTAACATATTGTTGAATTTTCGAGCCAGAAATACGAGTTTTCTACAAAACAGTTGAATTTTCAACTCGAGAATATGAATTCAAAACAAAAACGTTAATTTTCAACAATACAGTTACATTTTAACTCAAAAAATTGATTTTCTGGCAAAAGAGAAAAAAATACATCAATTTTCAACCAAATAGTTAAATTTTCTAACACATTGTTGAATTTTGTAGCCGGAAATACGAATTTTCTACGAAACAGTTAAATTTTCAACAAAAAAGTTCATTTTCAACCATAAATGGATTAGTTGGGTTTTCATTTAAGAAACTTAATTTTCAATAAAAAACAACAAATTTCCTACAAAACAGTTGAATTTTCAACTCGAGAGTATGGATTTTTAACATAAAAATTATTTTTCAATCAATCAGTTGAATTTTCAACAAGATAGTTAAATTTTCAGTTGATAAATCAATTTCTAACTAAAAAAAGGAAGCGAATTTACAACTAAAATTATGAATCTTGAATGAAAAAATGCATTTATAAGAAAGTAGTTCAACTTTCAACCAAGGAGTTGAATTTTCAAATCGAGAATATGAATTTAAAACATAAACGTTAATTTTCAACAATACAGTTGCATTTTAACCCAAAAAATGGATTTTCTGCCAAAAGATTAATTTTTTATTAAAAAATTGATTTTCTACAACAACAAAAAAGGCGATTTTTCAACCAAATAGTTAAATTTTCTAACATATTGTTGAATTGTCGAGCCTGAAATACGAATTTTCTACAAAACAGTTGAATTTTCAACTCGAGAATATGAATTCAAAACAAAAACGTTAATTTTCAACAATACAGTTACATTTTAACTTAAAAAATTGATTTTCTGACAAATGATTAATTTTTTACAAAAAAAAATATATATTCTACCAAAAGAGAAAAAAATACATTAATTTTCAACCAAATAGTTAAATTTTCTAACACATTGTTGAATTTTGTATCCGGAAATACGAATTTTCTACGAAACAATTAAATTTTCAACAAGAAATTTCATTTTCAACCACAAATGAATTAGTTAGGTATTCATTTAAGAAACTTAATTTTCAATTAAAAAAAACTAATTTTCTACAAAACAGTTGAATTTTTAACTCGAGAGTATGGATTTTCAACATAAAAATTATTTTCTAAGCAATCAGTTGAATTTTCAACAAGATAGTTAAATTTTCAGTTGATAAATTAATTTTTAACTAAAAAAAGGAAGCGAATTTACAACTAAAATTATGAATCTTTAATAAAAAAATTCATTTATAAGAAAATATTTCAACTTTCAACCAAGGAATTGAATTTTCAACAAAAAATGCATTAGCTGATATTTCAACGACAACAAAAGGATTTAAATTTAAAAAATCGGTTGGATTACACCAAGAAAACCCCAAGTTCATTTTCAATCGAAACAGATTCATTTTTAACACAGAGAATTAATTTTCTATAAAAAAATATGAATTTGAAACAAAATACATACATTTTTAATTAAATAATTGAACTTTTAACCAGGTAAATTGATTTTTTACCAGGAAATTATTATTCTTGTATGAAAATTGGTCTTTTTGGTTGAAAATTCAAGTATTCCAGTTGGAGATTCATAATTTTTGTTGAAAAATCAACTTTTTCTTTTTAATTATCTTTTTGGTTGAAAGTTCAACTATTTGGTTAAAAAATTATCTATCTTGTTGAAAATACAATATTTTTACTTAAAAAGTTAGAGATTTGAATAGGTTTAAATTTAATTTAATATAGTGCCCACATTAATTTTATCTACATAAATAGGTACGTACTGAATTTTAAGTGTAAGGTAAAAAAATTGTTTGAATTCTTATTTAATTATTTAATTAATAGATGATGCTACTATAGTTAAGAATATTTTTGAATATAATTCTACAAAGTTTTTTAAATTAAACTTACTAATTGAATATCTAGGAACTGAAAAAAAAACATTATTTATACAAAAATAGCGAAACTGTATACATATTCCAAGTCGATTGTTAAAAAAGCGAAATATTTGAATGGCTCATTGGTATAAAAAATTGTATCTGGAAAAAACCTGGAATTTTCAGGAAAATTTTTTGCTAGGATTTGAGTAGACACTCTGCATAATTTTTCCTATAAACTTTGTATTTCTGATACAAAATCATCAAACTTCATAATTATTCATTTAAATTTATAGAACTGTAGGTTTATCTTATAAATGTTCCACTAGGGATTCCATTGATTAATAATTGTGCAAGCAATTGTTGGTAAATTAGCTTGCAACAAGTAGAATTTGTTAAAATTGAATAGAATTGAGTGCAATTTTAAAAAAATTGACGTGGAAAACCTTTGAGAGTCATGGTATTTATTTCTCACCAGAAATGTCTAATATTAATAACAACTCTGAATATAGATGATAAGTTGATCTAATTTTACTATTAAATTTATGTTTTTTTTCTAGCCTTTTGCAAGTTTGGGTCCAACATCTCCTGAATCTCCTATTGAGAAGAAAATCGGCGAAAAGTTATGGAATACAGCCAAATTAAAAGAACAAACTGCGATTCAGAAACAACTGATGCGTGATATGATGAAAGTAAAAGAAAGCGCAACGTCCACGGGATTAACAATAACAGAAATTCCGAATGATAGTGAACAAGTTGAAGAGCCAGTTAAAGAGCAAGTTAAAGAAAAACTTCCTCATTGGCTGCCGGAACTGAATGATGATTTTAGCATCGTAAAACCGGTGAACTTGCCTCCACACTTGCGTTCAAAAGTTAGTTTCATTATTCCTATAGAAGATTCTAATTTCACGCTTCACACTCTTTCCCCTATTTTCTATTTTTCCCCTTATCTAAAGAATTCCTCTTTTTCTCCTCTGTTCATTCTTTAATTAAAAGTATTATATTTTTTTGAAAATATTATATTTTTGGTTTAGAATTCAGTTTTTCTGTTTAAAAATTATATTGTTTGGTGAAGAATGAACTATTTTGTTAAAAAATCTTTTTTTTTTGTAAATTAATTTTTTAAACTGAAAATTTAATTATTCCATTTTTGGTTAAAAACTAATATTTTTTAGTTCAAAATTCAAGTATTAAATTATTAATTGAAAATTTATATTTTTCGTTTGAAAATTCAACTACTTGGTTAAAAATAGAACTGATTGTTTAAAAATTCTTTTATTCGTTGAAAATTGCGCAATTTGATTAAAAATTCGTTTTTTTTTTTAACTGAAAATCTAACTTTTGTTGAAAATTCATTTATTTCTTGTTGAAAATCTGTGTTTAGTTTAAAATTCCATTTTTTGGTTGAAAATTATCTTTCTTGTCGAATTTTCGCCTTTTGTCTTGAAAATTCAACAATTTGTTTGAAAATACATCATTTTTGGGTGGAAGATTCATCCATTTTGTTAAAAATTCGCCCCTTTTGTTTGCAAGTTCCAGTATTTGGTTGAAAATGAAAACTTAATTATTTTGTTGAAAATTCAACTATTATGTTAAAACGTCATCTTCTTCAGCTGAAAATTCAACTGTTTTGTTGATAATTGTTCCTTTTTGGTTGGAAATACAATTATTTTGGTAGAAAATTCAAATACTCGTTTAAAAATTAACTTTTCGGTTGAAATTTTTTTATTTTTGAGTTGAAAATTCAACTGATTTATAGATAATTCTTCTTTTTGGCTTGAGAATTAAATAATTTGTCATAAAAAATTCAAATCTTTTGTTAAAAATTCGTCCTTCTTCAGGAAATTCATCTCTTTTGGAAAGAATTTGTCCTTTTTTGTTGACTTGAATTCTTTTTTCTCTTTTTTAATAGAAAATTTGTCTTTTTGGATTGAAAAATCAACTGTCTTCTAACAGAATCGTCTTGTTGGCTTAAAAATTCAACTCTTTCGCTGAAAATGCATCTCTTTTGGTAGAATATTAATTTGTTTTGGTTGAAAATTCAACTATGTGTTTAAAATTCCAACTGTATTCTTGAAAACTTAATTATTTTGTTGAAGATTCAACTATTTTGTTGAAAAGTCTTCTTCCTTAGTCAAAAATTAAGCTGTGTTTTGTTAAAAATTGTTCTTTTTTGGTTGGAAATAATATTATTTTGTAGGAAATTCAAATATTTGGTTGAAAATTAACTTTTAGGTTGGAAATTCAACTGACTTTTAAATAATTCTTCTTTGTGGCTTGAAAATTCAACAATTTGGTTGCAATTTTTTTTTCTTTTGACTGAAAAATTTTTCTTGGTTGAAAATTCAACTCTTCTATTGAAAATTCGTCCTTGATTAGGAAATTCATCTCTTTTGGTACAACTCCGATTTTTTTGTTGAACATTTCATCTTCTTGAATAGAAAATTTGTCCTTTTAGATTAAAACTTCAACTGTCTACTAACAGAATCGTCTTTTTGGCTTAAAAATTGAACTATCTGCTTGAAAATACTTTTTTTCGGGTTTAAAAGTCAACTGTTTTCTAAAAAATTCGTCTGTTGTTTTATGTTTTTAAATGTATCTAGTTGAAAATTCATCTTTCTGGGTTGAAAAATCAACTACTTGGTTGAAAATCTGTCGTTTTTAATTCAAAGTTTAACTATTTAGTTCTAAATGCAACTGTTTGGTTGATAATTAATTTTTTTTAATTCATCTGTTTTTTGGAAATTAAATTTTATAGGTTGAAAATTTAACTGTGCTGCTAAAATGTTAACTATATTCTTGAAAACTTAATTATTTCGTTAAAAATTCAAATATTTTTTAAAAACTAATGTGTTTCGTTAAAAATTGTTTCTTTTATGATGAACATTTTATTATTTTTGTAGACGATTCAAATATTTGGTTGAAAATTAACTTTTGGGTTGAATGTTCATATTTTCGGGTTGAAAATTTAACTGTTTCAAGATAACTCTCTTTTTGGCTTGAAAATTGATCAATTTAGTTAAAATCTTTTTTCTTTTGCTGGAATGTTCAAATATTTGGTTGAAAATACAACCTTATTGGTTGATAATTAATTTTTTGTTTTCGAAAATTCATCTATTTAGTTTAAAATTCATCTTTGTAGGTTGAGAATTCAACGATGTGGTTCAAATATCAGCTTTTTTTAAACTTAAAAATTTTGTTGAAAATTCAACATTAAATTTTTCTTTTTGAAAATTCTATTATTTTAGTAAGTAATTCAAATATTTTGTTAAAAATTAACTTTTGGGTTGAAAATGTATCTATTTGATAGGGAATTCGCCGTTTTGGCTTGAAAATTAAACAATTTGGATTTTTTTTCTGTTGACTGAAAATTTTTTTTTTGCTTGAAAATTCAACTCTTTTCTTGAAAATTTGCCCTTGGTTAAAAAACTTATCTGTTTTTGTAGAAATTTGATCTTTGTGTTAAACACTCGTCTTTTTCAAATATAAAATTCGTCCGTTTGGATTGGAAATTAAGCTGTCTGCTAACAAAATCATTTTTTTGGCTTGCAATTTGAACAATTTGGTTAAAATGCAATTATGTTTGCTTGAAAATTCGACTATTTGGAAGAAAATTCATCTTTCTTGGTTGAAAGACCAACTATTTTGTTAAAAATTCATCCTTTTTGATTCAGAGTTCAGCTATTCAGTTGTTTGTTCGCTGAAAATTATTCTATCCAGTTGAAAATTCATCGTTTTAGATTGAGAAATCAACTATATGGTTAAAATGTTAAGTATTTTGTTGAAAACTTAATTATTTGTTGGGTTTAAAATTACGTTTTTTCGATGAAAATTAACCTATTCGGTTGAAAATCCACCTTTTCGGGTTTAAAAGCTAATGTTTTGTAAAAAATTTGTCTTTTCAGCTTGAAAAGTCAACTCCTTCGCTAAAAATTTCATCTCTTTTAATACTATATGGTACCTATACATTAATTTTTCCAACCGAATTTATTCAACTCTTATCCCTTTATATGCTTGAAAAATCACCATATTTCCCCTGTTTTAAGATTATTGTAGGCTGTAAAGTCGGTAACTCTCAAATTACTCTTAACAATTTACTTACAATTTTGTTTAGAAGCCGCTGAGGAGAATTCCAATTATAGAAACTGACTTTGGAAATAGTATTTTGCCGAAATTTGAAAAAGAAGATTCAGAGAAAATTGAAAAATCCAAAGTCAATGAAAATCTAAATATTCCCGATAAAAGTGCAAAATCTAACAAATCAAGCGAAGATTCTACCAAAGTTGAAAAAACTAAAGCCGACAAACAAGAGGCCGCAGACAAAAAGCCTCAAGAAGTTATCAATCCCAGTTTGAAAAATAAAACCGAGATTAAAAAGTCGCCAAGCATTTTAGAGGAGTTAATTCAGGAGCAGGAGCAAGAAAGTAAGAAAATGAAAGAGGATTCTCTTAAAATTGGCAAAGCACAATCAAAAGGAGAAAAGAAATTGCCAAGTCAAAATATCATTGAGATTGAAAGTCCAAAGATTATCGAGATAGTTGAGACAGTTACTGAGAAAGTTAAGGATAAGCCTCTCCAGTCGATTTCTAATAAATCCGATCAGAAGGTAGTCAAGGACGAGACAAAGGTTGAAGATTCATTTGAAGTTCCACCAGCTCCGAAAACTGCGGTGCAGTTCCTGATGGACTGGAAGTTATCTAAGTCTTTGGACTTTAGATACTTATACTTGAAGGTGATTGAAGGTTTAAATTTCTACTATTTGATTGAAAATTCAAATTTGGTTGAAATTTCAACTATTTTGCTGAAAAGTCATCTTTAGTCTTTTTCGGCTTGAAAATTCATCAGTTTGGTTGACATTTTTTTCTGTTGTTTAAAAGTTTAAATATTTGCTTGAAAATGCAGCTGTTTGGTTGATAATTAATTTTTTTGTCGAAAATGTACCTGGTTGAAAATTCATCTTCTTAGGTTGAACATTTATCATCTTTGTTGAAAATTCTTTTAAATTAAAAATCTACTATTATATTTTTTGATCAGAATTTATCTCTTTGTATTTCAAATTCTAATACTATTTGATTAGAAATTAAATTATTTTTTCAAGTTACCTTCCTTGGTCGAAAATTTAACTGTTTTGTAGAAAATTAATCTTCTTGGTTGCAAATTCAACTATATGGTCAAAAATGTATGCATTTTGTTGAAAATTCGTCTTTTCTGGTAGAAAATTAATCTTCTTGGT
>CAKNXH010002010.1:43502-79770 GCA_932178445.1 Andricus quercusramuli | reverse complement strand
TACGCTATTTTTCAAAATTCCAAGGAATTTTCAAGAGTTTTAGAAAGTTTGACGGGATTTCAAAAGATTCCAAAAAATTATATATTTCAATAATTTGAATGGATACCGACAGATTATAAAGATTTTCGGGTATTTTTCAAAAATCCGAGAATTTTCCAAAAGCTTTCAAAAGTTTCTTAAGATTTCGAAATATTTCAAAGTATTTGAAATTTTTTAGCGTATTTTAAGATATTTCAAGCATTTTTTAATAGATTTCAATAAATTGAAGGTAGTCCAAACAATTCTAAAGGTTTTAGGGCATTTTTAAAATTCGCAAGGATTTCCAAGGCTTATAAAAGTTTCAAGGAATTTTTGATAGATCTCAACAATTTGAAGGGATTTCAAAGGATTTGAAGTATTTCAGAGAATCGAAAAAGATTCTAAGGCATTTTCAAGAAATTAAAAATATTTCAAAGAATTTCCAAAGATTTTAAGATATTTTTAAAAATTCCGAAGAATTTTTCAAAGTGATTAAAAAATTTCGAATGATTCGAATGATTTTAAGGGATTTTTTAGAAGCTCGGAAGGTGTGGAACGGTTTTATAGGATCTACAAGGTCCTATAATGAAAATATTTCAAAACATTTGAAATTTTGTAGGGAATTTTAAAAAGATTCCAAGGAATTTTTAATTTACTTCAATAAACTGAAGGGATTCTAAATTATTTGAATTCGTTTATGGTATTATAAAAGATTCCAAGGAATTGTTAATAGATTTTTAACATTTTAGGGTATTTTTAAAAATTCTAAGGATTTTCTAAAAGCTTCAAAAAGTTTCAAGGGATTTAAAAATATTTAAATAAATTTAAACTATTTTAGAGTATTTTAAAAGATTCTAAGGGGTTTTCCAGAGATTAAAAAATTTCTAGAAATTTCCGAAGTCTTGAATCACTTCTAATGATTTTAAACATTTTTCATAGGGATTTAAAGAATTTCCTAGAAATTTGGAAGATATAGAACGACTTTGTAGGACCTATAATGTTTTGGGATTCCGAGGATTTTAATTATTTTAAGGGATTAAAAAAGTTTTGCAAGATATTTTAATAGATTTCATATAGATTTGAAGGTATTTCAAAGAATTTCATAAATTTGTGGGTATTTTTTAAAATTCCAATGAATTTTGCAAAAGCTTCAAAAAAATTATTTTTATTCAAACAAATGTTTAAGGATTTTAGATATTTTAGAGCACTGTGAAAAATTCCAAAGTATTTTCAAGAGATTACAAATTTTTCAAGGAATTGCCAAAAAATTCGAATGATTTTAAGGGATTAATAAAAAAATTTCTTGTGATTTTTAGGAATTTCTTAGTAATTTGGAAGATATGATACGATTTAATAAGATCTAGAAGGTTTTAGGACATTTTGAAACATTCCAAGGGATTTTGTAAAATTTGCAAGGATTTCAAAAGCTCTCAAGGTATTTTAATAATTTTTCCAGAATTTCAGAAAATATCAGATTTCACAGAATTTCACGAGATTTTATAATACTTTAACGGATTTCAAAGAATTTATTCGTAAGAAGTGAGGGATTTCGTAGGGTTTCAAAGATTTGAAGATATAATTCATTTGAATCGATCTAAATTCACTCAATTCTACTCAAGTCACTGGATTCTTTAAATTTTTCTTATTTTTTGATTGATTTATCTTGAATTTTTCTAATCTTATTTTAAACTTACTGAATTCAATGAATCTATTCATAATCTTCCATTGTTTTGAATTCACTTCAATTTTTACGAATTTAATCGAATTCTTAATCCCTCCACACTAAATCCAATTTTACTGAAATCAAAAGATTTTTTTTCAATTCTTTAAAATTTTTTTCAATTTAACTTGGATTGTTTTGAAGTCCTATGTATCTCATTCTTTTAAATTCTTTTAAATTCAAAAGAACACTAGTTACATTAAAAAATGCACATTAGTCACTTTTAGTCACTTCTTGAATTTAAATAGGTCAATTTTTCAACTTTTCAAGTAAAATAGAATAAAGCAGCCCTAACAATAAAAAATTTCAAATTTATAAAATAAAATTTAAAACATTTTTAGTCCATTTATAAAAGATTCTATATTAAAAATATTACAAGATTAGAATTATTTGGGTCTGTAAATAATAATTATTATATAATTATATTAATAATTGAATTTATTTAAATATTAATGGTCAGGAAAAATGAATAATTAGTCAGAAAAAAATCAGGGAGTTTTGAAAATAAATTTTTGCGGCCACACTGATAAATTCAAGAATTTTTTTTTATTTATCATATTCTCTATAAATAAAAAAATGCATTTGATATTTTGAGAGAATATTTTGAGTTTGATATTGCGCTTTGTTACCATTTCAAGTATAAAAAGTTCAAAATTAAATAATTTTCAATAAAAAGTATAAAAAATTAAAAATTTAAAAATGTAAGCCATAAAAATTGAATGATTGAAGAAGAAATTGACCAACTTTCTATTGACACGTTCAAATGTAGACATTTTGAAAACATTCATATAAGAATAATTTCAAACTTGTACAATTTATTCCAGTTGAAAGTTAAATATTTTTTTTTGTGATTAGAAAATTAAAAATATTAATTATTTGAAATTGCAGATAGTGGAATCGACCCGAAATTAATTGCTTGTCTTGGAATATCTTCGCAACGTGGTACTTTCCTCACATGGGATTTGGAGACAGGAAAACATTATCACAAGTACGAAATTAATCAATAGGGGAAACCTTTCTACAGTGGATAATCATTATTCAAAATCATAAATAAAAATAAATAATTTTAATTCTAATTTATCAGCATTTATAGTGCCTCAACTATTAATTAAATTGAATTAATTATTTCACGTACATTAGTATTTTTAATTAATGATTATCCACTGTGAATTATATTATCGACTGTAGGAATGTTTCTCCTACCTCAAAAAATATAATTTTCTATTATTTTGGAATTTTGATTTAGCAAACTTTGCTAAGTCACTTTAGTTTTAGATTTTTCGTGTTTAAATTTCTTAATTATTTTATATAGGGGAGACCATCCTACACTAGATAATCATTAATTAAAAGCACAAATATGCCTAAAATAATTAATTTTAATTTTAATTTGATTAGCACGTATAGTGTCTTAACTATTAATTAAATTAAATCAATTATTTTACATACATTAGTATTTTTATTTTATGATTATCTACTTTAGGTTCATTATCTACTGCAGGCTAATCTCCCCTATTTTAAATTAAATTGTTTCACTAAATTTGCATATACTATAAGTTTATTAAACTATGTAACATTTGTTATATTTTTTATTCCCTGAAACTGTTTATTTAAAACGAGTTTCAATTGTTATCTGTTTTTTTTAAATTGAGTCAGTAAAAATTTGAGAAATTGTAAGCTCAAATCTAAAAGTTTCCAAACACTTTCAAGTTAGAAAAATTAAGTAATGTAACTATCTAAAATTGAACAAAACGAGACTTGAAATTTTCGTAATTCGAAATCGTAAATGCAGAACTGAAATATTTTTTTTATATAATGACAGCAATTTTGTTATTTTAAAAAGATATTTAATCGTGATTAGAAGAACAATTATTTTAGAAGCACCATCAAAATTTACAAAAGAACTATTTTTAATTTGAGAAAATATTGCAGATTTATAACATGGAAGGATTTGAGAGCAGATGCAATGGTAAAAGAATGGAATTCTTCATTTACGATGAAGACTCTTCGAGCAGGATCAAATATTCTTTATGCTTTTTCCCGAAGCAAAAGATTTTTAGCGGGAAGTGTCTTGAAACTTATGAATACTCAGGTTTGTTGTACACATTATTTTATAATCGTTTGTTTTTTGTAAAAAAAAAGTTGACTTTTAAATCCGAAAATATGAATTCTCAGAAAAATTGTTAAATTATCAACCCAAAATGACGACTTTTTAACAAAGCAGTGGAATTTTCAAATAAGAAAATAACTCTCTAATAAAATCATTGCATTTTTTGACAAAATGATTAAATTTTCAACCAAATGGTAATAAAGTACTTATTTAAAAAACTGAATTCCTAACCAAAAATATAATTGTAGACTTTTCAACCAAAAAGAATAAACTTTCAGAAAAAATAGTTAGATTTTCAACCAAAGATTTGAATTCAACAATTAACAACAATTAACAAATTAGTTAAAATTTTATCAAAAAATTAATTTTCTGCCAAAAATTACAAACATAAAAAATGGAATTCTTAAAGTTTTAATTAAAACATATAATTTCCTATTTGAAAAAAGAAGTTTCAACCAGAGATCTGAATTTTCAACTAAAATATTGAATCTTCAACCAAAAAATATTTTGATTTTAAATGAAAACAATTGAATTTAACCAAAAAGGATGTATGCTGATATTAAAAAAAAAACAGAAATTCAATTTTAAAATAACAACAGTTAAATTCAACCAAAAGATGAGTTTTCAAAAAAAATGTGTGATAGTTTATATTTTAACGACAAACAAAATTTTGATTTTTACTCTAAAACAGTTGAATTTAAGATAAAAATATGAATTTACAACAAAATAGTTGAATTTTCAACCAAGAAAGATTTTTCATTCCAAAGAGAGACAAAATGTCAACCAAATTGCTAATTTTCATGCCAAAAACGTGAATTCTCTAGAAAACAGCTGAATTTTCAAGCTAAAAGATGAATTTCCTACAAAACAGTTGAATCTCCAATCCAAAAATAATCATTTATAACAAAAAAGTTAATTTTCCACCAAATTATTAAATTTTCAAGGAAAAACTATCAATTTTCAACAAAAAGTAAATAAAACTCATCGATTTTCATTCAAAAATAGAATAGGTAAATTTTCAGTTAAGAAAAGTAATTTTTGAACTAAAAAAAGATAGATTTTCGTAACATGTTCAATCAATAAAATAATTTTTCTTTAAAGTAGTTCAAATTTTATTCAATAGTTGAATTTTTAACAAAAAAAGTTGTCTTTTTAACAAAGCAGTTCAATTTTCAACAAAATAATTAAATTTATTAACGAAATAGTATACTTAATTTGTAATATTTATAAGCATTTTTTAAATATGTAATATGTAATTTATTATATCCTTTTTTTATATTTTTTCAACTTTAAAATTGTTTAAATTTTTTTAAATTCACTATATTTAACTTTTTGAATTTTCCAATATTTAAACCAAATTTAATTTGTAACTTCTTAGTGATTAACATTTTTTTTTAACCTTTTTAATTTTTTTTTGTAATCCGTAATTAAATTTTTTTCCAATTTCTGATGTCTAATTTTTAAGAATTTTTAATTTGTAATTTTGTATTTTTTTGTAATTTTTAATTTGTATTTTTCAATTTGCATATTTTTAATTTATAGATTTTGAAATCCTTTTTTGTTATTTTTTAACTTGTAATTTTCTTTTAATTTTTTTAATTCATATTTTTATTTATATTTCTTAATATTGTGTAATTTTTTAAATAATTTTTTTAATTTGTATTTTTTTAATTTTGAAATTTGTAATTTTCATTCTTTTTAATATTATAATTTGTAATTTCAATAATTTGTAACTTTTTCGTAATTTTTTCATTTTATTAATTTGTAATTTCTAAAATTCTTCAGAATTCGGTGAAGTCTGTTGAAATTATTTTAAATCACTGGAAATCTTTCGAAATCACGTTTGCAGTGAAAATAATTGGTTATTGTTGATATATTGAGTGAAAAATATGAAATTATTCAATACGTGTGGCGGTATAAAATTTAAAAAATAATCTTTACATAATTATTGGACGTTTCTTTATAAAAAATAAAAAAAATAAAATCTCTGAATAAAGTTTTCAATTTGCACCTCAAATAAAGCTGATTTTATTTTCTTAGATTCAATACTCGACTACTAATTGCTTTATATAGTTCAAATTTATCATTCTTCACCAATTAACTATTTACATATCGTTACATTCTTCTTAATTAAAAATCAATTATTTATAGACAACATTAAGATTGTTGTGGGCCGTCCAAAATGTGCCAGGCCTTCAAGAAGCAGCTATCAGTGGAAAAGCCGTCTATGGTGGAGTTGATTGCTGGCTTCTTTACAAATTAACGGGTACAGCTATATAATTTTCCTTCACGCTCACGTAACCATTAAGTTTGGAATTTCTTACGAGTACATGTCACTGAAAATTATCTCACACTTAACCTAGATCATACTTTGTATGGAATAAATGAAATAGATAATTTACAACTAACAATTTTCTCCTCTTAAACAATTATTATAATTGATTTTTAAATTTTAGGAAAACATGTAACTGATGTTTCGAGTGCTTCTGCTACTGGATTGTTTGATCCTTTCACAATGGAATGGGCCGGATGGGCCTTAGGTATTTTTAAATTGCCCCGCTCTTTATTTCCGGAAGTGTTGGACACTGCTGGAAATTTTGGCACGGTACCCAAAGATTTATTCGGAGCTGAAATACCCATTTTTTGCTCAGTGAGTTAGAATTTTATCTACAAATTTCATATTTGCATAATTTTTTATCTAAATTTCAAAAGAGTACTGAAAAAAGTCCTCAAAGTAGGGGCCGCATTCTTACAAAAAAGGGTTTCATAGCCTATTAAACGTCAATTAATTCGTTAAAGCCCATCCCTCCCATACATTCTTTTCCCTACTCCCCTTAAATTTTTCGACCTCCCCTCCCATCACTTAAACCTTCGCCAACTCTTCCCAAACCCCTACTCACTTAATTTCTGATCATTTCCACTACTTCCCGTCACTTACAATCACTTCTCCTACTTTCTCTTCCTAATTTCCCCTCTCGGAATTACCCCTAGCTTCTCCTACTCACGTTCCCCTAATTTCCCATCATTTCTCCTCTCTAAATTCCCCCTCACTTTCCCTAATTCTCCTCTCCTTATTTCCCCTCACTTCATGTACTTCCCCCGCCTTCATTTCCACCTTATTTCTTGCTCTCTTATTTCCTCTACTTCCCCCTCCCTCAATCCCCCGAAAATCCCATAATTTCCCTCCCCTAATTTCCTATTACTTCTGCTCTCTTCACTTCGCCTCCCCTCATTTCCCATGAATTTTCTACTTCAAATCAGTTATTTCTCCTTCATTCCCCTATTTACTATCTAGTCATTTTTCATCACAATCCCTCCCTCATTTCTCTCCGCTTCTCCAACTTCTCCGTCCCGCATCTCCCCTCACTTTCCTTGCCATCCCTCCTCTAATTTCCGCTCAATACATCTACTTTCCCTTCGCTTATTTCCTCTCATATTACCTTTTTCCCCACCCCTCGTTTTCTATCAATTATCCTACTTTCCTTCCCTTCGCTTCCCCCACTTACCCTCCACTTAGTTCCCCTCACTTCCCCTTCCTCATTCCTCTTCACTTCTCCAACTTCTCCACCTCTCATTTCTCTCACTTCCCCTACTTTTCCTCCTATAATCTCCCCTCGATTCCCCTACTTTCCGTCCCCTCATTTCCTATTACTTATCCTACTTTTCCTCCCTTCTTTTTTTCTGCTTACACTCCACTCACTTCCCAATTACATACCCTAGTTTCCCTTCCTCATTTCTATACATCATTTCTCTTTACTTCTCCAACTTCTCCACATCTCATTTTCTCTCACTTTCCCTATTTTCTCTCATCTAATGATTCTCTCTTCCACTACTTCTCCTTCCCGAATTTCTCCTCACTTCCCCTCCTTGGGAAAAAATACGATGGACGGTCGTAAAGGGAGAAAAAATCACTTTATTGGTTCAAAATAACGTACAGCCCACAAAATATATTGACCGATTCGGACGTAAAAAATATTTTTAAAAATCTGATACCATTTTTCAGAGATTTTTTGGGCCCGATTACGGATTTTTTCCAATTTTTCTAATGAATAAACAAATATGATGGAAAAAATGATAATTTTTTCTATTTGACATTCCCGGGGCTCGTCAACAACAGGAAAATTTTCGCAATCGGCTATGTTTCACAAAGTAATATTAGTTAAAGATAGGTCATTATTCATTTTTGTATTAATATTATTAATATTATTATTCTTGTTTATATTGATAATAATACTATTATTATTCTTGTTAATATTATAAACAGTTTTAATATACAAATGCATTATTGGGGCATCTGTCGACAGAAAAATTCGTTTTTTTCTATATGTCAGTACTTTTAATTAGGAACTTCATGATAATTTCAACAAAGTTCATAATTAGTTGATGAATAGAATCATTTAAAATATGCGTGATATCACATCTTTTTATGTTTATTTTGAAAAAAAAAATAAACCTATAACAAATATAAGATTATAACATTATTTCTCAAATGTTTTCAAAATTTTCCAAAAATTATTTGATTTAAAGATTGCAGTAAAAAATTGGTAGAAGGCTAGACGCAGGAGTAAAAACTTTTTGTTTGCAAATTTGAAGAAAAAAAAAATTCGTTCTTCCGATCGAAAAGTAGAAAAATGAAAATCTGACATGATTGAATCAACAATTGAGATTGTGCTTTCTCATAAAAGTGTTGCATTTTTAAAATTTTTATCGTTAGGGACCGTACTTTTTGCAAATTCGCGAAAATTTTCTCCTGGAGATTATCTTTTTAGCTATAAATTTCATTATTTGGTGGAAAATTCAACAATTTTCCAACAAAGACATCATTTTTTTGCAAATTCAACTGTTTTGTTAAAAAATCGCCTTTTTGGGTTAAAAATTCAACCCTTCTCGTATAATATTAATATTTTGCTTAAAATTCATATTTTGTTGCTGATAAGTCAACTGAAATCTTTTTTGGATGAAAAATATTTTTTCCGAAAATTTGTCTTTTTAATTTAAAAGCTCATCTTTTTTTATTAGAAATATTGCATCTTTCTTGAACAAGAATGCAACTGTTTTGTTGAAAATTCAACTATTTGCTAGAAAATTTACTTTTTGTTTAAAATGTGTATTTTTCTGTAGAAAAGTCTATTAAAATCCTTTTGGATTAAAATTCAACTCTTTTTTTTTTTTGAAAATTGGTCTTTTTAATTTGAAAATTCACCTGTTTTACTCGAATTTTGATTTTTTTTTGGATAATGCAACTGTTTGGTTGAAAATTTAACAATCTTGTTGAAAAGTCATATTTTTTTTTTAAATTCGACTTCATAGCAGAAAATTAACTTACAGTTTATAATTCTTATTTTGGTATTGGAAAGTGAAGTGGAATCTTCTATGGATGAAAATTTAACTTTTTTTTAAATTCATCTGTTTTAAGAGAAATATTTCATCTTTCTTGAATGAAATTGTTCGGTTGAAATTCCACTCTTTTTTGAAAATTTGTTTTTCTGACTTTGAAATTCACCTGCTTTAGCAGAAATTACATTTTTCTTAGATAAAAATGCAACTGTTTGGTTTAAAATTCAACAATTTTGTGGAAAAGTCATACTTTTTGGTTGAGAATTCCGCTGTTTTATTGAAAATTGAACTATTTTGTAAAAAATTTACTTTTTAGTTAAATTTAATATTTTGGTGTTGAAGAGAGAACTGAAATCTTTTCTGGATGGAAATTTAACTATTTTGTTTAAATATTTTTTATTCAAAAATCATCTGTCTTAAGAGAAACTCCATCTTTCTTGGATAAAAATCCACCTGCTTGGTTAAAAACAAAAATATTCTGTTAAAAAGTCATACTTTTAATTAAAAATTCTACTGTTTGGTTGAAAATTTAACAATCTTGTTCAAAAGTCATACTTTTGTTCCAAAATTCGACTTCATAGCAGAAAATTAATTTATAGTTTATAATTCTTATTTTGGTATTTGAAAGTGAAGTGGAATCTTCTACGGATGAAAATTTAACTTTTTTTTTAATTCATCCGTTTTAAAAGAAATATTTCATCTTTCTTGAATGAAATTGTTCGCTTGAAATTCAACTCTTTTTTGAAAATTTGTTTTTCTGACTTTAAAATTCACCTGCTTTAGCAGAAATTATATCTTTCTTGGATAAAAATGCAACTGTTTGGTTTAAAATTCAATAATTTTGTGGAAAAGTCATACTTTTTGGTTGAGAATTCTGCTGTTTTGTTGAAAATTGAATTATTTTGTACAAAATTTAATTTTTGGTTAAATTTAATATTTTAATGTTGAAAAGAGAACTGAAATCTTTTCTAGATGGAAATTCAACTATTTGTTTAAATTTTTTTTTATTCAAAATTCATCTGTCTTAAGAGAAATTCCATCTTTCTTGGATAAAAATGCAACTGCTTGGTTAAAAACGAAAATATTATGTTAAAAACTCATACTTTTAATTTAAAATTCTACTGTTTTGTTGAAAATTTAACTATTACGTAGAAAATTTACTTTTTGTTTAAAATTCATATTTTGGTGTTAAAAAAAGAAATGAAAGCTTTTCTGGATGAAAGTTCAACTTAAAAATAATGTCCTTTTTTATTAAAAATTTATTTGTAACGTATTTTTTGTTAAAAAATTCATATCTTGATCTTGAAACGTCAACTGGAATCTTTTTTGGATGAAGATTCAACGATTTTTTAAAAATTTATTTTCTTTTTAAATAAAAATTCATCTGTTTTAAGAGAAATTTCATCTTTTTTGTATAAAAATGCAACTATTGGGTAAAGAACTGAACAATGTTGTTAAAAGACATCATTTTTAGGTAAAAATTCATCTTTTTAGACTAAAAATGCAAATTTTATCGTAGTAACTTATTTGTTGGTTAAGAAGTCATATTTTGATCGTAAAAAGTCAACTAAAATCTTTTTAAACAGAAAATTCAACTATTTTTTTTTAAATTTATCTTTTTGATTTATAAATTTACTCGCATTGGTAGAAATTTCTTTTTTTTTATGAAAATGCAACTTTTTGGTTAACAATTATTCTTCTTTCCTTGAGTATTCAACTATTTTATTTGAAACATTTGGTTAAAAGTTTGACTATTTTGTTGAAAATTAATTTCTTTAAATTGAAAATTCAACTACTTAGGTACAAACTGAACCACACTGTTAAAAATTTTTTTTCCCGATTGAGGGCTTATGTCTTTGTTTAAAAATGTAACTGTTTAGTGGAAAAGTATTTTTTTTTTTTTGGTTTAAAATTAATTTTTCATCTGAAAATGTAACTTTTCCATTTTTTAAGATTGATCTTTTTTAGATGAAAATTCTCTTTTTTTGGTAAAAAAAATAATTTCCTTGGTTTAAAATTTCAGTTTTGTTTAGTAAAAATGCTTCTGTTGCGTGGAAAAATATTTTTTTGTTGAAGTCATATTTTGTGTTTGCAAATTCAATTTTTGTAGAGGAAATTCGGCTTTTGCTTTGAAAGTTCAACAATTTAGGTAAAATTTTCTTTCTTCGGTAAAAAATCTTTATTTGTAAAATTCGTCTTTTTGGTTCTAAAAAACTCTTTTTTATAAATTTCATGTTTTTTGATTGAAATATAAACTATGACACTTTTTGTTGGGAATTTATATTTTTAGATTGAAAATTCAACTATTATGTTGAAAATTTAATTATTTTGCCGAAAATTCAAGTATTTTGTTAAAAAGCCATATTTTATAGTAGAAAAGACATTTTTTGTTTAAAATAAATTAATAAATTTGAAAATTTTAAATTTGTATCTGGAATACTGTTTCATTCCGTTTATAAAAGATTCTATATTGAAAGTATTTCAAGTTAGAAATTCTGGTATTTAAATATTAATGATCAAGGAAAATGAAAAATTAGACAAGGAAAAATGAGGGAATTTTGAAAATAGCAATAATTAGTAAAACAATTTTGGAAACTGAAAATTACATTCAGAAAGAGTGGGGAGGGGGGTAGAAATATTTTGTTACAGTTTGTTACTATAATCCGTTACGTAATTTAAGTACGGCCCCTTACGCTGGTATTTTTCTTTAATTTAGTCTTTTCAAAGTTCGAGTCTATATTTTTGAATGGTTGAATTTTGTAGAAGATTAAAATTTTGTATTTCAAACTTTAGATGGCGGATCAAGCAGCTTCTTTATATGGATCAGGATGTTTTAAACCTGGCGATTTAAAAGTCACAATGGGAACAGGTTCCTTTTTAAATGTGAATACTGGTCGAGAGCCTCATGCTTCTGTAACAGGTAATTAAAATTGTACATTTTTTACATAAATTTAAAAAATATAAACTTATGAGTTAATAAAATTTAATATTTTCAGGCTTGTATCCTCTAGTTGGATGGCGTTTAGGATCCGAATTAGTATACGTTGTCGAAGGTGCTTCGAATGATACTGGCTCTCTTATCGAGTGGGCAAAATTCCTAGGTACTTGGTAAATTAAAAAAAAAAATAGAAAATATTTTTTTTAATCGAACATAATTTTGCTACTACATATCCGCCATCAGAAAAATTGAAATTTCAACAAATTTTAAGGCATTCAACAGGATTAAAAAAAATTTCGAAAAATTTAAAGAGATTTTGCAAAATTTTAAAAATGTCAATATGTTTCAAGGGTTTTTGAAGCATTCGAACTGATGTCAGGTATTTAAAAATATTGTATGGGTTTCGAAGCTTTCAGAGTATTTAAAACGACTCTAAGGGATTTTAGAGAATAAAAAATATTTAGCTAGGGATTTTAAGAAATTTCTAGAAGTTACATCCGATTTCAGAGTATTTCAAAATTTTTGAAATTATTGTAGGAATTTTAGAAAATATAACAAATTTCAAGACAATTAATGGGATTTCAAAACATTTCTAGGGATTTCCTAAAATTTCACGATATTTCAAAGATTTCAACAGGTTCCAAGGGGGTTTTAAAGGATTTTGATAGGGATTCAAAGCTTTTAGAGTATTTTAATATATTCCAGGGGGTTTCAGAGAATTTGAATGATTTCAAGGGATTTTAAGATATTTCTAGAAGCTCCATCTGATTTCAGACTTTTTCAAAGTCTTCAAAATTGTTGCAAAAATTTCAAAAGATTTTACAAATTACAAGATAATTTTACAGGATTTAAAAACATTTCAAAGGATTTCAGAACATTTTACAAATGTCAAGGAATTTAAAAAGGTTTCTAGAAGTTGCATCTAATTTAAGAGTATTTAAAAGTTTTCAAGATAATTTTAGAAATTTTAAGACATATGACTAATGTTCTAAAAAGTTTATGTGCTCGAAGAAATTCTCATCAACATGAGAATATGCTCGAGAATATGCTCGACCTTTATGTATTTCGAGAATTTAATGAGCATTTATGAGCATTTTGAATTAGGATTTAAAAAATCGTATTTTCTACTTTTATTAATAATAATTACATTATTCAAATTTCATGGGGAAATGTATCACTTCAAATTGGAAAATATGCTAAATTTAAATGATAAAAAAAGTCAAAGTCACAGAAAACAAATTGTTCACATTAAATATGAATTTTTGACCAAATAGACAGTTGAATTTTCAACCCAAAAGATTAATTTTCGGCCAAAAAAGACTCATTTTCAAGAAACTTAATTGATTTTCATCTAAAAAAATCAATTTCCAACCAACATTAGAATAGTTAAAATGACAGAAAAATAAATGTTCAACCAAAAAGAGAACGAATTTAAAAAAAAAATTTCAACCAAAAAAAGGAGAGTTAAATTTTCAGTTAAGACAATCAATTTTCAACCAGAACAAATAAATTTTTAACAAAACAATTCAATTTTAAACTAAAAAAGATAAATTTACAAACCCAAAATATAATATTTCAATTTGTAGCTAGAAAAGTAATTTAAAAAAAAACAAGTCTTCAGCAAAACTAATTAACTTCCAACTAAAAATATAAATTTTCAAGCGAAAATGGAATATAATGAAAATGAAAATGTCTTCAGTTAAAAAATTAATTTTCAACTAAAGAAAACGAATTTTCAACCAAAGAAATTATTTTTACATCACAAGGATGAATTTTCTATCAACGAGAAAACGAATTTTGAACTGAAAATGTTTTTCAATGAAAGAAATGAATTCTTAACAAAAAATAGAATAGTGAAATGTCTTACGAAACAGGTAGTCTTTAACGAAAAAGATTACTTTTCTATCAAAAAAAGTAAATTTTCCACCAAAAATGGAATAGTTAAAGGGAATTTTCAAATAAAATGATGAATTTCAACTAAACAGGTCAATTTTCTACCAAAAATAATTTAGGATAACTTGCAGTTAGTAAAATATATTTCCAAACAAGAGACAAACGAATTTTCAACCAAAGAGATTAATTTTGAACCAAAAAGATAGAGAGTAATCTTTTACAAAAAAAATCAACAAATAGTTAAATTTTCACCGAAAATAGATAAATTTTCAACTAAAAATAGAATAGTTAAATTTTCAGTAAAAAAAATTAATTTTCAATCAAATTAAATCAAATTTTAAACGAAATAGTACAATTTTCTACCAAGAAGATTAAATTTCTATCAAAGAATATAAATTTTCGACAAAAAGTGGAAGTTATATTTCCGCTTGAGAAAACTAATTCTATGTAAAAAAAAAATATAATTTTCAACCAAAAAGATTAATTTTCAAATTTTCAACCAATGAGATGAATTTTTAAAAAAGTACATGAATTTTCAACCAAATATTTGAATTTTTAAAAGAATATTTAACCAATAGGATGAATTAGTCACCAAGAAGATTGAATATTCTCCCGCAAAATTCCTGTTTTCAATAAAATACAGGAATTATTGTAAACCTGAGATTTGAGTTTTCAACTTAAGAAGATAAATTTTGAACCAAACATGTATGACTTAAATTTTCAGTTTAAACAATTAATTATCATCTAGAAAATATAATTTTCAACAAAATACTCAAATTTTGAACAAAAGAAGGGGGTTTCAACTAAAATGATGAAACATCAACCAAATAAATGAATTTTTAACAAAATAATTCAATTTCAAACTAAAAAAGATAAATTTACGAACAAAAAATATAATTTTTTTTGTAGTTAAAAAAGTAAATTAAAAAAAGAGTTTTCAGGAAAACTAATTAATTCTCAACTAAAAATATGAATTTTCAAGCGAAAATGGAATAGTTATATCTTCAGTTAAAAAATTAATTTTCAACTAAAAAGAAACAAATTTTCAAGCAAAGAAATGATTTTTTCATCACAAGGATGAATTTTCAACTGAAAATATGAAATTTGATCCGAATAGTGGATTTTTCAATCCAAAAGATGAATTTTCTATCAACAAGAAAACGAATTTTCAACTGAACTTTTTTTCAATGGAAGAAATGAATTCTCAATAAAAAATATAATAGTGAAATTTCTTACGAAACAGATAATTTTTTAACGAAAAAGATTACATTTCTATCTAAAAAGGTTAATTTTCCACCAAAAATGGAATAGTCAAAGTGAATTTTTAAATAAAATTATGAATCTTCAACTAAACAAAATTTAATTTCAACCAAATACGTGAATTTCAACTAAAAAGGTCAATTTTCTACCAAAAATAATGTAGTTAGTAAAATGTTAATAATGTAGTTAGTAAAATAAATTTCCAAACAAAAACCAAACGAATTTTCAACCAAAGAGATTAATTTTGAACCAAAAAGATGAAATTTCAACTACAGAGTACTCTTTTACAAAAAAAAAATCAACAAATAGTTAAATTTTCACCGAAAATAGATAAATTTCCAACTAAAAATAGAACAGTTGAATTTTCAGTAAAAAAAATAATTTTCAATCAAATTAAATCAAATTTTTAACGAAATAGTGCAATTTTCTACCAAGAAGATTCAATTTGTATCAAAAAATATAAATTTTTGACAAAAAATGGAAGTTACATTTCCGGTTGAGAAAACTAATATTCTAAGTAAGAAAAATCTCATTTTCAACCAAAAAGATCAATTTTCAAATTTTCAACCAATAAGATGAATTTTTAAAAAAGTACATGAATTTTCAACCAAATATTTGAATATTTAAAGGAATTTCCAACCAAAAGGATGAATTAGTCACAACGAAGATTATATATTCTCCCATAAAATTCCAGTTTCCAATAAAATACAGGAATTGTAAACCAGATATTTTAATTTTTGAACCAAACATGTACGACTTAAATTTTCAATTAAAACAATTAATTCTCATCTAGAAAACATAATTTTCAACAAAATAATTAAATTTTGAACAAAAGAAAGGTTTTCCAACCAAACCGATGAAGCATCAACCAAATAAATGAATTTGGAACTAAGTAATTTCACTTCCAACTAAGTAGTTGAATTTTCTACCAAAAAAGATGAATTCTTATCTTACAGAAAAACGTGATATCTTATATCTCAACCACAAAACAGATTTTAATTTCATACCAAAAATAGAGTAGCATTCAATAAAAACAGATGAATTTTCAACAAAATCGTTTAAATCCTCAACCAAAACAGATTAATTTTCAACCAAATATTTTCGATTTTCAACCATAATAATAAAATTAATTTCAAATTTAATTTATTGAAAAAATTTCAAGAAAAATTACGGGATGTCAAATTGTTTCAGGGTTTTTTTACATTTCACAAGATTTCAAAGATTTCAACAGATTCCAAGGGGTTTTTGGGGATTTTATAGGGTTTCAAAACTTTTAGAATATTTTAAAAGATTCCAAGGGGTTTTAGAGAATTTTTCAAATCTCGATGGGTCTTAAGAGATTTCATTTGATTTCAGAATACATATTTCAAAGGTTTCAAAATTATTACAGACATTTTAAGATATACTATAAATTGCAAGATAATCTACGGGATTCCAAATCGTTTCAAGGAATTTTTTAAATTTTCACGAGATTTCCAAGATTTCAAGAAGTTCCAAACAGGTTTTTAGGGATTTTATAGGGTTTCAAAGCTTTATAGTATTTAAAAATATTCCAAGGGTTTTCAGAGGATTTTTACGATTTCAAAAGATTTAAAAATATTTCTAAAAGAAATTCTAGAATCTACTGATTTCAGATTATTTCAAATTTTTCAAAATTATTCCAGAAATTTTGAGAGATATTTCAAATTTCAAGATAATTTAGGGATTTCAAAACCTTTTCAGAGATTCTTAAAAATTTAACGCGATTTCAAAGACTTTCACATATTCTAAAGGTATTTTAAATCATTTTAATTGATTGCTAGCATTGGAACGATTTTATTAGGGTTTTAAAACTTTATAGCATTTAAAAAGATTTCAAGGGATTTTAAGAGATTTTTGGAAGTTTCATCTGATTTTAGAATATCCAATACGTTTCAAAATTGTTGCAGAAATTTTAAAATATACTACAAATTTCAAGATAATTTATAGTATTTCAAAACATTTCAAGTAATTTGTAAAAATTTCACGAGATTATAACAGGTTCCATAGGGGTTTGAAATGATTTTAATAGGGTTTCAAAACTTTTACAGTATTTTGAAAGATTCCAAGATATTTCAGAAAATTTTATAGATTTCAAGGGATTTAAAAAGATTTCTAGAAGGTCTATCTGAGTTTAAAGTATTTCAAAATTTTCAAAATTATTCCAGAAATTTTGAAAGATATTACAAATTTCAAGATAATTTACGGGATTTTAAAACATTTCCAGTGATTTGTAAAAATTTGACGAGACTTTAACAGGTTTCAAAATGGTTTTTAAGGATTTTATAGTTTTACAAAACTTTCACAGTATTTTGAAAGATTTCAAGGGATTTCAGAAAATTTTATAGATTTCAAGGGATTTAAAAAGATTTCTAGAAGATCTATCTGATTTCAGAGTATTTCAAAGTTTTCAAAATTATTCCAGAAATTTTGGAAGATACTACAAATTTCAAGATAATTTACGGGATTTCATGGAGAAAAGATTTTATAGGGTTTCAAAACTTTATAGTGTTGAAAAAAATTTCAAGGTATTTCAAAGATTTTGAATTGTTTATAAGGATTTTTTTTAATTTCCCGAGAATTCTAAAATTTCAAAATATTTCAAGAGGACTTACTTTTGAGAATAAAAATAGTTTAAATAGTGTCACAAATTTAAAAAATAGTGTCATCACATTTTTCAAGTATTAAAAATGAACTTCAATGTTTATTTAAAATGTTATTATTTAGTTTATAAATGATCTAAAATCCTATTTAATTATCTCAGGCTACACAATCTTTCCCTTTTTTTATCATTTTTCCACTCAAATGCGAACTGAATTAGAACCCAATAAGAAAATCCACCTGTTTTTATCTGAAAGTTCATTCTTTTCAGTTGAAAAGTTTAATTAAATTTTTGGTTAAGAATTTATCCATTTTAGTTAAAAATTTTATTATTTCGTCAAAAATTCAATTATTTTGGTGAAAATGTAACAGTTTGATTGAATTTGTATTTCTTGACAAACTGATTTTTAATTTTATTAAAAATTCTTCTATTTTTTTAAACATTCATCATTCAAGTGTAAAATTTCATCTCTTTCTGTAGAAATTCCATCTTTTTCGATTAAAAATATGACTGTTTGATTGAAAATTAATTTTTTTGGTTGAAAAATAACTTTTTTGTTGAAAATTCAACTGTTTTGTAAGAAAATTCGTATTTTTGAGGAGAACATTCGAGAATTCAATAGAAAATAAAATTATTTGTTTGAAAATGTTTGTATTTTGTTGAAAATTCCTCTTCGTTGGATAAATCCAGCCCTTTTTTATTTTAAATCAAAATATTATTTTAATGTCAATTATTACATTTATAAATCAGTTTTTTTTAGGAAAATAGTAATCTTTTTAGATGAAAATTAAACTACAGGGTTGAAAGTCAACTTTTTTGTCGAAAATAACTATTTTCGAGTTGAGAATTCAACAATTTTATTGCTTTGCTTAAAATTTATCTTTTCGGTTCAAAAATTAACTTTTTATTTGAAAATTCATATTTTTGTGTTAAATATTCAACTGTTTTATTGTAAATTCTGCTTTTCGGTTTGAAAATTCATCTCTTTTTGTAGAAAATTCGTCGTTTTTTGGTTGAAATTCCACTATTTTCGAGAAAATTACACTATTTGGTTAGAGATTAACTTTTTAGTTGAACATTCATATTTTCGTGTAAAAACTTCAACTGTTTTATAGAGAATTCAAGATTTTGATTTTAAAATTCAATGTGTTTTTTGTTTTCTTGAAAATTCGTTTTTTTTAATATTACTCTCTTTTGGTAAATTTTTTTGGTATTTTTTTGGTATAAATTCAACTGTTTGGTTGAAAATTCGCCTTTCTTGGTTGAATTTATCAGTTCGTGATTTAAAATAAAAATCTTTGTTCAAATATTTACCGTTACATTCTTTTTTCATTTATTTGGTTGAAAACACCCTTTTTTGTTAAAAAAATTTCTTTTTTTAACTGAAAATAAAACAATTCCAGTTGAAGATCCATAATTTTTGTGGGAAATTCATTTTTATATTTAATTCAACATTAATTTTTTTAACTGAAAATTTAACTATTAGTCGGAGCTTTATCATTTTAGTTGAAAATTCATCTTAGGTTGAAAATTTGAATCTTTTGTTCAAAATTCTTTGCTTTTTGTCTTTTTTCTATTAAAATTCATCTACGATGGTGAAACTTTTTTTCTTGTAAAAATTCAACTGTTTAATCGAAAATTCAGTTCTCTTTTGAAAATTCAACTATTCTGTTAAAAATTAATCTTTCTTTGTAAAAAAGTAAGCTACTTGGTTGAAAGTTAAGCTACTTTGTTAGAAATTATAATTTAAACAATTTTCATAAACAAATGAAGAGTTGAGCTATTTTTTAAAGAATAGGCTTAATTTCTTTCCAGAATCAATAGAGAATGTATTTCCAATCACTCTTTTTTACGATACTTCGCACATTTACAATAATTATCAATTATTTAAACAATTTTCATAAACATATTCAGAGTTTGACTGTTATTCAAGGAAAAGGCATAATTTGTTTACGGAATTATTTAGGAATGCTTTTCAAATAACTCTTTCCTATGATGCTTTGGAAATTTACAATAATTATTAATTATTTAAACAATTTTTCATTAACATACTTAGAGTTCGGCTGTTTTTCAACGAATAGGCTCAATTTTCTTACGAAGTCGACTAAGAATATCTTTTAGATAAATGTTTTCTATGTTGCTTTGTAAATTCAAAAGAATGTTTAATTATTTAAACAATTTCGAATACAAAATTAAGAGTTTGGCTATTTTTCAACAAATAGGCTCCATTTTTTACAGAATTAAATAAGAATATCTTTCCGGTGACTTTTTGCTATAATGTTCTGCAAATTTCCAAGGATGAATTATTATTTAACCCATTTTCATAAACATATTCAGAGTTTGGTTTTTTTCAAGGAATAAACACAATTGGTTCACAGAGTCAACTAAGACTGTCTTTCTAAAGACTCTTAACTATGTTTTTCAAATTTACAAGAATTATTTAAACAGCACTCATAAACATATTCATAATTTTGATATTTTTCAACGAATAGGGTCAATTCTTTACATAATTAACTATAAATACATTTCCGATGACTTTTTTCTATCGGGATTTTTTAAAGAAGAGGAATTATTTGTTTACGGAATCAACAAAGAATTTATTTCAAACAACTTTTTCCTACGATACTTTGAAAATTTACAACAATGATTATTTATTCGCCTTTTTTACTTGAAAGTCGTACTTTCTTCCAAGGAGGGGAGGTGAGAGGAAATTATGGGAGTGGTAGGGAAAACGAGGGGAAATGTGGGGAGAGGATGTAGGTGCATGCTGGGAGGGAAAGTAGGGAAAATGGGGGAAGTAGAACAAATTAGGGGAAATAAGGGGATGAGAAGTAGGGGAAATTAGGGGAAATAAGGGGATGAGAAGTAGGGGAAATAAGGGGGAGTAGGGAACCGAGATGAAATGAGGGGTAGGTAAGTAGGAGAAGGAAGGTGTCAGATGGGAAAACGAGGAGAGGGGGAATTTGAGGAGGAAGAAAATGAAGAAGGGGTGGAGCGAAGGGAGAAGTGAGGGGAGAGGTAGTAGGGGAATATAGGGGAATGTAGGGGAAATAAGGGAGCAAATATATGGTTGGAGGAGGTTTGAACAACTAAATTAACTGCTTGTATTTAATTCGTATTAATTTTCAGGTATTATCAATCAGTTCTCGGAGACTTCAGACCTAGCAAACTCGGTAGAAGACTCCAATGGGGTTTATTTTGTTCCAGCTTTTAGTGGTTTGCAAGTAATTAATTTATATTTATTATATAATATATCTCTCGGATTGAGAATAACTTATTATAAATTAACTAAAATTTAATTTTTTAATTTTCCCTTCAATGTGTGATAGGCACCAATTAACGATCCGTTAGCTGCTGCGGGATTTTTAGGATTGAAACCTACTTCAGGAAAAGCTCATCTAACTCGTGCTTTACTGGAAAGTCTTGTATTCAGGATACTCCTTATATATAAAGCTTTGCTCAATGAAACACGATTTTCATATCAAAGGATAAGGTAAATTTTTTAAAACTATTTAATGTAATAATCCTTGCGAAAAGATATGACAGGAAAAAAATGACAGGTGTGTCATTTTTTCCCTGTCATTTTTTCGCGACCACAAGAAAATGACAGGGAAACGACAGGCTAAATGGCAGGAAAACGACAGCCGAAAATGACTGGCCCTGATTGGCCATAATTTATAATAATATCGTGTAACATTGTAAATTATCGACGGCTTGCAGACTTATTCGTAAGCCATTTGAACTTTCCTGTAAAGCTTGAAAAATCATCAGCTAAATGAAACTATTATGGACATTTTCATGATGAAACACCTCTTTGTAGCCTGTTGCTAATTCCGGATTATTTTTCCAACATATAAATTGTGGAATGTGTTCGATTTGCCATTTTAAAGACTTCTTATCCTTCCAAAGTGCTAAACTTAAGTACCATGGGCAAAAATTTCAGACTATTTTCAACTTTCTTCATTCCCTTAACAAATTGACTGGGTTGACTGCGTGCTCCAATTCCATGATCCAACAAAGAATGGTTCCGCCACGCGCAACCTACGGACCCTTTGATTGGTTCACTTTTTTCTAGATGCGCGTAGCGAGACCATTCTTTGTTGGATCATGGAATTAGGAGCATGCATTGAACTTCTTGAGGAATGAAGAAAGTTCAAAATAATCTGAAATTGTTGCCCGTGGTACTGAAGTTTAGTCCTTTGTAAGGATAAGAAGGCATTAAAATGGCAAATTGAACACATTCCACAATTTATATGTTTGAAGATAATTCGGAATTAGCAACAGGCTACAGAAAGGTGTTTCATCATGAAAATTGCCATGATAATTTTCTCTTGCTAATGATTTTTTAAGCTTTACAGGAAAGTTCAAATAAGTCTGCAAGTCGTCGAGAATTTATAATGTTACACAATATTATTATAAATTATGGCCAATTAGGGCCAGTCATTTTCGGCTGTCGTTTTCCTGTAATTTTGCCTGTAGTTTCCCTGTCATTTTCTTGTGGTCGCGAAAAAATGACAGACACAAAATGACAGGGAAAAAATGACACACCTGTCATTTTTTCCCTGTCATATCTTTTCGTAAGGGAAAAATATGTTATAACTGTTAATTAATTCAAATTTAGGAATTTTAAATGAGATTAAAATCAAAATCCTTTTTAAAGTCCAATATAGAATTCCTGAAAATAAAACAAGAATCCAACGACCAAATTTGGACAACCACCACGAAATGCTCCTATTGTGATTTCTAAAACAAAAAATTTGTTTCTTTAAAAAAAAAAATTTGTTTCTTTGGACAAAAATAAATAAGAACAATGAGAAGGCAACCAACCAAATCCCCTTCTTTCTCTTTTTTCTTTCGTCTTTTTTATTTTTATTATTATAAAGAGAAGGAAGGGGATTTGGTTGGTTGCCTTCTCATTTTTCTTTTTTCTTTTTTATTTTTGTCCAAAGAAACAAATTTTTTTGTTTTAAAATTACAATAGGAGGATTTTGTGGTGTTGTCCAAATTTGGACGTTGGATTTTTGTTTTATTTTCAGGAATTCTATACATTATGTTAATTAATTTATATTAAAGACTTCACTCTCTTCTTGTATTAACCCCTTTTCCCCTTTTTTAAAAAATTCCTCTTTTTCCATATTTCTCCCCTATTTTTTCTCATGTTTTTCCTGCTATTTTCCCCTTTTCTTGTTTTTGCCTAATTGGGAACTAAATTAATGAAACCCAATTAAAAAATCGAATTATTTTTAGTTAAAGGTGAATTATTTTTGAGTGAAAAGTATACTATTCTATTTTTGATTCCCAATCCACCTCTTTTGGTTAAAAATTCTATTATTTAGTTGAAAATTTAATTATTTTGTTGAAAAATTAAACTATTTTGTTGAAAAAAACATATTTTTTGGTCGAAAATGAAGCTGCTTGGTTGAAAGTTACACTACTTTGTTAAACATTAATTTATATCAATAAAGATTGAACTAATTTGTTAAAAATTATTTTTTGCAGTTGGAAATTCATTAAGATGAAAAATAAACTTGAAAATTCAACTATCACATTTTGTTAAAAAGTATTTTTTTTTATTTATCTTTTTAAGTTGAAAATTCAACTATTTATTTTTAAATTCGTCTTTCTTTTAGAAAATTAATCTTGTTGGTTGAAAATTCACATATTTTGTTGAAAATTTAATTTTTTTTTTAATGTAACATTTTTTTTGTTTGTTAAAATATGAAATATTACGTTTTTTGTTGAGAATTATTCTTTTTCATTCAAAATTCAACTATTTGCGTGGAAATTTGTCTTTTTTAGTTAAAAGTTCAATTATTTGATAGAAAATATATGTTTTTAGGTTGAAAATTCCACTATTTTGTTCATGATTTTACAATTTTATTAAAAAATACACGCGTTTGTTTAAAAGTAATTTCGCTATTGAAAATTTATATTTTTTAGTTAAAAATTCAATTATTTAATTGAAAATATATCTTTTTAAGTTGAAAATTCCACTGTTTTGTTCATAATTTTACAATTCTATTGAAAAAACACGATTTTGTTGAAAAGTAATTTTGTCATTGAAAATTTATCTTTGTAGATTGAAAATTCAACTATTTGGTAAAAATTCCTCTATTTTTTTGATAATTTCATTATTTTATTTAAAATTCCACGATTCTGTTAAAAGGGAATTTTTTAGTTAAAAATTCAACTTTTTTTAAAGAATTCAACTATTTGATTACAAATTTAAATGCTTCGTTCGAAACTGATCTTCATAGGTTAAAAATTCAACAATTTGTTTGAAAATTCGTAAATTGTTGAAAATTTAATTATTTTGTTGAAAATTTAACTTCTTTTTTGTTTGTTAAAATGTGAACTATTACGTTTTTCGATGAGAATTAATCTTTTTCATTCAAAATTCAACTATTTGCGTAAAATGTTGTCTTTTTCAGTTAAAAAGTCAATTATTTTATTGAAAATATATCTCTTCAGGTTGAAAATTCCACTATTTTGATCATAATTTTACTATTTTATTAAAAAATACACGATTTTGTTGAAAAAGTAATTCTGTTATTGAAAATTTATTCTTGTAGGTTGAAAATTTAACTATTTGGTGACAATTTCACTACATATCTTGGTGATAATTTCATTGTTTTATTAAAAATTCCACACTTTTGTTGAAAAGTAATTTTTTCCTTGAAAATTTATATTTTTTAGTCAAAAATTTAATTATTTAAATGAAAGTACATCTTTTTGGTTGAATGTTCCACTATTTTATTCATAATTTCATTATTTCATTAAAAATTCCGCGATATTGTTAATAAGTAGTTTTTCTAATCGAAAAATCTTTGTAGGTTGAAAATTGAACTATTTGGTAAAAATTCATCTTTTTTTTATAATTTCATTATTTTATTTAGAATCCCATGATTTTGTTAAAAGGGATTTTTTTTGTTAGAAATTCAACTTTTTTAAAAGAATTCAACTATTTGCTTACAGATTTATATACTTCGTTCGAAACTGATCTTCATAGGTTAAAAATTCAACAATTTGTTTGAAAATTCGTAAATTGTTGAAAATTTAATTATTTTGTTGAAAATTCAAATGTTCTGTTTATAATTTTACAATTTTATTAAAAAATACACGATTTTGTTAAAAAGTAATTTTGTTATTGAAAATTTATTTTGAATTTTGAAAAATTAACTATTTGGTAAAAATTCCACTATGTATTTTGGTGATAATTTCATTATTTTATTAAAAATTCCACGCTTTTGTTTAAAAGTAATTTTTTTCTTGAAAATTTATCTCTTTTAGATAAAAATTCAATTATTAGATTGTTAATATATCTTTTTCGGTTGAAAATTCTACTATTTCGTTTATAATTTTACAATTTTATTAAAAAATACACGATTTTGTCAAAACGTAATTTTGTTATTGAAAATTAATTTTTGCAGTTTGAAAATTTAACTATTTTGTAAAAATTCCACTATTTATTTTGGTGATAATTTCATTATTTTATTTAAAATCCCATGATTTTGTTAAAAGGGAATTTTGTTTTTAGAAATTCAACTTTTTTTTAAGATTTCAACTATTACAAAGCTTATAAATTTAAATACTTTGTTGAAAATTCATCTTTGTAGGTTGAAAATTCAACTATTTGTTTGAAAACTCGTCTTTTTTGTAGAAAATTAATCTTCTTGGTTGAAAATTCAATTATTTTACTGAAAATTGAACTTTTTTAAAATATGAACTATTACGTTTTTCGTTGAGAATTAATATTTTTTCCTTCAAAATTCAACGATTTGCGTGAACAAAATTTTTTTAGTAAAAAATGCAATTATTTGATGAAAAATATATCTTTTTAGGATAAGAATTGAATTATTTTGTTCATAATTTTACAATTTTATTAAAAAAGACACGATTTTGTTAAAAAGTAATTTTGTTATTGAAAATGTATTTTCGTAGGTTGAAAATTTAACTATTTTGTAAAAATTTCACTACGTATCTTGGTGATAATTTCATTATTTTATTCAAAATTCCACGCTTTTGTTGAAAAGTAATTTTTTTCTTGAAAATTTATATTTTTTAGTTAAGAATTTAATTATTTGAATGAAAGTACATTTTTAAGTTGAATATTCCACTATTTTGTTCATAATTTCGTTATTTTGATAAAAATGCCATGATTTTGTTTAAAGGTAATTTTGTAATTGAAAATATATTTTGACTTTAAATTTTAAGCATTTCATATTGAATATTTACCTAAATATCAAAATTAAATAAAACGTGCAATCTTCTGAAATATTCAAAGAAAACTAGAGGACAATTTTATAAATATTGTCCAATTTCAAAAAAACTTGTTAAGCCCTTATCCAATCAACATCAAAAACTCTATTTTGTCCAATAAATTTTCATGAAATTATTTGCAGCTATAAAATTTAACAATTTTTTTAGGGTTGATGGAGGTGTTTCACGCAATGATTTCGTAATGCAATTGCTGTCAGACTTGACGGGATTGGAAGTTGAGAGAGCTAAAGATACTGAAATGTCAATTTTGGGAGTCGCACTTCTTGCAGGATTGCAATCTGGTAAATTAAAAAAAAATAATATAACAAGAAATATAAACTTCCTTTCAATCAATATTGCAAGAAAAATTGAAAAGTAGAATTTGTAGAAAATAAGATAGTAAAACTTTTTCTAAAAATTTTCTGAGATACAATAAAACCTATTTTTATTTCAGGAGTATGGAAAAGTAAAGAAGATTTACTTAAAATGCGCAAAATCGACCTTTTCAAGCCAAATAAAGATAGAAGTTTAAAATATGAACCGATTTTTAGTCAATGGAAAAAAGCAGTTGATAGGTTTAAACATTGGTATTAATTATAACGTTACTGACTGATAAAAAAAGTAATTTGGACTGAATAATTTAGGTACCACAATGCAAGACTCAGTGCCTTCAATAGTATTTCATAATTAAAAAAATTTTATTTTCCACATTCTGTCCAATATCGCTTTACATTTAAATAATTGTAAATTTCATTTTTAGTAACAAACCTAAAGAAAAAACTGCTTATCTGCTGGTTGTGAGAATTTTGTATACGAACATAGATAAATAATTAATTTAACCAAATACTCTTTCAAAAAATGTGCCTTGAGATTTTTTGTGGTGTAAAAAGTGTAAATAATCTTTTTATATCAAAATATTAATTTAAGTACATTAATAAACATAAGTATAAAAATATAAATATAATAAGTACATTATGAACATAAATGTAAAAATAAATGCAATTGAATATATTTATCTGATTTTTTTTCGTTTCCTGTTCAATATAGACAGGATGTCTATTCATCTCGAAAATCTGGAATTGACAGGGAATTTTTATATACCTCGAAATACCTAGAAATGTCAGGAATTTTTTTTTAAATTCAGGGACATTTTCTAGAGCATGCTTCAATGTTTTTCCAATTTTTGTATAAAATTAAATAATAATGTTTTTTGTTTTTAAAGGTAGATTCATAACACTGGATTCAACTATTTTGTTGAAATATCCTTTTTCTTTGTTGGAAATTAATTTTTATAATTGGAAATTTTATTATTCTATTTTTAGTTAAAAAATCTTTTTCCGTTGAATTCAACTGTTTCTTATTTAAAATAAAAGTATTTTTTTGTTAAAATATTAACTAGTACATTTTTCGTTGAGGATTCAGCTTTTTTTATGAAAATTCAACTAGATGATTGGAAGTTCAACTCCTTTGATAAAAATTGATTTTTTGGTTGAAGATTTATCATTTTAATTAATTTTTTTAAATAAAAATTTATCTGTTTTAATTAAAACTTGAATTATTTAGCTGACATTTTTTGTTTATTGACGATCAATTTTCTTAACTGAAAATTCAACTATTACAGTTGAATATTCAATAATTTTATTTTAAAATGTATCTCTTTTGGTTTAACATGAACTTTTTATCTCAGAATTTGAACTGTTGCAAATGTATCCTTTCTCGTTGGAAATTCATCTATTTTGTTGGAATTAAAAAAAAATTGTTGAAAATTCATATTATTTGTTGAAAATTCGTCTTTTTAATAGTTAAAGATTTATTACTTAGTTGAAAATTTATCTATTTTCTGGAAAAAAAATTTTTGTTGGTTGAAAAATAATTTCAGGTTGAAAATTCAACAATTGGTTAAAAATTCGTCTTTTTGGAGAGAAAATTATTTTCCTTGTTTAAAAATTCAACTATTCCAGTAAAAGATTCATCATTTCATTTGAAAATTCATCACTTTCATTAAAAATTTGTACTACTTTGTTAAAAATTCGTTTCTTTTAGTTTTAAATAATTTTTTTTAACTGGAAATTTAACTATTTCATTTTTGGTACATATTTTATCTGCTCTGTTTTAAAAATGTGCTATTACAGCTAAAGATTCATAATTTTACATAATTTAAAATTTATCTTTTTGGTTGAAAATTAATTCTTTGATATTCAATGTTTGGTTAAAAAAAATCTGGAAAAAAATTCATCAATTTGGTTGAAATTAGGTCTATCTTAGTTAATAATTAATTTCCTTACTTGATAATTAATTTTTCAGGTTAAAAATTTAATTATTCCATTTTAGGCTCAAAATTTGTATTCTTTAGTTGAAAATTCATCTTCTTTGAGAGAAAATTAATCTCCGTGGTTAAAAATTTTACTATTTCAGTTAAAGATTCATAATTTTAGTTGAAAATTCATCTTTTTTGTTTAAAATCCAACTACTTGGTTGAAAGTTACATTATTTTGTTAAAAATACATTTTTTGGTTAAAAATTCATAATTTTAGTTGAAATTTTCACTATTTGAGTTAAAAATGTATTTAAATTTATTTTAAAAGTCATTTTTTATTAACATTCAATTGTTTCAGTTAAAGATTGCACATTTTAGTTGAAAATTCATAACTTTGATTAAAAATTGAACTGTTTGTTAAAGATTGATTTTTTTCTTTTTTTTTTTTGGAAATTAAATTTTTTAAACTGAAAATTAAACTCTTCCATTTTTTGGCGGAAAGAGATCTTTTTTGGTTGAAATTTATCCTTTTTTGAATAAAAATGAAATTGTCTAATTAAAATTTAATCTTTTCCGGTTGTAAATTAACGTTTTTGTGAAAATGCCCTTCAAAGGATTGAAAATTAGTATGATTTAAAGAAAATTCGCACTTTCTTTTCGAAAATCAAATTTGGTTAAAAATTCATCCATTTTGTTGAAATTGTGTCTTTCTTGGTTGATATTTAATTTTCTTAGTTGATAATTTGTTTGTTTGTTAAAAATTTAATTATTACATTTTTTGTTCAAAATTTGTATTTTTTGGTTTAAAATTCACCTGTTTGGTTGAAAATTACACTATTTTCTTCAACATTAATTTTTTTTGATTGAAAATTGAACTATTCCAATGGAAGATTCATCATTTAAGTTAAAAATTAATATTTTTGGTTGTAAATAAATTGTTTAATATTCAATGTTTCGTTGAAAACCTTATTTTTTCTCCTTAAAAATTAATCTATATTGTTGAAATTTTGACTTTCCAGATGAAAATTAATCTTCTTAGTTGAAAATTCATATTTTTGGTTGAAAATTCGTCTATTTGAGTTAAAAAATTATCAAAAATTTATTTGAAAATTCATCTTTTTGGATTAAAATTCAACTGTTCCAGTTAAAGATTGAAAATTTTAGTTGAAAATTCATTACTATGATTGAAAATTGAACTACTGTTGAAAAATTCATTTTTTTGGTTGAAAATTAAACTCTTACATTTTTTGGCGAAAGTGGATCTTTTTTGGTTGAAATTTCATCTTTTTTGGATGAAGTGGAATTGTCTAATTAAAAATTAACCTTTATCGGTTGAAAATTAACTTTTTTGTGGAAATTTCCTTTAAAGGATTGAAAATTAATATGTTTTGAAGAAAATTCGCACTTTCTTCTCGAAAATCAAATATAGTTAAAAATGCATCCATTTTGTTGAAATTGTGTATTTCTTGGTTGATATTTAGCTTTCTTAGATAAAATTTTTTTTTCTTTTTTTTTAATTCAATCATTTCATTTTTTGTTCAAAATTTGTATTTTTTAGTTGAAAATTCAACTATTTGGTTGAAAATGCGTCTTTTTGGGATACAATTAATCTCCGTGGTTAAAAATTTTACTATTCCAGTTAAAGATTCATAATTTTAGTTGAAAACTCATCTCTTTGGTGTAAAATTCAACTGCTTGGTTGAAAATTACACTATTTCATTAAAAATTAATTTTTTTGGTTGAAAATTTAACTATTCCAATTGAAGATTCATCATTCTAGTTGAAAATTCATATTTTTCGTTAAAAATCAATTGTTTAATATTCAATGTTTCGTTGAAAATTTTTTTTTTCCCTTAAAAAGTAATTTATATTGTTGAAATTTGGTCTTTTTAGCTGAAAATTAATCTTCTTAATTAAAAATTCATATTTTTGGTTGAAAATTCGACTATTTGAGTTAAAAAATTATCAAAAATTTATTTGAAAATTCATCTTTTTGGATTAAAATTCAACTGTTCCAGTTAAAGATTGGAAATTTAAGTTGAAAATTCATTACTACGATTGAAAATTGAACTATTTGTTGAAGATTCATTTTTTTGTTTGAAAATTAAATTTTTCAGACTGAAAATTAAACTCTTCCATTTTTTGGCGGAAGTGGAATTTTTCGGTTGAAATTAAATATTTTTCGGATAAAAATGGAATTGTCTAATTAAAACTTAACCTTTTTCGGTTGAGAATCAACTTTTTTGTGGAAATTCCCTTCAAATGATTGAAAATTAATACGTTTTGAAGAAAATTCGTACTTTCTTCTCAAAAATAAAATTTGGTTGAAAATTCATCTATTTTGTTGAAATTGTGTCTTTCATGGTTGATATTTGATTTTCTTAGTTGATAATTTTTTTTTGTCGAAAATTCAATTATTCTATTTTTGGTCCAAAATTTGTATTTTTTAGTTGAAAAATTCAACTATTTGGTGGAAAATTCATCTTTTTGGGATAAAATTAATGTCTTTGGTTAACAATTGTACTATTCCAGTGAAAGATTTCTAATTTTAGTTGAAAATTCATCTTCTTGGTTCGAAATTCAACTACTTGGCTGAAAGTTACACTATTTTGTAAAAAATTAATTTTTTGTTGTTGGAAATTCAACCATTCCAGTCGAAGATTCGTCATTTTAGTTGAAGATTCATATTTTTGGCTGCAAATTAGTTGTTTAATATTCAATGTTTTGTTGAAAATCTTCTTTTTTCTCCTTAAAAATTCATCTACTTTGTTAAAATTTTGTCTTTTCAGTTGAAAATTAATCTTCTAAGTTGAAAATTCATATTTTTGGTTGAAAATTCTACTATTTGATTTAAAAATGTATCTGAAATTTATTTGAAAATTCAACTTTTTGGATTGAAATTCAACTGTTCCAGTTAAAGATTGAATATTTTATTTGAAAATTCATTACTCTGATTGAAAATTGAACTATTTGTTGAAGATTAATTGTTTTGTTTGAAAATTAAATTTTCCATGCTGAAAATTAAACTCTTCCATTTTTTGACGAAAGTGGAATTTTTTTGATTGAAATTTAATCGCACTTTCTTCTCAAAAATCAAATTTGGTTAAAAATTCATCCATTTTGTTGAAATTGTGTCTTTCTTGGTTGATTTCTTGATTTTATTTTCATAATTGATAATATTTTTGCTTGTTAAAAATTCAATTATTACATTTTTTGTTCAAAATTTGTATTTTTTAGTTGAAAATTCAACTATTTGGTTGAAAATGCAACTTTTCGGGATAAAATTAATCTCCGTGGTTAAAAATTTTACTATTCCCGTAAACGATTCATAATTTTAGTAGAAAACTCATCCTTTTGGTGTAAAATTCAACTGCTTGGTTGAAAATTACACTATTTTGTTAAAAAATTTTTTTTTTGTTTTGAAAATTCAACTATTCCAATGGAAGATTCATCATTTTAGTTAAAAATTCATATGTTTGGTTGAAAATCAATTGTTTAATATTCAATGTTTCGTTGAAAATCTTCTTTTTTTCTCATTAAAAATTAATCTATATTGTTGAAATTTTCTTTTCAGTTGAAAATTAATCTTCTTAGTTGAAACATCATATTTTTGGTGGAAAATTCGTCTATTTGAGTTAAAAAATTATCAGAAATTTATTTGAAAATTCATCTTTTTGGATTAAAATTCAACTGTTCCAGTTAATGATTGAAAATTTTAGTTGAAAATTCATTACTATGATTGAAAATTGAACTACTTTATGAAGATTCTTTTTTTTTTTTTTTTTTGAAAATTGAATTTTTCAGACTGAAAATCAAACTCTTCTTCTTTGGATAAAAATGGAATTGTCTAATTAAAAGTTAACCTTTTCTGTTGAAATTAACTTTTTTGTGAAAATTCCCTTCAAAGCATTGAAAATTCATCTTTTTGAAAGAAAATTCGCACTTTCTTTTCGAAAATTACCTTTGGTTAAAAAATCACTGTCTTGTTGAAAATATGTTTTAAATACGAAGATAATATGTGCGATTAAAATGCATGAATGTCAGGGTCGTCTGCCGTCCTGAATTGAAAAATTACCTATTCTAATTCCTTATCGGAATGCAAGCCGTCTAAATTACTAGAATAACTAGAATACTTAAACTTGAATATAAAATAATAGCTTATCTAGAGAAATTAAGGACACGATTGATTTTCATAATGAACATTGTGTTTACTCACCATATTATCATTGATTTTTTATAATATCAGGTTAGCCGCAAAACATAAATTTTTTTATTTTCTGACTTTTTGCCGAAATTTTTTTCATTTTTGCTGGCCATTTATTCAAAGACGAGCATTTTAATTTTATAAAACATAAATTTTCAAAAAAACAGTTGGATTTTCGACCAAAATAGTACCTAACTTTTACACAATAGTTACATCTTCAACAAACTAATTAAATTTTTAATAAAATAGTTACATTTTTAACCAAATACTGGAATTTTCCATATACAAAGATAAATTTTCAACCAATTGGTCGAATATTTAAACAAAAGAGATTAATCTTCAACCAAAAACTGTTGGATTCTTAACGAAAGACAAATAATGAAATTTCAAACAATAGTTAAATTTTTAAGCCGAAAACAGATGCATTTTTAACATGAAAAGTTTAATTTTTAATAAACATATGAATTCTCAATGAAAAGTATAATAGTTGATATTTCAAACAATTAAAAAAAGCGAATTTTCAACCAAACACGGTTGATTTTGCAACCCAAAAACCTGAGTTTTTAATAAAAAGATAAATTCTCAACGTAAAATATAATAGTTGATATATCAACCAAAGAAAAGAACAAATATTTAAAAAATAGTTGAATTTTGAACCCAAATGTTGAATTTTCCACAGAATAATCAAATTTTAACAAAGTAGTGGAATTTGTAATAAATATTTTGAATTTTCAACCTACTAAGATCAATATTAAAGAAAAAAGTCGAATTTTGGAAAAAAAAAGATTAAAATTAAACTAAAATCGCTTCAGAGATTTTTTTCACTAAGTAATCGAATTTGTTAAAAGACAGATGTATTCTCGTCGAAAAATGTAATAGATGATACTTCAACAAGAAAAAACTAAATTTTCACCATAATAGTTAAATTTTCAAAAAAATAATTCAATTTCGAATAAAATAATTGATATTTCAAGGAAAAAAAAATTCTACCAAAAAGACAAAATTTCAACAAATAAAGATCATTCAGTGTCATTTTTAATCAAAAGAGAGAAAGTGTCTCACCAAGGAGATTAGTTTTCCATGTGAAAGAGGAATTTTCATCAAAAAATATTAATTTTCAGTTTAAAAAATGTATTTTAATTCAAAAAAGCAACAGAGAATATTCATCAAATAAGTTTAATTGCCAGCCAACGAAATGAACGCTACAACCCAAAAAATGAATTTTTAACGATATAATTCAACGTACGGCCAAGTAGTGAATTAAAAATTAAAAAAAAAATAATTTTCAAAAAAATAGTTAAAGTAGTTTAATTTCCAGATGAATATTTTATGTTTAAATAAAAAACCAAGAAAGATTTCAGTTGACTTTTCTACACCAAAATATGTCTTTTCAAGAAACACCTAATTTTCTGCCAAAATTGTTGAATTTTCGACCAAATAATAAAAATTTTTAAATAGAAATATAATCGTCAGGAGGAAGCAATTAAAAAAAATAAATATAAATACAAGGAAAATAAATTATTAACAAGAATATTATATCAAGATTGCCGCAAAAGATCATTTTCAAAATTTCCTAATTTTTCCTTGACCGATTTTTCATTTTTCCAGCCAATTTATATTCAAAGACCAGAATCTCAATCTTGTAATATTTCTAAAATAGAATCTTTTAAAAACGGAATAATATAATTTCAAATTGATTACCCTTATCTTGAGCGACACAAGGACGACTTCACTCTGCATTCTGCCCGCAAGAAAAATTTTCACTCAATAAATAAACAAATTAAAAAAATATTCCACAGCGATAATTTTACCTGAATAATAATAAATAAAATAATTTTGTTTGTAAAATAGATTGAATTTGTAAAGAAACTCGACAAGCGAGCAACTTTTATTCGAATTAATATTTCAGCTCATGTTTATTCATTAATGTAGAGGATTGCAGGTCGCAGGTCGATGACCCAAAGTAGCATAATCAACGAAGAAGCGAGTTCGTCTGAAATAAACAGAATCAAAAGAGTGTAAGGCTTTTATTTTTCATTTTTTTATAATTTTCCAGAAAAATCTTCATTTTTTAAATTTCCTTCAGTTGAACAAACTTTTTTTAATTCATTGAAATTGAAAAATTTTTAATTCATAAATTTATCCAACTATTTATAATGTTAAATTAAAAATTCGAAGCACTGTAAAGTATCTCAACTATCATCAATTTTTAATGAGTTTCATTTTAAATTGTTTCGAGTTCGAGAAGTTTAATTAAAATTTTTATTTTCTGGATTGAAAGAGAATTTAAAAAAAATTTTTAATTTTCATTGGATCGGAAGGGGGGATATTTTGGTTTTTATCTTTTTTCTGAATTGGAAAAGGAATTTACAAATTTGTTAACATATTAATATTTTGATTGGGTGGGGGAAAGGTCAACGATTTTTTTATTCTTTCTTACATTGGGGGGGGGGGGCGGGTGATTAAAAAAAATATTCCTTCTCAACAACATTTTTTTTTTTATTGAAAATTCAAGCATTTTGTTGAACATTTCTGCTTTTGGTTTAAAAATTCATTTCTTTTTGTAGAAAATTAAACTTTTTGCTCGAAAATTAAACTCCTTTGTTGAATATTAATTTTTTAGTTGAAGATTCATCATTTTAGTTGAAGATTAATTTTTCTAGTTGAAAATTCAACTACATATATCTTGTTAAAAATTATTTTTTTGTGGAAAATCAATTTTTTCAACTGAAAATTTAATCATTCAATTTTTTGGCGAAAACTGATCTTTTTTATTAAAATTTAATCTTTTTTGGATAAAAATTTTTTGTGAGAATTTTCTTTTTGGGATTGAAAATTCATCTGTTTTGAAGACAATTCGTACTTTCTTCTCGAAATTTAAACTATTTGGTCGAAGGTTAAATTTCTTTGTTAAAATTAATTTTTTTAGTTGAAGATTCATGATTTTAGTTAAGAATTCATTTCTTTGGTTACAAATTTAACTATTTTGTAAAAAATTTATTTGCCCTTTTAGGTTGAAAATTAACTTTTCAACTGAAAATTTAATTATTCTTTTTTTGTTGTTGAAAATTGATATTTTTCAATAAAAAATTTGTCTTTTTTTTAGAAAACTAATGCCCTTGGTTGAAAATTTAACTATCTGGTTGAAAATTGAACTATTTTTTTGAAAATTTATTTATTTTTTTTAAATCCATTTTCTTCAGTAGCAAATTTTTTATTGATAAAAATGCAATTCGGCAATCGATACGTCTCGAAGACGCGAACAAATGTACCATATACAATTATACATTACTGTTGTATTCCGAATATTAAAAAAGTTTTCCTCATATCAAGTAGATAAACTGTATATTTTTTAAATTTATAATTCGGTATTGCTAGATAATAAGAGGTCATGTAAGGTACGTCAATATATCACTCGACGTGTCTCGAAGACACGAACAAACATGTCAGATACAGTACTGTAGTATTTCTAATAATAGATCAAGTTTTTCTCATATAAATAAAATATACAAATTTTTTGAAACTTCATAAAACGGTATTGGTGAACATAAAAGGTTCAGCAATAGGTCGATCGATGCTTCTCGAAGACGCGAACAAATACACTACATATAGTATTGTTGTCATTTGAATATCAAGAAAGTTTTTCTCATATAAA
>CAKNXH010002010.1:0-43492 GCA_932178445.1 Andricus quercusramuli | reverse complement strand
CATTTGAATATCAAGAAAGTTTTTCTCATATAAACAGAATACACAAATTTTTTTAAACTTCATAAATCGGTACTGGTGGGTCATAAAAGGTTCAGCAATAGATTGAGCAATGCATCTCGAAGACACTAACAAGTATACTACATATAGTATTGTTGTAATTTGAATAGCAAGAAAGTTTTTCTCATATAAACATAATAAACAATTTTCTTAAAAACTCATAAATCGGTACTGGTGGGTTATAAAAGGTTCAGCACTAGGTCGAACGATGCATCTCGAAGACGCGAACAAATATTGTTGTAAAGTATTGTTGTAATTTGAACATAAAGAAAGTTTTTCTCACATGAACAGAATAAACCATTTTTTTAAAACTTCATACATTGGTACTGGTGGGTCATAAAAATTAAAAGGTTCAATAAATGATCGATCGATGCATCTCGACGACGCGAACAAATACTTCATATAGTATTGTTTTCATCTGCATATCAAGAATTTTCTTCTCATATAAACAGAATAAAACATTTTTTTTAAACTTCATGAATCGGTAGTGGTAGGTCATAAAAGTTCCAATAGTAGGTCGATCAATGTGTCTCGAAGATACGAACAAATACACTATAGATATCGTATTGTTGTATTTTGAAACCAAAATTTTCATATAAACAAGTTAATTTCTTTTTAATCTCTAAACTAAAAAAAAATCTTTCCTAAATGGTCCTAAATAGTTCAACACACACACACACACACATTTGAAAAAATTGTATTTCAAGCTCCTTAGGTCGAATTATATCGAAATATGTGAAGAAAGCAGATTTGAAAATTTAGGTCATCACTAACCTCCCTCTATGACGAAGCATTAATTATTTACATAATATAATTAAGGAACTAAGTTAATTATGGTAGATTTTATAGTAAATAAGTCAGACTGACTTTAATTAACATTCTGTTTAAAAAACAGACCGTAACACGTGTACAATGAAATAATGTTAACAGTAACTGGCCTTAAAAAATCAATAATATGTGTTTAATTATCTTATAAACTTGAAAATACTCCAGCATCGTCAATTATGCATCATAGAATCAATTATGATAATGACGCCTATGCAAAATTGAAGGTTGTGAATGATTAAAAGAGTTTCTGAGAATTAATTAAGAAAGCCTTCTTATTTGAAAAACTGGAATCTCAAAGGCGATTAAATTTGATGTTACAAAAAATAAATTTCGAATTTTTCAATTTAATCTTTTTGACAAAATTAATCGACTTGTGTCTCTTGAGGACACGGAACGACTCACGGATGACTGCCCTCTGCATTCTAACCGCAACGGAAATTTTCACTAAATCGAATAAAAAAAGACATTTCGCAGCGAAATTTCAGCATTTCAGCATTTCAGCAAAATAATAATAAATAAAGTAATAATAAAATTATTCAACTATAAATTTTCATTTTGAAACTTTATGCCTCTTTAAAACTAAAAAGTTTTGAATCTTTCAATATCAAATTTTTAAATTTCGAACGCTTTCAATTTGAAATAATTTGGTTTCAAAATTTGCACTTAAAATTGTTTAATGAGTTTAAAAGTTGTTTGTTATCTGAATTTAAAAAAACACTCCCTTTGGAAAAACTTGAATTTAAATTCTTCTTATCGCGACAGTTAAATTTAAAATCTTTCAATTGAATAATTTTGAAAGAATAAAGCAACTTGTGTATTGAAGACACAGAGCGGCCCAAGAACAACTTCCCTCTGCATTCTACCCGCAAGAAATTTTTTCACTAAATTAAGTTAAAAATGAAAAAAGATATTTCGTATTGATAGTTTTATCAGCAAAATAATAATCTGCTCAAATTTCGTAATTCTAAAAAGAAAATACGTCAACTCTATAGATTTGCATGAAAGCGGACATTTGAATTTGGAAAATAGTTCGATCCATTGGCAATTAAATGGGTATTAAATTTGATGTTATCTTAATTAAAAATCACGTTAATTTGAAAATAATTGAATTTAAGAATTTTTGACAGTTATATTTCGATTCTTTCGAATTTAATGATTTTGACAGAATGAATCGACTTGTGTGTTTGAGGACATGGAGCGACCCAATGACGACTGCACTCTATATTCTACCCACAATAAAAAATTTCACTAAACTAAAATAATTATCTACTCAAATCTCTTAATTTTAAAGGAAAAATACATCGAATCACAGGAAATCGGAAATCCGCTTTTGGGAAATCGCTCGCTCTTTTGGCAATCTAGACAATAAGGTTTTCATGGATCAATTGAATTGTCTATTAATTTCATTGCTACAGTTAAATTTCGAATCATTCGATTTAATCATTTTGATAAAATGAATCGACTTGTGTATCATGAGAACGCGGAGCTACGCAAGGACGACAGCTCGAATTTGGAAAATTGTTCGAATTTGGAAAACCGCTCAATCCATTGTCAATCTAGATAATACGGCTTTCATAGATCAATGGAATAGACGATGAATTTCATTCTGATAATTATATTTCAAATGTTTTAATTTAATAAATTTGACAACATGAAACGACTGGTGTCTTAAAGACATGGAGCGACCCAAGGATGACTACCCTCTGCATTCCACCCGCAAGGAAAATAATTGCTAGATTAAATTAGAAATTAAAAATGATATTTCCCAGCCGTAGTTTTATCAGCAAAATAATATTTTGGTGAAGTTTCATACTTTCTTGGCTAGAGTTAAGTTTCGAGTCTTTCAGATTATACATTTTGAATAAATGCATCGACTATTGTGTCTTGGAGACACGGAGCTACCCAAGAACGACTACCCTATGAACTATATTTACAATAAAAATTTGTATGAAATTAAATTTCATATGACAGATATTTCACAGCGATAGTTTCATCAGCCGAAAAATAATTTGCTAAAATTTCGTGTTTCCTTCGCAGCAGTTGAATTTCGAATCTTTGAGTTCAATCATTTTTAATAAATGAATCGACATGTGTCTTGGGGACACGGAGCGACCCAAGGACGACTGCCCTTTGCATTTATTTTACCCATAATACAATTTTTCACTAAATTAAATTACAAATGGAAGAAAATATTTCGCAGCGATAATTTGGTCAGCCAAATAATAATCTGGTCAAATTTTGTAATTCTAAATGCAAAATAAATTGAATGTATAGTCTTGCACGTAACCGGAATACCATATTCGAGAAATCCTTCGATTCATTAGTAATTGAATAATAATTAAATTTGATGTTAACTGAATTAAAAAACACTTTAATTTGAAAATCCTCGAGTATAAGAAGGTTCAAATTTCAATTATTCTCGCTGTGGCAGTTGAATTTAGAATCTTACAATTTAATCATTATGACAAAATTGAACGATTTGTGTCTCGAGGACACGGAGCGACCCAAGAACAACTACCTTCTGCATTTGACCAGTAATTCAAATGTTCACTAAATTGAATAAAAAATGAAAAAACATATTTTGCAGCGATAGTTTTATCAGTCAAATGATAATCTTCTAAAATCTCGTAATTTCATTCTAACAGTTACTTTTCGAATCTTTCAGTTTAATCATTTTGATTAACTGAATCGACTTGTATGTCTTGAAGACACGGAGCGACCCAAGAACAACTGCCCTCAGTATTCTATCTGCAAGAAAAAATTTTCACACAATTAAATTTGAAATGAAAAAAAGAGATTTCTCAGTGATAGTTTTATCAGCAAAATAATAATCTCCTCAAATTTCGTAATTCTAAAGACAAAAGGCATCGACTCGCAGGAAAGCGGAAATCCGAATTTGGGAAATAGCTTGATCCATTGTCAATCTAGACAATAAGACCTTCCTCGATCAATCGAATGATGTTTTTTACGACCAAATGTGGGGCGGACGTTGGAACTCGTTATGTAAAGCATTTGCGACGATGAACTTGTCGTTTTTGATTCAGAAAGCGTTGAAGAGTCGGGAAATCGATTTTGGTCGATTTGAGTATTCTCGATCAGTAGCAACGTGCTTGACGCCCTCCGGGTACTAGTGGTCGGATCGGTCGGATAATACTCGACTCTATCTACAAGATTTTTTCACTATATAGCTGCACAAGTCAGCAGTTGCGGTGTGAAGAAGACTGCAACCGGTCTCGATAGAGAACCACGCTGAAAACATGGTGAGTCTTTTATTATTTGTTAACCATGAATAAAACTGGTTTCCTCACCGGTTTGCAATTAGATTCAAGAATCAACAGAGATAGAATTTAGTCGAGTTTGGATTTTCCAATAAGACGTCAATCGATTACGGTTCTCGCAATAAATTCTATTATTATCCAATTTTTATTTACAAACGGTGTAAATATCAATTTTTTAAAAATAGATTCTCTAATTAAGTCATGGGCTAAAATTAATGTAGAATTATTTCAGTTCTAATTCAGGTTGCGAATCGTTTTCGTGAGTGAAATAATTAATTGTTCTGTTTTCAGGTATGACTTTTAATTGAATTAAATTTAAATTGTGTTTAAAATGTAATTTTCAAAAGTGGCAGTGAATATTAAAAGTTGATAAATATTACTTGTGTGATTAATTTTAATTTAAAGTGTGGGAAGAAATATTTCCACTGTTTAAACAAAATTTATTTCAAAAAAATAAACGCAGTTCATTATGAAGCACAAGTGTTCCTAAATTCCCACGTGGGATAATTTATACATACATTTATTTTTAGAACTGTTTGGTCAATTCGGTCAAAGCAGTAAAATTTTGTGACTTAAATGGCAGATTTTCCTAACTTCAATTTTTCGAAAAAATTTATAAACTTATGTCAGGAAGGAAAATTTCTAGAAGAGCTAAAAATTGTTTATAGTTGTTAAGTAAATTAATAAACGAAAAATAGAGCCGAGTTTTTGAAATTTCGTTAAAAATTGGTTTTCATCTGTCATACCATCTATATTAGCTAATAAATTTGAATGTTGAATTTTTATATTTTAGAATGAAATTTAGTATTTATTAAATTTTAACTTCTTTTAATTAAATATTATTCAAATGTAAGACACTTTCCATTCAAAATTTTTTGAATAACATATTTTTACTTAAAAGTTGTTCAACTATGTATTCAGACTTCTAATTTAAAATGAAATTGTGAGCTCTGAAAGGATTCAAATGAAAATTGTGCAATTCCAAATGCTATTGATGAAAAAAATCAAATTTATAAAATTTTTATCTAAAATTATTCAATAATTGTAATCGTTTCAAATTCAAGATTGCTTAGCTATTGAGGAATTTTTTTAAATTGCATTCTATTTATGATTTTCAAATAATTAAAAGTAAATAAACCAAACCATTTTCAAAAATTTTGATCTATAGATATTTAATTTTGAACACTTTTAATTGAAAATTACTTAATTTCAAAATTGCTCAAATTTCAAACACTTGCAATTCAAAATTACCTATTCGAAAGTTTTTAATTGAAAATCACTCGACTATCGGCTTTTATTTTGAAATTGTATACAATTTTGAAACTAAAAAATTTTGAATCTTTCAACAGAAAATTTGTTTACTTAAAAATTGTTTTCTGTTTCTATCGAGTTCAATTAAAATTTTTTTAACTACGCATTCAGAATTCTAATTTAAAATTAAATTGTAAAATATTCAAGGATTTGATTGAAAATTTTGCAATGTAATTAAATGCAATTGAATAAGAATATTTGACAAAGTTTCAATCTTAAATTATTCAATTAATATGATCTTTCAAGTCCAAGATTGTTTAGATATTGAAAATTTTTTGTATTGGAACCTTTTTTAATTTTTAGATAATTAAAATTTGATGAACCAAACCATTTTCGAATCTTTTATTCGAAAAATATTATATTTTTAATACATTTCATTGGAAATTATTCAAATTTGAAACACTTTCCATCTTAAATTATCTAATTAATTAAAAAGTTTTTAGTTAAGAATCATTCCACTGTCGGTTTTCATTTTGAAATTTATAAAAAAATTTTAAACCAAAAAGTTTTGAATCTTCCAATATCAAATTTTGCTATTCAAAACGCTTTTGATTTAAAATCTTCAAATTGATAAAGTATCAATCTAAAATTATTCAATCATTGTGATCATTTCAAATAAAAGATTGTTTAGATATTAATGATTTTTTCAATTGCATTCTATTTTTAATTTTCAAATAATTAAGAATTTATAGAACAAAACTATTTTTTATTCAATTTTTAACGCCTTTAATTGAAAATTGTTCAAATTTCAAGCATTTTTTTATTGGAAAGTTTTTTATTAAAATTCATTCAACTATCGGTTTTCATTTTCAAATAGTATACAATTTTCAAACCAAAAAGTTTTTAATCTTTCGACATCAATTTTTTTTCTTGTTTTCATTTCCATCGAGTTTAATTAAAAGTTATTCAGACTTCTAATTTAAAAATAAATTGTGAAATCTTAAACAGTTCAATGAAAATTTTTGCAATTCCAGGCGCTGTATTTTCAGAATTTTACAATTTATTAAATTTCCATCTGAAATTATTTGTGTTGATCGTTTTGAATCAAAGATTCTTTAAATTTTATTTCATTTTCAATTGCCAAATAATCAAAAGTTAATAAACCAAACGATTTTTTATCTTTGAATCTACAAATATTCGATTTTTAACACTTTGAACAGAAAATTATTCAACTGGAAACATTTTATTGAATTATCAATTATTTTATTTCCAGATTACTCAAATTTCAAGGATTTTCCATTTAACCAAAAATTTTTCAATCTCTCAATATAAAATTTTAAACTTCGAACGCTATTGATTTGAAATCTTCCAATTTACAAAGTTTCAATCTGAAATTATTCAGTTATGGTGATCGTTTTATTCAAAGATTGTTGAGCTATTAACGAATATTTTATTTGAATTCTATTTTCGATTTTCAAATAATTAAAAGTTGATAAGCTAAAAAAATTTTTAATATTTTCCTCTAAAAATATTCAATTTTAAACACTTTTAATAGAAAATTATTTAATTTCGAACATTTTGTTCAATTTTCAATTCATTTAATTCAAGATTGTTCAAATTACGAACACCATAATGGAAATCCATTTAAGAAAAAAATTGAATCTTATAATATCAAATTTTAAATGTCGAACGCTTTTAATTTTAAATTATTTTAATTTCAGTCTTTTTACGTAAAAAGGCAGAAAGAGGAAAATACAGAAAAAAGCGAACAAAACTCTTTAGAAAGTGAACAAATGTCTAAGGAATTACTAAAAGTGATTTTTGTAAGACCCACCTTAAAAGTTGATGTTTTCATGCTATTTTTCAAGTGCCCAAAAGAGAAAAAAGTTAATCGATAGCTATAGCTATTTTCAAACTAAAATTTGATTTCAAGTAACAAATGGTATTAATCTCTATCTTGTATTAAATATATTGAATATAAAATATAAATAAACGCGATTCAATTTATTTTCTAAGCAATATATAAATATTTTTCGTTTCCAACTTTGATTTAACAAAATAAAAATGGAATATCACGCACCAGGAATGCTTTGATCGCGGCAAATATTACATTCTAGGAATCTAGGGTTAAACGATGGGAAACGAGGCGACATTGTAACAAAGAAATTATTTCTCCTTATTTATGTAATTGTCCATTCATGCTCGTTTCCTGAACAGAATTAAAGCTAATTCCAGAAATTTCTGTACCAAAAGACAAAAGCCAGTTAGAGAAATAATTTATTTAACAGAAAAAATCGAATTATTTATTTAAAATAAAATTCTTATCATTTTGTCTGGGATGAGGATCACAGCAGTTCAGTAGTTCAATTTTATGTAAAAAATGTGTGTGAAAAAAGGGATTGGAAGTCGATTTCATTTATTATTGAAAATTGTTTATATCATACTTTTTTGGTTGAAAATTCAACTATCTTTGCCGAAAAATCAACTATTTTTATAAAAATTAATTTTTTTGTTGATAATTCATAATTTTGGGTTGATAATTCAATTATTTTGTTGAAAATTCTTTTTTTTTTTTTAGCTTTTTTTTTTTTATAGATATTCTATTTTTTTGTTGAGAATGCAATTGCTTGATAATCTCTTTGGATAAGGATTCAACTATTTTTTTGAAAATTCGTTTCTTTATGAATACAACTCTTTCTCATTTACATTTAAAAACTTTTTTGATTTAAAGATCAAATATTAATTTTATCGTTGAGAACTCATCCTTTTTAGTTGATAATTGAAATAATTCGCTTAAAGTTTTTTATTCAAAATTTTTATCTTTTTTGGTTGAAATATCAAATTATAATTTTCTGTTAAAATTTCATTTTTTTTTATCAAAAAGTGACTTTTTTGATTGAAAGTTTATATTTTCAAATTCAAAATTTGACTGTTTTATATCAAATTTGTCTTTTTTGGCTTGAAAATTAAACAATTTAGATTTAAAAATCTACTATTTTTTGAAAAATTGTTTTTTATAGATTGAATTGTTTGTAAATAAAAATTGAAATCTTTTTTTGGTTGAAATGTCAATTTATCTTGTCTAGTTGAAAATTTTAACTATTTGGATAAAAATTCGTCTTTTTGATAGAAAATTCAATAGTTTTTAGAAAATTTCTCTTTGGCTACTTTGTTAACTACTTGGCTAAAATATCATTTTTTTTATTGTTAAAGATTCATATTTTTGTATTAAATAATTTGAAATGTTGTTAAAATATCGAACTATTTGCTTTTAATGAAAAATTAAAATCTTCTTCGTTCAAACTATCAATTTATCTTTTTTAGTTGAAAATTTGTCTTTTTGGTAAAAAATACAAATCTTTGGTCGAAAATTCTTCATTTCGTGCTGAAAATTCAACTGTTTTGTCGAACATTTGTCTTTTTGGCTTGACAAATTGAATAATCTTGTTAAAAAATTTACTATTTCGCTGGAAATCCGTCTTTTTATGGATTCAGCTGTTTTGTATTTTAAAATTAAAATCTTTTTTGCTTGAAATATCAACTATTTTGGTAGAAAATGTACCTATTTTGTTGGAAAGTTCGTCTTTTTGGGTTCACAATGAAAGATTTGGTTGGAAAGTTCTCTCTTTAGATATTTAACTGTTTTTTATTTAAAAATTCAATATTTCCTCGTTGAAATATCAATGTAGCTTTTTCAGTTGAAAATTCAAACTATTTGATTGAAAATTCATCTATTTTGTTGAAACTTCATCTTTTTGGTAGAAAATTTAACTTTATGTTTGAAGATTTTTCTTTTCGCATTAAAACTTTGATTGTTTTGGTAGAAATTTCAACTGTTTTGTAGAATATTTATCTGTTTTTCATTGAAAATTGATAATTGGTTGAGAATGTGATACTTTTACTTGAAATATTATGAATTTGAAGAATTTCAATTCGGATTTAATATATTCTTACCTACATTAATTTGTTTCAAATAATTAATTCCCCCATTATATTCAAATATAATATTATAAAAGTAATATAAAATATTTGAAATTGGTATCATAAAAAGGCTCTTTCAAAACGCCTTGTTTTCTAATGTCTCGAACGTCTGTTGATGATTTCTGAAAAATAAATAAGAAACTTGTAAAAAAGGGGCAAATGGAATAATTGGGTCGGAATTCTCGATCTTAGATGTTTGAGAGAATTTTTCAAATTTAAGGGGGAAAAGGGAAAAAGGGGGATTAGATCAAAAAGGGGACGGACTGTGAGCCTTGTTCTGTGTTATTTTTAATCAAATATGACCTCTAAAGAAATATTAATATACCTTAGATCCATAACTTGCCGAGGGAGTCTCAAGGCTAGACTTTATAGTCGCTTAATTGAATTTTAATTCCGACAATGCTTGTTATCAGGTCTGAATACGTGTTTCTTTGGCTATGCATTAAATTGTTTTGATTGTCGAGGTCAGTGATCGCTTGTACGTGAAACTATTATTGGATTTCAATTTGTTCTTTCCTTTTTTAAATTTAAAATAAATATAACCACAGATATCACAGCCCAAAATACTCTCAGAGAAGGGGAAATAGGGTAATTTTTCAAGAAAATAGGGGAATAATACACTGTAAAAAATTTCGGAAATTCTCCCTATGTCATTGAATATTACCAAATTTTGTTAGGGAAAGTATTTTTCCGGAAAATAGGTAATTACCCCTAATTTTTGGAAAAAAGTCTGAATGGGTCGAAATTATTTCCTAAAGAAATCGAGAACAATTCGGAAATTGTACGAAACTATGTGAAAATGAGAAATTTTTCTAATCCTTTCGAAAAATATTCTTATACTTTCATATGGAATTTTTTATATTTTAACGAAAATTGGAAATTTCCACTTTTAGTATCAAAAGAACTAACATAAATATAAGTGATTTTCCCCGACATTCTAATAAATTAAAAAATGGTAGAAAAAATTGTATAGAAGTTAGATGTCAAGGGCAGATCCAGGGGGCGATTGCCCCCGCCACCCAGATTCAAGACACAAAATTCAAAATTTGAAAATTTGTATAACAGGTACAAAAAGTACTTGAGGCCTCCAAATTTACTTGAAAAATTTGAGCCCCCTAATTATCAGACCTTATTTTTATTTATTTTTTCTTGAATTTAAAACAAAAGTTTTAGACCATGATAAGATGTACATTTTATGATTCAACCATTTTTTTCGTACGAGTGAAAGTTTTCGAGATGTTTGATGAGAAAGGTGAAAATTTCATACCTATCCCCTGCAGAAAAAAATCTACCGTCTTTTCGACTGATCACAGAAGTTTCAAATTAATCGGAGATAAGCGCTGTTCGGAAATTTATCTCGGAAAGGGCCTAGGGGCATGTAAAAATTGCCCCCACACCTATCAAGCCTATTTTGGCACCATATATTGAAATCTATGTGAATATGAAATTCTACAAATTTCAACCACCAAATTTCATTTTTTTGGTAGATATTGAGGGGGGGATTAAAATAAAAAATGGGTTTTTCTCGAAAACGGCTATACCGATTTTGAGGAACAGAATATATGTTATGTTAACTAAAAAGACTACTTTCAGAAAGAAGTTTGGATTTTTTGGATAAAAAATAGGAGTAGAAAAAAAGCTTTCAAATTTTGAAAATATTTTTTGTGGTTATTTTTTAGAGGTGCACCTCAATTTTTTTCCAAAACAAACCTTAAAGTGTCTGCTTCAACATAAATTTTTGTCAGATTTTTCGTGGTGATGCGTCATGGCGAAAATGATGAAAGTCATGCATGCCGCACAGCGGTATGCATGGAATAATGGTGCACTTGTATTTTAAGAAATCACTTATTTTTCATTTATTTTGCACATAAAATTATGAAAAACAAAAACCAAACTTCTGAAAATTCAAGTACACCAATATTGCATCCAACCGATCAATGTTTGATTCCTGAACAACTGCACTTTTGGAAGAAGGTTTCATTCTAACGATGACACTTTTGATGAAATTCTGCAGAGAATGCATAATCAAAAAGAGATGCAGAATACTTTGGCGACTGAGGTAGAAGAAAATGGTTGGCTTCGTCGGAAGCTATTTTTTGAAAGTCCGGTGGAGCGGTGAAAAATCCGATGACATTTTAGATTTACCAGAAATGGCGGAAAGAGATTTGAAGATCTTATTTACTGGTTCATACCAACTGAGCAAAGCGATATCATATTTGGCAGAAATGATGGATAAAGATGGGAAACTGAAGATTCAGTACGTTAAAGACCAGTCAACTCTTACGAAAAGATATGAGAGGAAAAAAATGACAGGTGTGTCATTTTTCCTGACATTTTTTTCTGTCATTTTTTGGCGACCACAAGAAAATGACAGGGAAACGACAGGCAAAATGACAGGAAAACGACAGGCAAAACGACAGCCGAAAATGACTGGCCCTAATTGGCCATAATTTATAATAATATCGTGTGGACATTATAAATTATCGACGACTTGCAGATGAAACACTTTTTTGTAGCCTGTGTCTAATTCCGAATTATCTTCCATCACATCAATTGTGGACTGTGTTCGATTTGCCATTTTAAAGCCTTCTTATCCTTACAAAGCGCTAAACTTAAGTACCACAGGCAACAATTTCAGACTATTTTCAACTTTCTTCATTCCCTTAACAAGTTCACTGCGTGCTCCCAATTCCATGATCCAACAAAGAATGGTCTCGCCATGCGCATCTAAAAAAAAGTGAACCAATCAAAGGATCCGTAGGTTGCGCGTGGCGAAACCATACTTTGATAGATCATGAAATTGAGAGCACGCAGTGAACTTGTAAAGGGAATGAAGAAAGTTGAAAATAGTCTGAAATTGTTGCCCGTGGTACTTGAGTTTAGCGCTTTGTAAGGATAAGAAGGCTTTAAAATGACAAATCGAACACAGTCCACAATTGATGTGTTGGAAGATAATTCGGAATTATACACAAGCTACAAAAAGGTGTTTCATCATGAAAATTCCATAATAGTTTTCTTTTGCTAATCATTTTCGGCTGTCGTTTTGCCTGTCGTTGCCTGTCGAAAAAAATGACACACCTGTCATTTTTTTCCTGTCATATCTGTTCGTAAGGGAAATGACTTAAATTGAAAGTTCCATCTCGTCATATTTCTCGAACAGCATACAGACGCTTCTTGAGATATCGGCCTAACAGCGTTGGTGTTTCTGGTTTGACGCATCACACATGCGAATGTACCAATGGAAAACGGACTGTTGGTCGCTGCTCTCATATTGCTGCAATAGTGTATTATTTATCTCATGCTAAAGTTTTTAAACCAGCGGAAATACTGAGTGAGGTATTCAAGAAAAATAATTACATTCCAGTAACTGAAAGTGACAGCGATGAAGATTAAAAGAAATAATTACATAAAAAGTATTCGGTTATGTGTGAGGCAAGGGGATACACACTGAAAAAGCACACCGTATTGTGAAAGGCGAGGGGACTCACATTCACTCTGGAAAATATAATTTTTATAGGCCAACTGCAGAAGATTCTTATTTAAATGCTTTATATACATATAATACTATAACATTCTTTACCAACTTTTTTTCGTATAATATTTTCCAACTATTTCGTTTGGTGTGTCAATATCACAGCAATCGTAATTACACTACAGGGTAAAATTTTAAAAATGCGCATTTGTTTTTCATAATGTTATGTACAAAAGAAATGAACAATAAGGGATTCCTTAAAATACAAGTGCACCATTATTCCAGCCGACCGCTTAATTAAAATAATAAAGTGTCAACCAAACAGTAGAGTTCGATGTACCCGGCTGGAGAGGGCACATCGCCTATTTTTTATGAAAAAAAATTCAAACTTTTTTCTGAAAGTACTCTTTTTGGTTAACACAACATATATTTTGTTCGTCAAAATCGGTCCCACCTTTTTCGAGAAAACCCCATTTTTTTGTTTTACTCTCCCGGTCCTTCATATCTCTTAAAAAAATGAAATTTTAAGGTTGAAATTTGCAGGATTTTATATTCATATAGATGTCAATATATGGTGCCAATATAGGTTTGATGGGTGCGGGGGCTATTTTTATATGCTTATACCCCTCGGCCCTTTGTAGTACAAGGCGGAAGATTTTTACGTGGATTTTCACATAAATTAAATGAGGTACTTAAAAAAATATATAATTGCAGTGATTGGTCACAGGAGTGACCATTCTCGAGTGATATTCTCGACCGGGGCTAGGCATGAAATTTTCACCTTCATCATCAAATATCTCGAAAACTTCCACTCATACAAAAAATTGGATGAATCATAAAATGTGTATTTTATTAGGGTCTACAGCTTTTGTTTGCGATTTTTTTTTTTTTTGAAATTTTCAATCGTTCTCGAGATAAACATGAAAAACTATGATTTTCAGGGTATTTTTGTGGTTTTCACCATGAAAATCAAATTTGCGCCAAAAATTGTAATGTTCAAACAAATAGTTGAATTTCCTACCAAAATAATTGAATTTTTAATCCAACAGATGAACTTTTCCTAAAGCAATTGAATTTTTAAGCACAGAAAGACAAATTTTTTACAACAAAAAGTTGAAGTTTCGAGCAAGTAGTTAAATTTTCAATTGAAAATGATCAATTTTCAGCCAAAAATGGAATACTTGAATTTTTAGTTACAAAAAATTATTTTTACGAGAAAAAAAAAAGAATTGTTTGAAAATACATTTAAAAAGAAACATAAACTTAAAACAAGAAAATTGTGCAACAAACTTGCACAAGAAGGCTTAATAAAAAGTATGTTCTTTAAAAAACGTTAGGTTCTTTCCACTGTTCTCAAAAGTTCGATTCTTGGTCAACCCAAAAACGAATTTTCAATAAAATAGTCAAATCTTTGAATACTAAATTGATTTTCAATAAAGCAGTTAAACTTTCAACCTAATAGTTGAATTTTCAGCCAAGAAGATAAATTATCACCAAAAAATGGAATAGTTAAATATACAGTTAAACAAATTGATTTTCAACCAAAGGAAAGAAAATTGAAACAAAATAGTTAAATCTTCAACCAAAGAAATAAATATTCAACCAAGACAAATTTTCTATAAAGCAGTTGAATTTTATCTCCAAAATAAGAATTTTCAACCAAGCAGTTCAATTTTCTACTAAAATAATTGAATTTTCAACCCAAAGGATGATTTTTTAACAAAAGAATGGAATTTTTAGGCCAAAAAGACGATCTTTCTAGATAATTGAATTTTCAACCAAATACATAGTTAAATTTTTGACTAAAACCGATCAATTTCCAACCAAAAATGGAATAATTCAATTCTCAACAAAAAAAAATCGTTTTTAACTAAAGAAAAACGAATTTTAAACTAAATAGTTGAATCTTCGATCACTAAATGAATTTTTGAAAAATCAATTCAACTTTCAATTAAATAGTTGAATTTCTAATCAAAAATGGAATAGTTATATACAGTTGAGCAAATTAATTTTCAACCAAAGATAACGAATTTTAAAAATACGAGTTAAATTTTCAACCAATAAAATAAATTTGTAACAAAGTCGAGTTTTCTACAAAACAGTTAAATTTTCATCCTTTTCTTACACAATAATTGAATTTTCAACACAAAAGATGAATTTTTAACAAAACAATTGAATTTTTGAGCCATGGGGATGAATTTTTACGAAACAGTTGAATTTTCGACCCTAAAATACGAATATTCAACCATGTAGTTGAATTTTTACTAAAAACGATCGATTTTCAACCAAAAATGGAATACTTCCATTTTTTAAACGAAACAATAATTTTAAAACAAATAAAAAAATATTTTTCAGCAAAGTAATTAAATCTTTGATCGCCAAATGTATTTTTAACAAAGCAGTTCAACTTTCAACCAAATAGTTGAATTTTCAAACGAATTTTAAATATAATAGTTAAATCTCCAACTGAAAAAAAAATATTTTCAATAAAGTGGTTCAACTTTTAATCACGTAGTTGAATTTCCAACCAAAAAAGGTGATTTTATAATGAAAAATTTAATAGTTTAATTTTGAACTAAAAACGATCAATTTCCAACCAAAGATGGACTAGTTAAATTTTTAGTTAAAAAAAATGTGAAACGAAAAAAAAAATTTGCAGGAAAATAGTTAAATCTTCAACCAACAAAAGGAATTTTTAATAAAGTAGTTCGACTTTCAACCAAGTAGTGGAATTTTCGATGAAAAAATATAAATTTTTAATAAAATATTTGAATTTTCAACAAGATGATTAAATTTTTAACGATATAGTAGAATTTTCAGTCAAAAGAGATGAATTCCTAACTAAAAATATCATTAGTAGACTTTTCAATTAAAAAGAATGAATTTTCAGCCAAAAGTAGTTTGATTTTCTTACTTGTTTCTATTAATTCAGTTCGCATTTAAGCGAAAAATCAATAAAAAAGGGGAAAAATAATCTCGAGAAAAATAATATTTTTTCAAAGCCTCTGTCCTGTTTGAATAACAGAGTTCTTTTTTTTCAAAGTCTCTCATTTTTTATTTTCCGTCATTAACCTTGTGGCGTATCGTTTTGCAAACTGTGCTTCATAATTACTTTATTGATCCATACTATAGTTAAAGTTACTACACCATCATCGCATTCGCTTCAAATATGCATAATGAAAAATATACCTAGCTTGAAGGCAAACAGTTACTATCGGTACGATTATCGAGTCGCTGAAAAATAATCCTTCGTTTGCATTGAGAAAAATTATTTACTTCAGTTGAAAACAAAATTTTAAGACGTATTTTAAATTTATTTGTTGAATTTTATTAATTCAAAATTAAACAATTGAAAAATTGGAAGCCTTTAGGATTTTACATTTTTTTACATTTCAAGGTCAAAACATAAATAAGTTTAAATACACCAAATTAAACAATTGTAAATTAAAAGCATCTAAATTTGAAGTATTCTGGAATCAAAAATTCAACTACTCAAATTAGGAAGGATTGGACAAAATTAAAATCTTCTTTGGTTGAAATATGAACTATTACATTTTTTGTTGAGATTTCACCCTTTTTGGTTAAAAATTAATTTTTTTTCGTTAGAGATTTATTATTTGGATTGAAAATTCAACTATTATGGTAGAAAATATACCTATTTTTAATTCGCCTTTTTAGGTTGAAAATTCAACTGCTTTGTATCAAATTTTTCTTTTTAGCTTAAAAATTCAACAATTTATTTAAACAAACTACTATTTTACTGAAAATTTGTATTTTTTTAAAGTGAATTCAACTCTTTTTAATAAAAAATTTAAACCTTTTTGGTTAAAATATCAACTACTACATTATTCTATTGTTAAGAATTCATTATTTCTTGTTGAAAATTCAACTATACGGCTAAAAGTTGAAGAACTCATTTTAGTTAAAAATTCAACTATTTTGGTCGACAATGTATCTATTTTTTTTCGTCTTTTAAGTTTGAAAATTCATATTTTTAGGTTGAAAATTCAACTCTTTTTTTTATCAAATGTGTCTTTTTGGCTTGAAAATTCAACAATTTAGTTCAAAAATCTACTATTTTGTTAAAAATCCGTCTTTTCTGGTTCAATTCAACTTTTCTCAACTTGAAATAAAAACTTTTTAGGTTTAAATAACTACTATATTTCATCCTTTGTAGTTGAAAACTCAACTATTCAATTAAAAGTTGAAATACTTTATTACAAATATATTTTTTTGGTTAAAGTTTCATTATTTTAGGTAAAAATTTAACATCTTGCTTAAAAGTTAACCTACTATATTAAAAATTCATTTTTTACTTGAAGATTCATTATTTTAGTTGAAAATTCCACTATTTTGGTAGAAAATGTAACAATTTTGCTCAAGATTCGTCTTTTTGGATTGCAAATTATTTTTTTGTAGACAATTTATATTTTTGGATTTAAAATTCAACTATTTTCTATCGAATTTGTTTTTTTTTTGGCTTGAAATATCAATTTATCTTTTTTAGTTGTAAATTCAAACTATTTGGTTGAAAATTCATGTATTTGGTTAAAAATTTGAGTATTTTGAGAGAAAATTCAACTGTTTTTTAGGAAAACTTGTCTTTTTGGCTTGAAAATTAAACAGATTGGTTGAAAAATCGACTGTTTTCGAACTAAAATTAAATTTTTTTTAATTTATATTTTCGGATTGAAAATTCAACAGTTTAGTTTTAAAAAATTTATTATTTTGTTGAATGAAGTCATATTTTCATAAGAATTCAACTTCTTTTTATTTATTAGTCAAATCCTTTTTGCTTGAAATATCAATTTATTTTTCTTAGTTGAAAATTTTTAACTATTTAGTATGAAATTCATGTATTTTTTTTTTAATTCGTCTTCTTGGTAAAAAGCGTAACTCTTTCGTTGAAAATTTGTTTTTTAAAATAGGAAATTAATTTTGTTGGTTGAATACAACTGCTTTTAATGCTTCTTTGAATTTAAATTTAAATGATTTTTAGTTTAATTATCAAATTATGGTTTCCAGTTGAAAATTTAAATTATTTGCTTGAAAATTCATGAACTTTTTTAAAAATTGGCCTTTCGGTAGAAAATTCAACTGCATGCTTGAAAATTTTTCTTTTTCAATAAACTCAACTATTTATTATTAAAAATCAAAATCTATTTTTGTTGAAATAGCAACTATTGAATTTTTTGTTGAGAATTCATATTTCTTGGTAAAAATTCAAGTATTCATTCAAAACTTAGAACTACTTTGTTGAAAATAAATTTTTTGTTGTTGTTGAAGATTCATAATTTAAGTTGAAAATTCCCCTTTTTTGTTAAAAATTCGTCTTTTTAGTAGCAAATTAATATTTTTGGTTAAAAACTCATATACTTTGTTCAAATGAAATATTTCCACTTGAATAATCTTTAAAAACATTACATTTTGTATTGTTATGTGCTATAAATTACGAACTGCGATTTAAAAATGAATTCTCAACTAGCAAGAAGCTATTTATTTTCAGATTATACTTGCTTCAAATATGTGCTTTGTGATGATTTGCATCTTTGAACCATTAGGTCAAATGCTAATATAATTTTTTGCTGCTTCAGAGATCTTCAGAATAGATGATTCGCATTCAATGTTAAAAATCCTGGGAATAAACACAGGTTGGCGCAAAACCAAAATTTCGAAATTCCCTGACTTTTTGCTCATTTTTCCATGACTAGTTTTTTATTTTCCCTGGCCATTGACATTTAAAGGCTAAAATCTCAATTTTGTAATATTTTTAGTATAGAACTTATTATAAATGGAATAAAACAATATTATAATAAAATTCATAAATTTATAAATCATTATTCTCTAAGATGTCAAAGCCTTATTTACTTGGAAAAAGTGATATTTAAACTGAAAAGTGACCAAAATTGAATAATTTCTTACCCGAAAAGTAAGAACAATTTTTCTTCTTAATTTTTAAAGAATTCAAAAGATCTCGATGAGATTTATAAGAATTCTAGGTGAACTTTAACGAATTGAGGCTAAATTAATAAAACTTCAAAATGACTCAAGTTAAATTCAGAAGAATTCAGATGAATTGTAAAAAATGTTTAAATCCTAAATTTTAAAAATAATTTTAGTAGAATGTAGAGGTGTTTAAGGAAATGAGAAAAATTCGATGATATTCATAAAAATTCTGAATGAATTTATATTCTGTACCTTGTCTATCCACGCCAATCTTTTTGTATATCTTTGTCAATCTAAATTCACGTGTATCCCTTTTAATTCCCTCTCCTCTAACTCATTCTATAATTTGTCTATCCACGTAAGTCTTTTTCTATCTCTTTGTTATCTTAAATTTAAGTTTATCTTTCTCAATAACCTATTCTCTAAATCATTCTACACTTTGTCTATCCAAGTCAATCTTTATCTATCTCTTTGTCAATCTAAATTCATGTTTATCTTATTCAATACCCTCTTCTCTAACTCATTCTATATTTTATCCATCCACGTAAATCTTTTTCCATCACTTTGTTATTCTAAATTCAAGTTTATCTTCATCAGTGCCCTCTTCTCTAAATCATCCTATACTTTGTCTATCCACGTAAATCTTTTTCTATCTCTTTTTTATCCCGAATTCAAGTTTATCTGTCTCAATACCCTCTTTTCTAGCTCATTCTATATTTTATCTATGGACTTCAATCTTTTTCTATCTCTTTGTTATTTTTAATTCAAGTTTATCTTTATCAATACCCTCTTATTCTCTAACTCATTCTATATTTTATCCATCGATGTCAATCTTTTTCCATCACTTTGTCATTCTAAATTCAAGTTCATCTGTACCAATGCCCTCTTCTCTAAATCATCCTATACTTTGTCTATGCACGCCAATCTCTTCCTATCTCTTTGTTATTATACATTCAGGTCTATCCTTTTCAATATCCTGTTCACTATTTCATCGTATCGTGCATCTATAAACGTCTATCGTTTTCTGTCTTTTTGCCAATCTAAATTGACGTTTATCTTCTTTAATACCCTCTCCTCTAACTCATCCTATACTTTGTCTATACACGTCAATCTTTTTCTACCTCTTTGTCAATCTAAATTCAGGTCTATCTTTTTCAATATCCTCTTCCCTATCTCATAGTAGCCTGAATCCATATATGTCTATCTTTTTCTATCTCTTTTTCAATCTAAATTTACGTTGATCTTTTTCAATACCCTTTTCTCTAACTCATTCTATACTTTGTCTATGCACGTCAATATTTTCCTATCTCTTTGTCAATCTAAATTCAGCTCTGTTTTTCAATATCCTCTTCCCTATCTCATCGTAGCCTATATCTATAAGTGTCTATCTTGTTCTATCTCTTTGTCAATCTAAATTTACGTTCATCTTATTCAATACCCTCTTCTCTAACTCATTCTATATTTTATCTATCCACGTCAATCTTTTTCTATCTCTTTGTTATTCCTATTTCAAGCTTATTTTTATCGATACCCTCTTCTCCAACTTATTCTACACTTTGTCTATCCACATCGATCTTTTTCTATCTTTTTGAAAATCTAAATTTATGTTTATCTTTTGCAATACCCTCTTCTCTAACTCATCCTACACTTTGTCTATCCACATCAATTTTTTTCTATCTCTTTGTCAATCTAAATTCAGGTCTATCTTTTTCAATAACCTCTTCCCTATCTCATAGTAGCCTGCATCTACATATATATGTCTATCTTATTCTATCTCTTCGTCAATTTGAATTTACGATTATCTTTTTTAATACCCTTTTCTCTAACTCATTCTATACTTTGTATATGCACGTCAAATTTTCCTATCTCTTTGTTACTATAAATTCAGGCCTATCTTCTTCAATATCCTCTTAAACATCTTATTGTATCCTACATCTAAAACTTCTATCATTTTCTATCTCTTTGTTATCTTAAATTTAAGTTTATCTTTCTCAATACCCTATTCTCTAAATCATCGTACACTTTGTCTATCCACGTCAATCTTTTTCTATCTCTTTGTCAATTTAAATTCATGTTTATCTTATTTAATACCCTCTCCTCTAACTCATTCTGTATTTTATCGTACTTAGAACGTACTTAGAACGTTCTTCGGACGTTAATGTTTTTTTGCCCACTGGGATCTTCTTTAATATTTTCTTAACCATCTCATCGTCTCCTACATCTAAAACTTCTATCATTTTCTATCTCTATGTCAATCTAAATCCACGTTTATCCCTTTTAGTGATGCATATCGATCATTTTTGGATAGAATCGAGATTTGCTTGAAATATGATTAGATGGAATTAAAATAAAATGTAGATCAAGAATTTGTAATGAAAAAAGTCGATCGAAACGAGACGATCATCTCGATTGCGTGATCGTTCTTCTCGATGTAATCAGTATTATGTTCGAGGTTTTAATTCCATCTGAAGAGATTTTGGAAAAAATTTTAAATGCTCGATATGCATCACTAATCCCTTTTGATTCTCTCTCCTCTAACTCATTCTATAATTTGTCTATTCACTTAAATCTTTTTCTATCTCTTTGACATCTGAAATTTAAGTTTATCTTTCTCAATGACCTATTCTCTAAATCATCCTACACTTTGTCTATCCACTTCAATCTTTTTCTATCTTTTCGTCAATCTAAATGTACGTTTATCTTTTGCAATACCCTCTTCTCTAACTCATTCTATACTTTGTCAATCCACGTGAATCTTTTTCTATCTCTTTGTTATCCTAAATTCAAGTTTATCTTTTTCAATCCCTTCCTCTCTATCTCACCCTATCCTTCATCTATCTACGTCAATCTTTTACCATCCCTCTGCCAATCTAAATTCGCGTCTATATTTTTTAATCTTCACGTCTACCATTTTCAATCCTCTCTTCTGTACCTCATCCTATCCTTTATCCATGCACGCTAACCTGAAAGTTTTGCCGCTATATCTATCTTTTCCAATCTTTCTACTTCCAGCAGAAATAGATATTTAATATTTTAACATAAAAATGAATTAATACCCTGGTCATCAAAATAACATCATTTGCTTAAACTTATCTATTATTTTAATTTATTTTCAGGCGGAAATAGTGTTGGACATGTCGGAAATGGAGTCCAAGGACGATAGCGAGAGGCCAAAAGAAGTACCAGATTCTGAAATATGTCGAATCGACCTTCAAACAAATCCACCAATCTTGACCATCTCAGACCCAAGTAAGAAAAGTTGTCAACAACGTCATTCCGTATAATTATTTATAATTATTACACTGTGTATTACGCAGAGCGTTGCTCTTATCTAAAAACGCGTTCCTGCTGTGAAGAAGTGCACGTTTGTATAATTATTCTCTTCGAGTTCAGAATTACTTGGACTCGCTGGGAAGAACGTACAATCTCTTCCGACTCACTAATACATCGTTTTCACAAATACATCGTTTTCACCAAAAGATTAAACAACTCGGTTGAAGAATGAAGTGGTTGTTGTGAAAAAACGTGCTCAGTACTGTGTGTCGCGTTGCGGTAGTGAGTCAATTCGTAATATTATCCCGCTGATTATACTCTCGAAGGTAGGACAAATTCCAATAATCTATGGAGGAGATAAGCAGATATAAAGAATTTGCGTCACTCTGTTGATAATTTTTCCTTGAATTTCACTTTCTAACGAAAATGCTTTTCATTAACACTTTTCTTGGCCTGCCAAATTTTCTTCGATAGATTTCTGTTTTAAATTTTTCCATATTGTTCAAGTTGAGCGGGAATTCATTGGTAAAAAACCTGTCGGAGTAATTCCTATTACGTTTTATTACGCATTATCACGTATTTTTACGCGTTTTTGCGCATTGTTCCGCATCATAACATATTATTATACAATTATTACGCTGATATTATGGCGCCATTGAAGAGTATCGCAGCAATAGAATGCACTAGAATAGTTTAATAGATCAGGGATATTGTTTAACAAACTTAATTAACAAATGCTTACGAATACATTAGATGAGAAAATTTTGTTTGTAACATTCTTAATAACAATAACAATAGTGCATCGTTATCAAAGTGCCTAAAAAAAGTTTTAAAAATTGTTATTAACAGTTGATTACGTTGAAAAACAAAGTTAAAATTCTGCAGAATAGCCAAATAATGCATTTGCTAATTAAGATGGTTTAGAAAATTGGCAAATGTTTAAACAACCTTTATAAACAACAGCGAATGTTAACTATCATCGAATGTGCTTAAAATTCTGAAGTTCGTTATTTACAGTTGATTGCGTCGAAAGAACCAAGTTTGTATGTCTAAAGAAAGCCAATGAGTGTATTTGTTAATTAGGATTGTTTAAACAATTATCCATTTTTATTGAATGACCAAATATGATACTTAGGTTTCATTGCCAAGTAATACATGATCGGTTCCGTAGAAAAATTGATTTATTCCATCATAAATACCTGATATGAATGAATTATTTATTAAATTTTATTAATTCAGCTAGAAAACTCTTTTTGTCCATAAATTGTTCAAATTTATCACCAATGAAGCGAGGAATCGATGCCAATCCCCACGAAACCATTTGCACTCACTCATTAGCTTATAACATGATCAATACATTTTTAAACATTTGCGTTGCTATTGAAATTTCTTTTGGATAGTTGCTTTATGTTTTCTAATTATTTTAAATTAATTTAAGTATTTGTTCAAAAACAGCACACTTCAAAAGTCAACATTTTTGAGAAATGTTACTAATTCGATTTTTTCATGAAAATGTGTACCTTGATGTAACATATACACTGTACGCAAATATTATTATAAACTAGCTTTCAAAAAGCTTGAATGAGAAAAATTATTTTTTTTTCACGAAGAAATGTTCATTTTCACCATTTGTTCATAACAATAATAAGTGTTAAATTTTCGCTAAAACTTTTTCTTACAATATGAATGCTGAGGTACTATTAAGACACGAGCTATGAAAAAAAAGTTAATGGGCGAAAGTTGTTCACTTGAAGACGATATACAATTTCGTCATTTATAATTTTTAGAAAGGGAGAGTAGATTTTTTTTCAATCGTAAAAAATAAGAATAAAAGGAAAAGGAAACTTAATGAAGAAAATAGAAACTCAGCCATATTAAAGCTTAAAATTTCCTCTTTATTACTTTATATAATTATTTTATTTATATATTCCTATAAGGAATTCCTTTATATAAAGTTTCCTCTTTGAAATGAGACCATAAATATAATAAAATATTTACTGGTTCTCGAATTATCATTAAAAATGTGGAGCGTGCTTAAGAGGAAAAACAGTCAGTAGCCGCAGTCAGTATTATCTTGTGTTAACGTATGGTAAATAAAATACGGAAGATTGCGGCCACTGACCGATTTTCGTCTTGAGCATTTCTTAAACACTTTTTTCCTTCCCTGACTAAAAATCCTTTTCTTGGTGAAAAATTAACTTTTTTGTTGAAAATTCATCATTTCGGGTTGAAAATTAAACTGTTTTGTAGAAAATTCTTTTTTTTTGCTATGAAAATTTAACAATTTGGTTTCAATTTTTATGCTTTGTTGGCTAAAAAATCTTTTTTGGATAAAAATTCAACTATTTCGTTAGAATACCATCTTTTTGATCGGAAAATTTAACTCTTTTGTAGAAATTCATCCTTTTTGGTTAAAAATGCCTCTGTTGAGAATTATTCTTTTTTTTGTTTGTTGAAAATTCATTAATTTGGTTGAAAATTAATTTTTTAAAATGATAATTCAACTATTACGTTTTTGGTTAAAAATTTATCTTTTTTGGTTGAACATTCAACTACTTTTATAAATTTGAACTACTTTGTTAAAAATTAATTTTTTTGTTTGAAGATTAATCATTTTAGTTAAAAATTGAATTCTTTATTTGTAAATTCGATCATTCGGTTAAAAATTCATCTTTGTAGGTAGAAAAAAGTCAACACTTGCATTGAAAATCCATCTCTTTTGGTGAAATTTTTTTTTTTTTTTTTTGAAAATTAAACTATTTGAAAGAATCATTCTATTTCGCCTGTATTATTAAATATATCAGAACAAATTCGGCAAGATCAATGATTCAAAAATAGATAAACAAGAAAATTGAAAAATGAATCTTTGAATTTTTCAAATGTTAAAAATTCAACTGTTTTGTAAAAAATTTTCTTTTTTCTGGCTTGAAAATTCAATAATTTGGTTGAAATTTTTTCTTTATTGACAACAAATCCTTTTTTGATTAAAAATGAACTTTTATGTTGAAAATTCATTATTTCGGGTTGAACATTTAACTGTTTTGTAGAAAGTTCCCTTTTTTTGGCTTCAAAATTAAACAATTTGGTTGACATCTTTATTTTTTGTAGCTTAGAAAATCGTTTTTGGTTTAAAATTCAAGTATTTTACTGAAAATTCGTCTTTTTGGATAAATTAAACTGTTTTTTATTTCAAGATGAAATCTTTTTTGTTCGAAAAATAAACTACTATACTTTTCGTTAAGAATTCATCTATCTTGTTTAAGAATTGAACTATTTTTGTGGCGAACAGCAAACAAATTCAACTGTTTTGTCGAAAATTCGTCTCTTGGCTTGAATATGGAACAATTTAGTATATTTTTTTTTGTCTTGACTGAAAAATCTTTTTTGGTTGAAAATTTAACAATTTTGTTAAAAAGTCATCCTTTTTAGGGTCGTCCGTCGTATTTTTTTCCAAGAAGGGCATGTGATCAGGAAATGTTGGGAGGGAAAGTAAGGGGAATGTGGAGAGGAGTCGGGGAAGTGAGTGTAAATAAGTTTTGGGGAAGCATGGGGAAGTGAAGTGAGGGCAAGTAGGGAGAAATAGGGGTAGTATGTAGGGGAAAGTGAGTGAAAAAGAGGGAGAGGAGTGGGGGAAGTGTGAGAAAATAAGGGGAGTGTAGGAGGAATTAGGTGTAGAAAGTAGTGCAAATTAGAGGAGGGGATGTAGAAGAAATTAGGTGCGAAAAGTAGTGTAAATGAGAGGGGGGAAGTAGCGGAAATTAGGTGCGAGAAGTAGTGCAAATGGGAGGAGGGGAAGTAGGGATAATGAGGGGTGTTGATAAGGGGAGTGGTGAGAAATTAGTAAAGGGGAAGCAGAGGAAATGTAGGGTAGTGCAGATGAGTAGGGGAGGGGGCTGTGGAAGGGGAGTGGAGGAAGGGGAGTGTTACCTGGGGAATTGAGGAGAGGAGGAATTATAAGAGGAAGAAGTTGGGGAAGGGAGAGGAAGCGAAGGCGCCTACTTTGACTGATTTTTGGTTGAAAAATCAAATATTTTGTTAGGAAATTCTATTATTTGGTGGGAAATTAACTTTTTTCTTGGAAATTCATATTTTTTATTTGAAAGTTCAACAAACTGAACTATTTTGTTGAAAATTTTCTTTTCTTTTATGCATCAAATTGGTTTTTATTGAAAATTAAAATATTGTTTGTTTTAAATATTAACTATTGACTTTTTCTATGACAATTCATCATTTTCGTTTAGAAATCATCTTTTTGGTTGAAAATACAACTACAAAGTTCATTTCTTCAGTTTAAAATTCAACTATTTTGTTGAAATTTGTTTTTTCTTCGTTGGAAATTCAACTATTCAATTAAAAATTCGTCTGTTTGGTTGAAAACGCAATGTTTTGATATGAAACATTAGGAATTTGAAACGTTTCAATTTAAATGTAACCAAATACATTAATTTTATTTAAAATAATTGTTTCACATAAATTATCGATTTTAGGTGTTTTAGGGTTTCTTTCAATTCAAGGAGAGAAGGAAAAAAGGGGATGTCATAAAAAAGTGAACGGACTGTGATCCCTAAAACACAGAAAAGTCGAATCATCTGTTATTAATTTTTGCCTGGGTTTTTCTTCCTGACGATAACGTTTTTCAGATAATGATTAAAAAAACGATGTAATCAGTGATAATTACTCGCTGACATTTCTGCAATAAAAAATAAGGAACTAGTAGATAACTGGAATATTTTAACAGGTTTGTTAAATGCTAAGCAAATTTTTTTATAAATAGCGAACTTTGTGTTCTTACTGGAGATAACGATTAAAGATCATGATCTTTGGAGTAATGTATAAAGAGAGACATTTCTTACCAAAGCAATTTAATCGCAATCTCATATGATATGTGAAGACAAATTAGTTTAATTAAAGAAAAAACAGACAATATAGAAAAAAAATCTAAAAAAGTTATAATAAAGTATAAGTTTTAGTGGCTGTTTTCAGTTTGTTCTTTTAAATTTTCTGGACTTTTGTAAAGGATAAATTCCAGATGAGGAATTTTGATTCCGAAATTTTATTTTTAAAGGAGAAATTTTTTATTTTAATTTTATTTTTTAATTATAAAGTCAACAATTTTATTCTGTATTAAATGAGGTTATAATTATTCATTTATCAATAAAGATTACGTATTTTCTGCACAGCCAATTTAGTAAATCAATATTTCCAAATAAGTAATTTTATTTCGTGATAAAATGTATTTCGGAATTTTTTTAGGTATCGTTGATGAACAGAAAATTTGTATTATAAATATTTTTTTAATATTGGACAATAATTTTATCCTTAATAATTTACTACCACACTATAAGTCGGTACCAGTAACGAAAAATCACCAGTACCAACAATAAGATTTCTGAAAAAAGTTTTAATGATTTACGTTTTATTTTAAGTTTTGAAAATTTCAAACTTTCAAAATAATCCAAAAAAGAAATCAAAAAAGAATAAACCAAATTTCTGAAGATTCCCGGTAAAATTTCAAATTATTTTTATTCGAAAAATCAATCTTGAAGAGAAAATTTGAAAAAGATTTTAAAATATTTTTAATGATTTCCGAAAATTTCGAGAAAAAAATGTAAAAGAGTTTGAAGCCAAATTTTTCAATTTTGCATGATTATAAAATTTTAGAAGTAAATTCGTGTAAGTTTCAGAGATGCTTAGAAATTTTCGAAAGATAAAAAATAAATTTAACTTTTATAAGATTTCAAAAACTTTTAAATGAAATGTCGATTTTTGAAGATATCGAAAAGAACATTTCAAAGCTTTTCAAGAATTTGGAAAGTCTTCAACAGAGTAAAACAAAATTTCTTAAAATTCTTGGCAAATTTTCAAATTAATTTTTATTAAAAAATTTTTTTCAAAAGAAAATTAGAGAGATTTCAAAACTTTTCAAACTATTTCTGAAATTGCGGAATATTTTTCAGAAAAATTCGAATAATTTTAAATAAAATTAAAAATCATTTAAAAAATTTCAGACATAATTTAAAGTTTGAAAAGGTTTCAAAAGATTGAAAACAAAATCTAGATTTTCGAACATTTCGAAATAAAAGTTTAAAGGTTTTGAAGAATTTTGCAATATTTTAAGATAATGACAAAATTTTCTTAGGATTTCTGGGAAAAATGTTTATTAAATTTAAGAGAATATTTACAAAGATTTTAGATCATTTCAAATGATTCCGAAAATTGTGAATAATTTGAGTCAGTTTAGAAGAGATTTATGAATTTTAGAAGTTTTAAGGGATTACACATATTTTAAAACTGAAAGATGTTCAAAAATGTATAAAATATTTTTCAATTTCTGCTACACTTCAACAAGCCGTAAATGTCTTTTAAACTGACTCAAATTTTGTCTAATATGATGTAAAATCCTGTCAATTAAAAAATTGTCTAGATACTTTTTAACCAAACTGAAATTTTCAAAAATCTTTTTGATATTTCTTCATGAAAGCTGGGAAAATTATATTCTTATAACCTCAAGAACAGATAAACAACTGAATTTAAAAAATAATTAGTGATTTGAAATTTTCATTTTGGTTCTGGATACAACTATGTTGTTGCAAAATCGTATTTTTTAGATGAATTTAACTCTTTTTGGCTTAAAATTAAAATCTACAATTGAAATATCAGCTCCTACATTTTAAATTAAAATTAAAATCTTTTTGGTTGAAATGTTTCTGAGCGAAATCTAGGACTTCGAAACAGGGATGAGAATAACTTCCGAAGATCCAGATAACTACACAGATATTCTACAAATAAATTAGAATGCTATTGCCCCGCTGGAAGGCAAAAGATAGAGATCCTATCTTTTTGAATAATTTTGAATCTAATATCTCGTCAATCTAAATTCCCGTTTATCTTTTTTAATCTCTTATATATTCATCCTATACTACTTTCATCAAGGTCTATATTTTTCTATCTGTTAATCTAAATTCACGTATATCTTTTTCAATCCCTTCTTCTCTATCTCATGCTATTCTTCATCGATCCATGTCAATCTTTAACTATCTCTGTCAATCTAAATTTCCGTCTATCTTTTCCAATCCCCTCTTCTCTATCCCATCCTATCCCTTACCTATTCATGTCAATCTTTTTCTATCTCTGTTAATCCAAATTCCTGTCTATCTTTTTCAATCTTCTCTTCTTTATCTCTCCCTATCCTTTATCCACTCATGTCAACCTGAAGGTTTCGCCGCTAGGTGGCTGACGGTAAAAGTAAGCAAAAAGTGAAATCAGTCTTCGGGCTTATAAGTAGAGGAACTATCTAAACGTTTTGCCGAGTTCCACACAGTTGTCGGCTAAGATATGGAAATAAATTTTAAATATATAGGTATATAAGCATGGATGTCACGTTGCCTTTCTGGTACGTGGTCAAGGTAAAATTATTTTTCTGTTAAATTCCCTAACTTTTCGATGGATTCCCGAATTTTGTGAGATGGAAAATGATAAGAGTACTCAATCGCGGAAAATAGAAAAAGTGATAAAGATTCAAATTAATAATAAAGAGATAGAAGTAAAGAAAAAGATAGCGGTCCTTGATTAATCAAGATAAAGAGATTGAAAAAGATTGAAATTCGTAATAGATAGACTAAGGGATATAAAAACATAAGTCGTTGATCATGAAAGGTAGATAAAGAGATAGACCATTTTTGAGATTGATGCAAAGTGACCCGTTGAGAGATAGAATAGTTCTATCTTTTCCTATCCCCCAATTTCTATCTTTTTCAATCCTTCTACTTCCAGCAGGATGAGTACAGATTATTTAAGTTTATTGAAATTAGGACATTACAAATTGAAAGGAAGATAGTTGATATAAATTTATAACAGGAATACCTTACTTTATTTACTTTAATTTAACTTTACTCGATTTTATTCTAGTTGGTTTTATTTAAATTTGGTGTGCGCAGGAGACTCTTGAGGGACTTAAAACTCATCGTGTTCTCCGCCTTGAAATAAAGGAAGACCTTAAAGAAGAGTTTCACGTATATACAATATAATGAGTTCTTAACTCTTTTATTCAGACTTACCGGTTTTATATTCCGATTTTTCGCTTATAAATCCTTTGAGTTAGGTAAGAAAACAGGTTTGGGAATTTGATGATAGATTTCCGAATAAGTTGCTCTCCAAAACTGGCTTTTCGAAGCCTGTTGGATTTTCCTCTGGTCAGAGGGTGAAGGTACAATTACTACTCAAAAGATATGTTCGTGGTGCACACTGGGGATGGAATGTACAAACCACCTAGAGGTCACAAATCTTGACCGAATTGAATAATTTTTTTTGAAATGTTACTAATTGAATTTCGAAGAGACTCACATCGCCTAAATGTCAACATTAATTTTTTTTTACTTAGAAAACTTATGAAACGTCATCCCTGAACATTGAACTCGAGACTCACATTCCTGAGACCAACTAACCCTAAACCACAAATCCCAACCCATAAACCCTAAACCCATAAATCCCAACTCATAAACCCTAAACCCACAAATCGCAACCCATAAATTATAAGCCTACAAATCCCAACCAATAAATAACAAAATAAATTATCAACCCATAAATGTTAACCTGTACATCCTGCAGATTTGTAGAATACACTCCTAAACTCTTAACCTACAAATTTCAACCCATAAACCCTGGAGAATAAACCTCGTACCCACAAACCCCACATTGATAAATCCTAACCTATAACGCTCGAAATATAAACCCACAGTTACTCAAAGTAAAATGTTTTAGTAAAAGTATGTCTTTTTATGTTACGTCATTTTACCACACCTTGTTAATCTGTTTATTATTTTTTATTTGGAAGCCTGTGAAGGGGACTGCAAATTAATTAGCGACCGAATCGTCGACGGTAAATAATAGTTTAAAAAACTAATATTAGTAATACGTCACTATGTTGTATGACAGTGAGAAATATTCTAACCATTCAGCAGAAGAAACAAAATGAAGATCGGAAAAAAAAGAATCGCGAACAACGAATACATCAGAAAATAATACAATACACTAAGGAACACAAATTATATAATCACCAAATGATGGTAATACGTCACCAAGTTGTATGACAGTGAAAAATGTTCTTACCACTTAGAAGAAGAAACAAATGAAGATCAGAAAACAAAAGAATCGCGAACAAAGAATACATCAGAAAATAATACAATACACTAAGGAACACAAATTATATAATCACCAAATAATGGTAATACGTCACTAAGTTCTATGACAATGAAAAATGTTCTTACCACTCAGCAGAAGAAACAAATGAAGATCGGAACACAAGATAGAAACTAAATTTGTACTTTGTAATGAAATTTTTTATTTATCAACATTCTATCTATATTATAATTACAGTGTGTATCTCTTCTAATTGACCAGAATGTAGAATTTTTATAATACAAATACGATACATTTACAAAAATTACGAAATAATAAATTTAAAAAAACCCAATAATAAAATAAATTTTAATAAAATTGAAAATCTGTTAGTCAAAGCGGATGATGCATTATGAAAGTTTATATAAAAAAGGTTTCAATATTGGGTTTAGGGTTTATGGTTTTAGCGATTATGGGTTGGAATTTGTAGGATTGGGGTTAGTGGTTTGAGAATTAATGGAATAAGGGTATATGGGTTTACGATTTATGGGTCTAGGGTTTATGGGTTCATGGGTTCACGGGTTTCGGGTTTATGGGTTCAGGGTTTATAGGTGAAGGATATATAGGTTTAGGGTTCATTGGTTGGGATTTAGGTCAATTGCTTTCAGATATGTGAGTCTCGAGTTCAATGCTCAGGGTTTTTGGATAAGGTATCATAAGTTTTCTAATTTAAAAAAATTAATTTTGAAATTTAGGCGATGTGAATCTCTTCGAAATTGAATTGGTAAAATTTCTAAAAAAAATTATTCAATTTGGTCAAGATTTGTCACCTCTAGGTGGTTTTGAACAAAATTAGTGCTCTATCCCCAATGTGTGGTGATGGTTGGCAAATCCTCAGGATTCTCAAAGGATTTTGATGGGTGGGCTGTTCACATTTTTTAAACGGAAGTAGAAATTCAAATCTGCTTCAATTGGATTAAATTTGTGAAGCGTAACACTCAACTAATTTTAATTGTTTGAGATTTTATCACGACCACTGTAAATTGTTTCCAATTGACCGGAGTCTATCTGATGTTTGAATTTCATTAAAAATGGAACGATACTTTCGATTTGCTCTAGGGCAGAGCTTCCACCCGATATTGAATGTAGATAATAACTAGAACTGAATTTTTGAGAAGAGCTTCCTCTTGACTTATAGACCAGTGGAGACAGCTAATCAATTCACAAAAATTCCGAAGGTCTTCAAAAAAATTTTATATTTGTTTTTTCATGTGTTAAACATAAAATCAAATTTTGCAAAACCTCATTGGGTCAGCAATTTGTTTAAGAAAATTAATTTGCAAAATTTGTCCTCCATTGCTTAACGAATATTCAAAACATTTTGCACACTTGATTGAGTAACTAAACTTGTAAAATTGAGTAAATAAGCTCAGTCTCTGGGCTGTATTGAATTTTCAAAACGTTCATGATGCGACAACATTATTAAATATAAACAAATTGTTATTTTGTTAATCACTCCCTAGCGAAAATACCAAAGGATTTGTAAAATGTTGTTTTTGCTTTTTTCCATTGAGAAGAAACTATTATATGATTTGCAAAACTAAATAAATAACGCAAATTACACAGGCCGACAAAATTTAAACCCAAAGACCGGACTATGTGACCCCTAAGGATTTTGGTTTCCTAAATTCGAATCCGTTACCCAAATTTTTCCTATACGTCAGCTTTTTGAGATATCCCAACCTGAAAGTGGACAAATTTTTGATCATCACGAACCGATTTTTTTTCTCCGAGATATCACACATTAACCATTTCAGTTCCACAATGCATTGTGGAACAATGCAAAAACCTGACGTATAGAAAAAATTTAGATAACGGAGTTTACAAAATCAACTGATTTGTTTAATTGCAATTTTAATATTATGGCCGGCCGATCAACGTTTTGCGAATATGACAATTTTCAGATCTCGACATTTCTAACATTTGCTACCCAAAAACGCAACCTTCGCAATTTTCGCTGGAATTTTAGGAGTCGAATTGCAAAAAATTTAACATTAATTTGAATAACGATAATTTGCGTTATGTATTTAGTTTTGCAAATCATATAATAGTTTCATCTTAATGGTATACAGAGCAGAAACAACATTTCGCAAAACCTTCGGTATTTTCGCTGGGGAGCGATCAATAAAATAATAATTTGTTCATAGTTAATAATGTTGTCGTATCACGAACATTTTGCAAATTCAATACAGGATAGTGACTGAGTTTATCATTACTTACTCAAGTCTGCAAAACGTTTTGAATTTTCGTGGAGCAATGGGGGGAAAATTTTGCAAATTAATTTTTGTGCCCATCCGATCGCGTTTTGCAAAATTTTATTTTATGTTCAACATATAAAAAAACAACTATATAATTTTTTTGAAGACCTTCGGAAATTTTGTTAATTGAATCGATTTTTATTTCTAATTCCACTGGTCTATTAAGAGTGACACGATATACTGATTCTTTAATTCTGATCCTGGGTTTATATACACCGGATTTCCTTGTCATCACAACCAAAATCGTAACAATCAAAATCGACTGATTTGTGCCACTCTCCATAATGTTTCGTGACTAATTTTTATGAGCTGCATTGGGAGATTCGTAGGCGAGAAGTCATTGTGTTTTAGCGGTGTATAGAAAAGTCAAGATGTCTAAACTGCATAGTTAGAACTGCGGAGTTGAGTTTATTGATTTTATCATGATGGATAAAAATGGATATGCACGAATTTCTGCGTCTTTATAAATACAGAATACTTTTCTTTCATAATTAATAATATCCCTAAAAGCATGGAATGTTTCAGGAACATCCCACTGCGACCTAAAGGGGCCTTATCGTTATTGTTATTGTTGTCGAAAATAAGCACACACGTCTTTTAAAAATAATAATCAATCCTTTATTGACACTTCGGTATTTGAATTCAAAAATTATGACAGAAAAAACAAAATCAATAGAATGAACTTATCAACATTTATATATGTTCCTTTTTCTATTTTCAATTCATATTTAAAATATGAGTTGGCGGGCACAGTTATTTTTAACAACAAATATATTGTAAACCGTATAACAGATAGGTAAAAATGGATGTTATTTTTTAGTGTTGAGTACCGTTTATACTATATTATGATTGAATATCAATATTATGAACTGGCATATATTTTTACCTATCTTTTACAGTTTACGCAATATTTATTGTTAATAATAATAATAACAGCAAGTCTCCTCAGGTCAGGTAACAATAAATAAATAAACAAAAACAAAAAATCGTTTTTCGAAAGTTGTATTTTGTATAAAAAATATTTTTCCCTTTAATTCGATAATTGATTATGCTAGTTCAATAAAAATTGTTGATCCTTTCAGAAACTGTTCAATTTTTAAGGGATCGTACTTAAATTACGTAACAGCTCAAGGGGAAGGGAGGGGTCAAGAGGTTTTTTTACGATTTGTTACAATTTGTGAATAAATTTGAAATTTTAAAATTTTTATTTGAAATTGTTTTATTCAGCTTATAAAAGATTCTTGGTTAAATTCTTTTAATATAATTATATATATATAATATAATTATTATTATAATTATTTATATTTATTATATATTAATATATTAAATATATATAATAATTTTAATTTTAATAATAATTAGGGATAAATTAGATAATTTTTAAAATTAAGTTTTGTGGTAACCCTGATGTAACATTCTTGTTAGTAATTTATTTGCTTTATATTTCTTTTTTTGCAGTAGCTTCCTCCTGGAAATGATCTTTTTAGATGTAAATTTTATTATTTGTTTGAAAATTCAACAGTTTTGTTAAAAAGTCAATCTTTTTTCCTTGAAAATTCCACTATTTTGTAAAAAAATTATCTTTTGAGAAAAATTCATATTTTGGTGTTGAAAAATCAATTGAAATGTTTTTTGGATAAGAAACCAACTATTTTTTTGAAAATTTGTCTTCTTGCTTTAACACTTCATTTGCTTTAGTAGAAATTTCAACTTTCTTGGATGAAAATTCAACTGTTTGGTTGAAAATGCAATAACTTTTTTGAAAATCCATCCTTTTTAGTTGAAATTTCAACTGTTTTGTTGAAAAATAACCTTAAATCTTTTTTGGATGAAAATTCGACTTTTTTTTTGAAAATTTATCTTTTTTATTTGAAAATGCATCTGTCTTAGTAGAAAATTCATCTTTCTTAGATAAGAATGCAACTGCTTGGTTGGAAATTCAATACATTTTTTTAAAAGTCATCCTTTTTGGTCCAAGAAACTACTTTCTGTTGAAAATTCAACTATTTCGTGGAAAATTTACTTTTTGAGAAAAATTTACATTTTGTTTTGAAAAATCAACTGAAATCTCTTTTGGATGAAAATTCGACTTTTTTTTAACTTATCTTTTTTTATTAAAAAATTCATCTGCCTGAGTAGAAAATTCACCTTTGTTTGATAAGAATGCAACTATTTGGTTGAAAATTCAATAAATTTGTTAAAAAGTCATCCTTTTTGGTCCAAAAATCGACTTTTCTGTTGAAAATTCAACTTTTTCGTAGAAAATTTACCTTTTTGTGAAAATTCAACCATATTTTTTAATATTTGTCTTTCTGAATTAAAAAATCATCTCTTTTAGTTGAAATTTAATCTTCCTTGGATAAAAATGCCACTGCTTGATTGAAAATTAAATAATTTTTTAAAATAGTCATCCTTTTTGTGTTTCAACTATTTTGCTTGAAAATTTTGTTTACACCACTTTGTTAAGAAATCATTTTTTTGTTGAAGATTCATATTTTTAGTTGAAAATTCATCTCTTTGGTTGAAAATTCAACTATTTTGTTAAAAATTAATTTTTTTTTGCTGAAAATTTTTATTTTTCTCATTGAAAATTCAATCTTTATACAGAAAATTCGTCTTTTGGCTTTAAGTTTCAACAATTAATTAAACTTTTTTTCTTTCATTACTGAAAAATCTTTATTTGTTGAAAATTCCTCTTTTTGACGTCAAAATTAATTTTTTTGAATGAAATTTCATCCTTCTTGGTTGAAATATCAACTAGTTCGTTGATAATTAAATTTTTTTTGTAGAGAATTTAATTATTTTGTAGAAAATTCAAGTATTTTCTTAAAAAGTCATCTTCTATCGTAGAAAAGTCACTTTTTTGTTTAAAATAAATAAAATTTTCAATTTGTATATGAATTTTAATTGTATTTGAATTTGAATTGTATTTGAATATTAACGGTCAAGAAAAAAAAAATTGGCCGAGGAAAAATCATAGAATTTTGAAAATGAAGTTTTCACCCTGCGTTTGATTATCCTTTACGTAATTTAAGTACGGACCCTAACTCTTTTAAATTTGAAATTAGACTTCTCTCAGAATTATTTAGGATCAATTCTGCATACAATAAGATGACAAATTAAAAAAAATTATTTCACTTAAAAAATAGTGAAGAAATATAGTCAACATTGATCTTGAAAACCCTTTGCTTGATTATTCTACTTATGTAGGAAACTATTATCACAAACTTGACAAAAATCAATGAAATCGTTGAAATGGTTATAAAGGCGACTTTACACCTAATTTTAATACTTGATTTCCTTCTACGACACCTTTATTCGTCGCCAATCCTATTTACCAGATTAGACCGGTATTGTAAAGAAGCAGCTTCGTAATAAGTAAAAAACTGTTTTGTCGATTACATGTTTATGCAAGAGAAGATAAATATAAATTTTATCTCTTATCGAAAGCCTGAATCTGTCTCATGACAAATGGGATTAAATTCTACTTTTGGTAATAATATTCTTAGCAACTTAGCCAGTCATCGAGTTACCTTAAATAATTAATCCAGTCAGCTTAGGGCTCGTTATAAGCACATGTCTTTTTACTAATTCAATATTTAAAAGCTTTCTTGTCTCAGCATGAAAATCACATTACCAGCCATTTGACTAGATCAGTATGTAAGTAAAGGCAAGGGAATAAAGACTTAGGAATAACTTTCCCGACTAATCGAATTCTTTAATGAAAGATCAAACAAAAATAGTGAAGAGGGAAAAAATTATAATTGTAGTGGCATTTTATTTTGTGATTTGGGAAAATAATTATTTTTAGATCAGGTTGGCCGCAGAACTTGATTTTCAAAATCCCCTGACTTTTCCCTGATTAATTTTTCATTTTTCGTGACCACTTAGCATTAAATACCAAAAGTCTCATCTTGTCACATTTTTAATATAGAATCATTTATAATTGGAATAAAATAATGTGAAATTTTTTATTTATAATCAAGGCTGTAGTAGCCTGATTTACTTGAAGAAAGTGAAAAAGTGACCTATTAAAGTGAAGAAAAGTGACTAAATTCTAATCCGAAAAGTGACTAATGTGCTTTAATAATATGAATAATGTTTTTTTTTTTTAATTTACACGAATTCAAAAGAATTTGATTCATAATACTTGAAAACAATTCACGTTAAATTCAAATGAATTGGAAGGAGGTTTTTTAAAAATCCATTTCTCACAGGAAAATTGGGAAATGAGAAGTATTCCATGAAATTCGTCAAAATTCAGGTGAATTTAAGAAAAATTCAATTGATTTAAAACAATTCAAAAATATATCAAAATTAATTGAATTCAGTAAGTTTGAAATGAGTTTTTAAAAGATTCAAGGGAATTCAATAGGATTCAATGAAATGCCTAAGAATTCAAGGTGAGTTAAAAAAAAACTTCAAGGTGAATTATACAAGAACTGAAAAAATCAGAAAAATCCATTGAATTAAGTAAAATTGAGTGAATTTAGAAGAATTTCAGTTACATATTTCAAAAATTTCAAAAGAACTCTAAATAATTTAAAAGAGTTCAGGATAAATTAATAAGGAATCAGGATGATATTCAAATGAATTGCAAAAAATGTTTGAATATTTCTTCAAATCCTTGAAATCTCACGGAATCCCTGGCTTCTTATGAAGAAATTCTTCGATATTCATTAAAATATTATAAAATTCTATGAAATCTGATATTTCCAGAAATCTTGAAAAATTTTTTATATTCCTTGAGAGATTTTAAAATCCTTTAAAACCTTTTGAAATATCATAAAACCTTATAGATCTTGTAAAATCGTTTCATATCTTCCAAAACTCTAGGAAATTATTTACAACAGCATGCCATTTTTTTCAAATTCCTGAAATCATTAAGGCTTGAAATTTTTTAAAACTCATGCCAATCAGAAGTTTTAAAAATAACCTAAACCCTTTAAAATCCTTTGAAATCACTTTAAATTATGGAAATTTATTTTAAATGCCCTAAGATATTTCAAATATTTTGAAATCCCTTGCAACCTTTTGAAAAAATCCTCTAAAATCACTAAAAATTATTGAAATCTAATAAAAATATCCTAAGATACTTCAAATCATTTGAAATCTTTTAGAATCCCTTGAAAATTTTTAAAGCTTTTGAAAATGCCTTGGAATCTTTTAAATTACCCGAAAATATTTAAAATCTTTTGAAATCCCTTCAAATTTTTTAAAGCTCTTAAAAATTTGAAGTTTTAAAAATACCTTAAATATATTTTATAATATATTAAAATATCTTAAAACTTTCTAAAGCTCTTGAAAAATGATAGTTTGAAAAATACCCTTAAATCTTTAAAATTTTGTGGAATCACTTGAAATTATAGAAATCTATTTAAAATACCCTAAAATATTTCAAATCTTTTGAAATCCTTTGAAAATTTGTCAAGTTCTTGAAAATGCGTTGGAATCTTCTAAAATACCGTAAAATAATCTGAACCATTCGAAAACCCTACAAACTATTGAAATCAATTAAAAATTCTTATAATATTTTTTAATTCCCTGAAATATTTGAAATTCTTCAAAATCTTTTGAAATCCCTTCAAATTTTTTAAAGCTCTTGATAATTCCTTGGAATTTTTAAAAATACCCTAAAATATTTGAAATCTTTGAAATACTTCCAAATCCAATACAACTTATTAAAGCTCTTCAAAATTCTGCGGAATTTAGAAAAATGCGATCATTTTTTAAATCATTTAAAATCACTGCAAATTATTGAAATCTAATAACAATGTACTAAGATATTTAAAATTCTTTGAAATCTTTTGAAATCCCTTGAAAATCTTGAAAGCTCTTGGAAATGCCTTGAAATCTTTTAAAATGCTCTTAAATATTTAAAAACTTTTTAAATCTTCTGAAATACCTTGAAAAAAATTTAATCCCTTGAAAATTCCTCTCAAATGCTGTGAAATCCCCTCAACTTATTGAAAGCTATTAAAAAATCCCTAAGATATTTGAAATACTTAAAAAATATTTCGGATTACCTGGAATTTTTTAAAGCTCTTGAAAATTACTTGGAATTTAAGAACATATCCAAAAATTCTTTGAAATTCCTTTAAATTACTGAAATAAATTGAAAATTCCTTGGAACCTTTTAAAATATACTATAATCTTCGGAATTCTTTAAAATATTTGGCAATAACTTGAAACATTTGAGTGCCTTAGAAATCCTACGAAGTTCCTCAATTCTTGCAAATAAAATCTTTGCAATCCATTAAAAATCCCGAAATTCTTAAAAACCCCATGCATATTTTTTGAAATCCCTTAAAATCATTAAAATATTTGAAAATTCTTTAAAAAATTGTAAATCTCTTGAAAACGCTTTGGAATCTTTTAAAATACCCTAATATATTTCAAATCCTTTAAAATCTTGTGAAATTCTTTTGAAGTTTTTAGAGATCTTGAAAATCCCTTGGAATTTTTAAAGATACCCTAAAATCCGAGATAAAATCTTTTAGATCTTTTTTTATCCATTAAAATTATTGAATTCTATTAAAAATTCCTTAAAAGTTCTAAAAATAGCCTAAAAATTTTAAAATTCTTTGAAATACCTTCAACTTATTGAAACCTATTGAAGACTCCTTGGAATATTTTAAACTACCGGAAAATGTTTTAAATCCTTTAAAATCACTTCAAGTTATTGAAATAAATTAATTATTCCTTGAAACTTTTGAAATTTTTTAAAGGTCTTGAAAATTCCTTGAAATTTTTGAAAATACGCTGAAATATTTAGAATTTAGATAAGCTACTGCTAAAAAGTGATTTGAGAAAAAGTGCTTTTTGCAGAGATTCCCTGACTTTAAAAAGGTTTTTTTCAGACTCCCTATCTTTTCCCAAATTTCTCCTGACCAACAAAATTCCTGACTTTTTCCTGATTTCCAGGTTTTCCCTTACCTGCGGCTACTCTGATTAGATCCAGAAGGGTAGATGGAAAAATAAAATTGAGTTGAAGTGTAAGAAACAGTGCGGATTTTTTTTATTGTTCGCCTGAGGCAGAAGATATATTTGAAATGTCTGGATCTGTGAAGATACATGTGGAGAAGGCTCCGATCATTTATCGAACACCTTATCAAAGTGAAAGTAAGGCTTCCTTCTGTAAAAAAACAGCCCTCGGAATCACTTAATATATACAAAATAAATAAAAAATAAATACAGAAAGAAAAAAATTGAAAGAAAAGAATTTAAATAAAATTTAAAAATCTTAAGAACAAAATTAATGCAATTTTGCAAGTACTGAACTTATGTGTAGTCTGAATTTGAAAGTGGATAGTCCAAAGTTAAGGGTGTCAAAAAGAAAATTAACTTTTTTTTAAACCAAAAATTCCATTTTTCTAACCTAATATTTTTAAAGTATTAAAAATAAACTTCAATGTTTATTTTAAATATTATACTTTAGTCTAAAAATGATCAAAATTTCTATTTATTCATCGCATGCTTCAAAGTCTTTTCTCTATATTCCCCTTTTTCTCGCTTTTCCAATTGAATGCGAACCGAATTAATAAGACCCAATAAACAAATTTAACTATTTTTGGTGGAAGTTGATTTGGTTAAAAATATTATTATTCGGTTCAAAATTAAATTCATATATTGAAAATCCAACAGTATTGTTAAAAAGTCATCACTGTTTTTTGAAAATTCGTCTTTTTTGCTTGAGAATTCAACAATTTGATTACAGCTTTTTTTTCTTTTTTTTTGTTGAAAATTGATCACTTTCTATAGAAATGTAACCTTTTTTTGGTTAAAAAAGCAACTCTTCGGCTAAAAAATAATCTTCGAAAATTCAACAATTTAGTGTAATTAATTTTTTTTTCAATATCAATAATTAAAATTTTTGTTGGAAATTCATCTTTGTAGGTTGAAAATTCAACTGCTCTGTTAAAAGTTGAATTACTTTCTTAAAAGTTCATTTTTTAAATGAAACTTCATCATTTTAGTTAAAAATTTGTTTGATTTTTGTTAAAATTTAATTTTTGCAACTGGAAATTAAAACACTGTGTTGAAAATTCTTTTTTTTGTTTGTTAAAAAGTCATGTTCTCGGGTTGAAACGTCAACTTTTTTTAACAAAATTCGTCTTTTTGGTTTCAAAATTCATCTGTTTCTATAGAAATTGCATTTTTTTGGTTGAAATGCAACTTTCTGATTTAAAATTATTATTTTTGAGCTGAAAATTACCTTCTTAGTTGAAAATTCACATTTTTCGGATGAAAAATCAACTGTTTTGTAGAAAATTCGTCATTTCGGCTCGAAAATTCACTAATATGGTAGAAAATTTATGTATTTTGTTGAAAATTCGTGTTTTATGGCAAAAAATCAACTTTTTGGTTAACAATCAAGTATTTTGTTGAAAATTCGTCTTTTTAGGTTGAATCCAGATGTTTTTTCTTTTGAATTGAAATTTTTTTTTTAAATATCAGCTATTACATTTTTCGTTGAAAATTCATCTTTTTAGGTTGAAAACTCAACACCTTGGTTGAAAGTTGAACTCCTTTCTTTAATGTACATTTTTTCAGTTGAAAATTCATTTTTTCCTTCAGGTTCAGTTTTTTCAACTGGAAATTAAACTATTTTTTTGAAAATTCCACTGATTGGTTTTGAAAGTTACCTTTTCAATTTTCAACAAAAAGGTTCATTTTCAACCAATCAGTTGAATTTAAAAAAATAGATTAATTTTCAGTTAAAAAGATTTAATTTTAACAAAAAAATCGAATTTTCAACTTGAAAAATTAACTTTTTTGCAACAAATTCATCTTTTTGGCTTCAAAACTCAACTATTTGGTTCAAAATCAAACTGTTTTGTAGAGAATTAATTTTCCTATTGAAAATTAATTCTCTTAAATGAAAATTTAACAACTTCATTTTTGGTGAAATATTATTGAGGGTATTTGAAGAGATTCTAAGGAATTTTTAACAGATTTCAATAATATGAAGGTAATCCAAAGTATTTTTAAACTTTTAGGATATTTTGAAATACCCCAAGAAATTTTCACGAGCTTTAAAAAGTTTCAAGGGACAAAGAAATTGAATTTGTAACCAAAAAAGATCAACAAAATACATGAATTTTGAGGTGTAATGATGAATCTTCAATAAAAAAATGAATTTGAAATTACATAGTTGAATTGTCGACTAAAAAGATGAATTTTCAACAATGAAGATTAATTTTCTATTAAAAAAGACGAATTTTCAACAAAATGCATGAATTTTTAACTGAAAAAGATCAATTATCAACAAAAAATGGATCTTAATCAAACATTTATTTATATTTTCAACTGAAAAAGACGACATTTTTACCAAAAGGAATAAATTTTCAATCCCAAGACAAATTTTCTACAAAAAAGTTGAATTTTTAACCCGATAATATTTAAATTAAAAAAATTAAATTTCGATCGAATAGTTAAATTTTCTACCAAAAAAGATGATTTTTCAACAGCGATGATTAATTTTCCACATTATAGATGAAATGTTGTTTCCTTATTGACTAAAAAATCATTTTGGTTGAAAATTCGTCTTTTTAATTAAAAAATTCATCTTTTTTTTCATAGAAATTGATATTTTTTAGCTGTTAATTCAACTATTTTGCTGCAAATACATCTATTTTGTTGAAAATTTGCCTTTTTGTGTAGAAAGTTAATCTTCGTTGTTAAAAATTCAAATACTTGATTGAAATTTATTTATTTTTTTCAATTTAAGTATTTTCGGTTTAAAAATTTCAACTGTTTTGTAGAAAATTCGTCCTTTTTGGTTGAAAATTCATATCTTTTTGTAAAAATTTTATCTTTTTTAGTTGTGAAAATTAATCTTTCTAGTTGAAAATTCATCTTTTTAGTCGGCAATTCAACTATTCAGTTTAAAATTCATTTTTTTAATGAAGATTCATCATTATAGCTGAAAATTCATGTATTTTGTTGAACATTCTTGGTTAAACATTCAA
>CAKNXH010002009.1:0-10075 GCA_932178445.1 Andricus quercusramuli | reverse complement strand
CTACTATCTAGCGAAACCACTGCCAAGGGAACGGGCTTGGAAAAATTGGCGGTAGCTCTCGAACTTCCGTTAATTTTGTGGAGCCTCTGGCTCTAGGCAGGGTGCCGACTGCGATACCTTCTTGCGGTGCTCAGATGAAAACGATTCAATGCCTGTCGGTCTCGGCCGACGGGCATCGAAGCTCGGCCAAATCGCAGCGGTCATGTGTGTCTGGTGTCTGCTTGCGCTTCCGCTTGACCCTCCTTTTCATGGCTTCTTCTAAAATTTACTTAATTTTTATTTTATTACAAAATAAAAATTCCGTACGATTAGCAAAAACTCTAAATTGGCCTGTTACTACAGGCCTTTATTTATACGGAAATTCAGAAATGTAGATAGGGACCTGAAGGAGATACAAGGACAGGACATTAGTCCAACAGCTTAATAAATGGGCCGCTCGACGGCCCTTTTTTATGCAAAATTTTCTGGAACTTCAATTAAAAGGTCGCCTAACACATTGGAGTCAAGAAGGAGCAGAGGACTGGAGAGCGAGGAGGAGGAATTGGGTGGATGCGCAAGTTAAGACTCGGGGCATACAAATCATAGCGTGTGGGGTGGCTACGACCCCCATCGTGGGTCTCTCCTGGTTGCGCACAGGAGAACGCTTCTCAGATATGAGTGGTATCGGGGAAATGAAATACCCGAGGCAGACAGACTGTAGCTAAGGGAAGGAACCCTGAATAATAAACCAAACATGAGTGAAAGTGTTGAGAAACTTTTACCCCAAGGAGGTATCAATCCTCCCACCGGTTCCAATCAGGTGAAAGCCCTGGTGGCCGGTGCTGGTCCCGCGGAGTTTGGGGAGGACCACCAACACGAAGCCGATAAAATGGAAATCGAACAGTCTGGAGATAGACAGAAAAGTAAAAGATCGAGGAAGGATCTTAACCAATCACTGGAAGATACCAGTATGAAAGACTTCGCTATTAACGCAGACGAAGCAAACATGGCAGCGAAACATATCGAAGATGAAATAAGGAACATCATCGCCAACAATCCATCAAAAAAAATGTCGCAGGTTAGACAGAATGATGTCATGAAGTTGGTCAGCACCTTGACAAAGACAATCACGGACATGGCAGTCAAGAACGCCTACCTGGCGGGATTGATGGACGGTATGAACAGTGAGAGAGAGCAGATAAGTCAGAAGCTTGACAAGGTGCTTAAAGATGGAGAGTGCGCGAAGGTACAAACATTCGCGCAAGTGGCTGGTCAGGCCCCGAAAGGGACTGTTCCAGCCATTACAGGTAGGGGTAAAAGGATCCCGCAACTTTCCCAAGTTGCAGTGATCAAATTAGCCGATGAGAATAGAAACGAATCGAGTGAGGACACTAAGAAAAAGGTAATGAACCTGATCGACCCAGGCAGTTGCAAACTAAAGATTAAGGGACTCAGGCTACGTAGAGATGGTGGAATTGTTGTTGAGGCCGCAACAGCGGATGACCTCAACAAGATCATTGATCACGAACCTTTGAAAAATGAAGGTTACACAATCACCAGGTCGGGGTCTCTCAACCCTAAATTGGTGGTTTTCGATGTTCCGCGCTCTATGGAAGGCGACGAACTTGTTAAGAAAATATTAGACCAGAATGAGGAAATATTAAGTGGCGTCACGAAAGAGGAGTTTAAGGCGAACTTTAAACCTCGCTTTATGATAGGAAGGAGACGCGAGGACTTGACGAATTGGGTGATAGAAGTATCACCGAAAATTCGATCGAAATTAAGACGAGAGGAGAATAGTCGAATCTATATAGGATTCCAGTCATGCAGAGTGCAAGACTTTATGGGCGTAACGCGATGTTTTAAGTGTCAACAATACGGCCATGTGCAGAAGTTCTGTAGGGACGAAGAGAGAACCTGTGTATATTGTGCGAAGACAGGCCATGTAGGAGATGAATGCCCGGATAAGAAAGCCAATAAACCGGCTACTTGCCCGGCATGCAAAAAAAAAAAAAAGCCTGTAATCACCCAGGTAGTGATAAGAAATGCCCGGCGTACAAGATGGCATTGGAGCGTATGATGCAACGCACTAATTATGGCTCCCAATAACGATGATAGGCTTAAGATAGCCCAACTGAATGGAGGCAGAGGGATAAAGATAAGTCCAGAACTCAGAGGATATGTTGACGAGCAGGACATCGACATCCTTTTACTCCAGGAACCTCATAGCATAGGTGGAAGAATAAGCAGCTTCGGCCTAGGAGCTCAAATCTTAACGGGTGCAAAAGATGGAAAAGCCCCAGGGGCAGCAGTAGTTGTCTTCAACAACAACATCACGATCATGAAGATCGATCATCTTAGTAGTGAGAATGTTATGTGTGCTCAGGTCGAGAAAGGCTCTCTATCGACTTATGTGGTCAGTGCGTATTTCCAATTCTCGCAAGAGATAGACCCATACATTGAAAAAAATAAGATGCATACTAAATGCTCTGAAGGGTAAAAAAGTTATAATGGGGATAGACGCAAATGCAGAGTCGGCTCTGTGGTTCTCAAAAGGGACAAACAAGCGAGGTAGGAAGTTAGAGGATTTTATCATAGAAATGGGACTCTTCGTTGGCAATGAACCAAGCGCACTATACACCTTCTCAGGGGTAAATGGAGAGAGTAATATAGATATTACCCTCATCTCAGAACCAGCCATTAACACTCTTAAGAAGTGGAAGGTCAAAGAAGGATGGACGTCGAGTGACCACAACGTCATCATAATCGAGGTCGAAGGTCAAGATCAGGAACCGAGAGAAAGAGAAAAGTTACTGGTTTCGAGATACCTAGTCGACAAGGCTGACTGGAACAAATTTGACAACGCAATAGAGAGTACGATGGAGACCCTTGTAACGAACGAATGCTCAAATGAGACGCAAGTAATTCAATTGGCCAGAGATATTAGACGAGTTCTTTTGAGGGCGTCCAACATGGCCCTCCCTAAAATGGGTAAGAGAAAAACTGGCACCAAATGGTGGAAATCCGAATTGACGGAAATGAAGAGGAAGGTTTATCGAGCTCGTAGGAAAAGCCAAAGAGCTAAAAAAGCGGATTCTGATAAATTCCCAGCCCTACGTTTGGAATACCACAAAGCCAAGCATCTATACGATGTAGAGGTAGATGTAGTTAGAAACACAAGCTGGAGGGAGTACGTCACAGAAGCGTTAACAGATCCGTGGGGATTCGCGTATAAATTAGCTTGCAAAAAATTAAGGGCACATACTGTCATAAGCTCAATACAGAATGAGACCGGTTCAACAACAATCGATTGGAGAGAAACTGCAGACATCCTTCTGAATGACTTCTTCCCAGAAGACAACGAGGAATATGATGATTTTGAACAGGGAGTTCTGAGGGAACAAATGTATACCCCCGGTGCTGAGGAACGAGAGGAGCCTCCGTTCACAGCCGAGGAGGTTGAAAAGGTCTTGAGGAAAATGAAGCGGAACAAGGCCCCAGGATGGGACTCTGTTGAGGTTGCAGTGGTCAAGAGAGCTTATAGAAACATCAAGTGCACACTGGTAAGGCTATTTAATGGCTGCCTTCGTTTAGGAATCATTCCTAACGAATGGAAGAGATCATGTGTGGTCACTCTGCTGAAATCACCAGACAAAGAGACAACGAACCCAAGTTCATACAGACCAATATGTCTACTGCCGGTCATGGGTAAAATCTTGGAAGGTTTGATCTTGAACAGATTACAGATGAAGATAGAGACACACCTCTCGGACTCGCAATATGGTTTTCGAAGTGGCAGGTCTACCGAAGATGCCCTACGAAATTTCCTTGGAATACAAAAGGAAAGCAAAGCAAAATATGTAATGGCTATCTTTCTAGACATCAAAGGAGCATTCAACAATCTGTGGTGGCCTGACATTATACACAGGCTAAAAGAAATAGGCTTCTCAAATGAAATAATAGGTCTAGTGCAAGATTACCTGCGAAACAGATATGTCACCATCCGAACTAAGACCGGTCAAGTCATGCGGGAAGTGAACAGGGGCTGTCCCCAGGGATCATTAATTGGCCCGATAATGTGGAACACGGTTTTTGATGGACTCCTCAAGAAACTTGAAGAAGCGGGCTATAAGGTCACAGCTTACGCAGACGATGGTGCCATACAAATAGAAGGAGACGCAAGAAACGACCTGCAAGAACGAGGTCAAACTGCTGTCAACATTGTGGAGGAATGGTGCGATAAACACAAGATGAATCTGTCGACCGAAAAAACAGTAATGATGCTGCTGAAGGGAGCCTTAAATATGGTGAGACCCCCAGCCGTCTTACTGAAAGGGGAACAGGTCAAGACAGTTAGCGAGTTTCAGTACCTTGGAGTCACCCTGGCTACTGGTGTCATGGGATTGAAGATCGGTAAACATATAGATAAAATAGCCGGCAAGTGTAGAAACTTATTTAATGGATTAAGAAGGGTGGCGAAAAGAGATTGGGGACTCGGATATCGGGCATTGAAAATAATATATAAGGGACTCTTTGTCGCTATAGCCACATATGGCATAGCCGCGTGGGGACATATGCCAAACGCCAAACACTGGCGAACACTTGCACTCGCCCAGAGACATGCTCTAATCGGAGTAACTAGATCCTACAGGACAGTGTCGACGGAAGCCATACAGGTAATCGCAGGAGTTCTTCCTATCAAGCTGGAAGCAGAGCGAAGGATCAAACTATATTGCATGCGCAAGGGAATTAGTTTCGAAATTGGAGACTGGCATTACCAACGAACAGAGGACAGAAGTAGAGGATCCCGAAGAAATAGGGAGCTTCAACGGCAAGCCAGAAGAATACTAATGACCAACCTCCTTGAGAAATGGCAGGCTGAATGGGAAACAACCACTAAAGGTAGATCTACCTTTGAATACTTCCCGGACATAAGGAGACGTCTTCAAAAAACCTGGATTACAGCTAACCACTACACCAGCCAATTTCTAACTGGACATGGCAACTTTGCGAGAAAGCTAGCGATGATGAATCTGATAGAATCAGAACGATGCACGTGTGGAGAGATAGAGACACATCAACATGTCATCCTGCAATGTAGTAAATGGGATCAGGAACGAAACGTCTACGCTGGTTATCTTGAGAGTAAGGGCCAATCACTGAACAGCATTGGAGAATTCATGATGGAAAAGGAGGTCTATGGAGAGTTTGAACACTTCGCCATAGAAATTCTAAAGAAGAAAGAAGAAGAGGACATCGAAACGTGAAACAGCACTAACAAGCATGACAGCAAGAAATAAAACTCGACTCGACTGGGATGCGGAGGGGGAGCGGAGGGGGGCGGGGGGGGCGCCTGATCGGATGACTGTATGGTCATCCGATCGGGGGTCTCCCCCGGCCGCCTTCTTGCACTCTCTCCGCAAACCTTAGAGTCTTTGAGGGTAATATATACAAACAATAAACCCCATCGCCGGGTTAAGAGCATAAAACAGCCTCATGGAAGTGTAAGGGGTGAAACTCTTATACAGAAGTGGGTGCGAGTCGTATGGCAAAAAGAAGGACTTGGGAGGATAAAACCTCTAAAGTCGCGCCACGGCGGCAGAGCCAGGGGATTAATCCCCTGGACGGGAGCCTCCACGCGGCTTTCCCCGGGTACACTCTTTTGGGAGTGTAGCTGATGCCCGTAAATCTCTTAGAGAACTCTGCTAAGCTAATTTTTCCAAGTTCGGGGCGACTCCCTAGTGGTATCGCTGAATAGAAGAAAATAGGATCAAAGCTAAAGTAAAGTTTAAAGTTAAAGATCAAAATAAAGAAGAGAAAGTAAGCAGTTGTAATAAAAAAGTTAATTGAGTTTGTTTGAACGAGACCGAATCAAAATACCGGATTAATGTAAAGTAGAAACTATAATAGTAGAGTCAAAAGTAGAGTAGATAAACCGCTGGTATATCGAGAGATAAGGTACAGCGGAAATAAACATAAATTGTTAAATTAAAAAGGTAAATTCTCACTGTCCCTATCTACTACTATCTACGTTGGATGGCGACGAGTGTGGACGTGCGTGAGAGTCGCTCCGTGTTTTGCGTTGTTTTTGATCGGTAATTCGTGAACTATAATTAATAAAAAGTGATTAAAGTGTAGATTCAGTGGCACTCAACACCCCTAGCGAGTTTGAGGGGTGTGAAATGCACCACAAATGCACAAAACTGATTGTGCAAAATTGTAGTGAAGTTTAGTGTGGATTGTGACAGGTGTGAACGAATTTCAGTGGAAAAGTGCAATTAGTTGGATTAAAGAGCCCTTCAAATACAATGTGTGAAGTGAAACGCAAGTGATGTGCTCTCCTGCGGGATTTGAGCTGCATTTGGTGTTGAAAAATAGTGAAAAAACAATTAATAACAGGGAGTTTCTGATATACGTATATCAACGAATGATATACGTATTTGAGAGGAAAATTGGATTTAAAGGTGAAAAATTGGTAAGTTGGGAAGTTTGACTTTAAATAAAGGTGTGATTAACTTTTCTGAGTGTCTGGATATCAAAAAGTAATAAAAAATGTCATCAATTTAAAGAATAATCGCATATTTGTAGGACCGAGTAGTGAATATTCTGAGTGTTGTATCGGCCATTTGAATAAAGGCGGTTGCTCCGCCCGTGGGTACTAGTGGGCGTGGCCACGCCTTCTCGGCAGCCATCGCTGCTCGGCGGCCATAGTTGTATAGTGGCCATAATGGTACGCCCTGACGGCCATTAAGGACCTCCCACAAAAGTAATGTAATGGTTTATATGTAGCAAATGAACTAAGTGAGAACCCCACTTTTGAGAGCATGCGTGGAACTAGTAATATTGATGTTACTTTATGTAATGAGGCTGCCATATCATGGCTGAAATCGTGGAAGGTGAAGGAGGGGTGGACATCCAGTGATCATAATGCAATCCTTATTGATCTTGAACCAATGAGTCGAGAGCAGGAGATGGCTGAGAGATTACTCATCACTAGGTTCTTGGTAGACAAAGCCGATTGGATGAAGTTTGATAATAAACTGTCAGAAGAAATGAACAACATTACTGTGAGGCAATGTAATAATAAAATGGATGTGGTCAAGTTAGCAAGAGAAATAAGAAGAGCACTAACGATCGTTAGCAAAGAATCAATACCTTTGAAAAAGAACAGCAGGATAGGTGTTAAATGGTGGAAGCCGGAATTAACAGAAGAAAAAAGAGAGGTGTATAGGGCTAGAAGATCAGCTCAAAAGGAGAAGAAAAATATGGAAAGAAAACAGGAACTAATAAAGAAATACTATGCGATCAAAAGAAAATATGATATGAATGTTGAAGAAACCAGGCAGAAAAGCTGGGAGGAATATCTTAGCGAGGCAGCTAAGGATCCATGGGGATATGCTTATAAATTAAGTTGCGAGAAACTGAAAACGCAAATAGTAATTAGCTCAGTGAGAGGAGAAGATGGCCCAACAGTTGACTGGCGGGATACGGCAGAAACATTGCTTGATAACTTGTTTTGCTATGATTCACCTGAGGACGAAACTTTCGAACAACAAGAGCTTCGGAGGAGGATGCATCAGGAGGATTTGGACATAATTAAACAAGAAGATCCATTTACAATAGAAGAAATAGAGGTAATTATAAAGAGGATGAACCCTAAAAAGGCTCCTGGGTGGGACTCGGTAGAGGTGATTGTTGTAAAAAGAGCATTTGGACAAATTAAGGAGATCTTACATACCCTATTTAATGGCTGTTTAAAGTTTGGTATTATTCCGAACGAATGGAAGAAATCATGCGTAGTGACACTATTAAAATCACCTGAAAAGGACATTACAGATCCAGCATCATATAGACCTGTGTGCCTACTGCCGGTACTTGGGAAAGTCTTAGAAGGACTGGTTTTGAGTCGAATCAAGACTAAGGTAGACAGAAATCTGTCAGAAGACCAATATGGATTCAGAAAGGGGGCATCCACAGAGGACGCCATAATTAAGTTTAGGAAACTTCAAGAGGAATGCACAGAAAATTATATAATGAGTATATTTTTGGACATAAGTGGGGCATTTAACAATCTTTGGTGGCCGGATATAGTAGAAGCAGTGAGGAGAATTGGATGTTCTGGCCCGCTGGTCTCTCTTATTCGGGACTATTTGCGACAACGCACTGTTCTTTTTAGAACAGAGAATGGTACTGTGAGAAGGGAGACTAACAAGGGCTGCCCACAGGGATCACTCCTGGGACCGGTATTATGGAATTTGGTCTTTGATGACTTATTAAGAAAAATAGAAAGGGCAGGCTTTAAAGTGGTGGTATATGCAGATGATGGAGCAATAATTGTGGAAGGAAAAACGAGACTAGAACTGGAAGAAAAGGGACAAATGATAATTAACCTAATAGATGATTGGTGTAATGAGCATAAAATGAGCTTATCCTCGAAGAAAACTGTCTTAATGATATTGAGAGGATCACTAGATATGAGAAGGCCTCCCTTGATATATCTCAAAGGAAAGCCTCTTAAAAAAGTGACGGAATTTCGTTATTTAGGAGTAGTTCTTGAAAGCGGAGTTATGGGACTTAAAATCGGTAAGCATATAGCTTATGTCGCAAACAAGTGTAAAAGACTATTCAGTTCATTGAAACGAATAGCCAAAAGAGACTGGGGAATAAAGTATAGGGCATTACGCACTATTTATCAAGGGCTTTTCGTGTCGATCGCGACATATGCTGTGGCGGCATGGTATAACTTAGCAAATATAAAGCACTGGAGGACAATGGAGGCGGCGCAGAGACATGCATTATTGGGGGTAACAAAAGCTTACAGGACCACGTCGGCAAAGGCCGTACAGGTACTTGCAGGAGTTTTACCTATTAAACTGGAGGCAGAAAGAAGAGTAACGGGGCATAAGATTCGAAAAGGAATAACATTTAAGATAGGCAATTTTCAATATATCCCAGAAGTTGATGAGGGGAATCCAAATGGATGGAATATGGAAAAGCAGAAGCAGGCTTTTAAGGAAGTGCGTTATGAATTAATGAGGATTTGGCAGGAAGAATGGCGATATACGGAGAAGGGTGAAGTTACAAGGAAATTCTTTCCAAACATACCCAAAAGAATGGGTATGAAATGGATAGAGGCTAATTATTATACGAGCCAATTACTCACAGGCCATGGAGACTTCAATGCAAAACTTAAGGAAAGGAAATTGACAGAAACAGATAGATGTATGTGCGGGGAGGAAGATACAAGCCACCATATGCTGTATGATTGCGTACGATGGAATGATGAAAGATTAGAGTATAGATTGTTTTTGCTTGGAAAAGGAGTATTATGGCCTCAGGAAGAAGTACAGTTAGTAGAGAGAAAAATATTTTCAGGTATGGCTCAGTTTGCAGCATCGGTTTTGAAAAGGAAAGAGCTTGAAGAGTTAGACGTAATTTAGGAATTAACACGTAGGATGTAAAATAAATTTGAATTAGATGGACTAAATACCCCAGTCGCAGGGGTTAAGAAGTAGGAAATAGCGCCATGAAACTGGCACGGTGAATAGCACAGTGCCAAAGGATTGGCTGCGAGTCGTTAGGCACAAAGAGGACTCCGAATTGTATAATTTGGAGTCACGCCACGGCGGCAGAGCTGAGGAGGTATCTCCTCCTCGGGTGGGCACCTCCACGCGGTTTTCCCTGGGTACTTCTCTAGGGGAGTAGCTAAGCCTGCAAATCTCAGTATGAGAACTCTGTTAGGCTAATTTTTCCAAGCTCGTATGCGAATCTCTTGTCAGTGGTTGAGGAAATATGGAATAAAGTGACAAAAATAAAGGGATTTGAGGACAATAATTATTGGAGGAAAGAACAGTATTGAAATTTGTTGTAATTATTAAAGAGCAGAAAGAATGGAGAAACAAAAACAAACGCCGGAGAAAGAAAAAGAGGAGAATAGAAGATGGAGATAAAGAGAATGAGAAAAACCGCTGGTATGTCGGAAGACCAGGAACAGCGGAAATATATTAAAATATAAATATAAAAATTTGGCATATTGAATTGAATTGAATTGTCCCTATCTACTATCTAGCCAAAACACTTTCAAGGGCACGCCCTA
>CAKNXH010002008.1:46593-136651 GCA_932178445.1 Andricus quercusramuli | reverse complement strand
GAGACCCTTGGCCTGAATTTTAACATCAGAAGTGAGGAAAGTGCATTAATCCATCTAGATGCTTCACGTCTAAAAGCCCAAGTAAAGAAAGCAGAGGTTGGAAAATTTCACCAAGAGCTACTCGACAAGCAAATGCACGGAAACTTTCACAGAAATGTAGAAAAACAGTCCTTGTCGAAGGAGCAAACTTTTGCTTTCCTCAAATCATCAGGGCTCAATTCAGGTACAGAGGGCTTTATTTTCGCATGCCAGGACGGTGTAATCTCCACCTTAGCATACCGCGCCCGCATTTTATGTCAAGAAGTTCCCAGTGATAGGTGCAGAGCGTGTCATGCACACGCTGAGTACCTAGAACATATACTATCGGGGTGTCCGACCCACGCAGGAACAACGTATATCTATAGACATAATGCGGCCCTAAGAGTACTTTATTACCACCTTTGTCGCTCTTACGGTGTTGGTCGCGACCCTGCCCTGCCGAACGCTCCAAGGGATATAGAGTCAATTGTCCGAAACGAGAAGTGCCAGATTTTCTGGAACTACGATTTTCGGGCAGCAGTCTCCGTTGCGCACTCGAGGCCTGACATTGTTCTCCAAGACTTCGAGAAACGAACTATATTCGTGATCGAATTCTCGGCTCCATCCGAATACAACATCACTGCAAAGGAGAAAGAAAAAGAGGAGAGATATCAAGACCTTAAAAGAGAGCTGCTTCGACTGTACCCAAAATATTCGGTACGAGTGATTGTTCTTGTGATAGGTGCTCTCGGAGGTGTGAAATTATCGCTGGTTCGTAACCTTAAAGCCATACCCGCGTGCCAAAAATATGCCAAGGCTCTTGCGAGATGGATGCAGAAAGCTGTCATCCTTGGGTCGCTTCGTGCCCTCAAGACACACGAGGGTTTCGCCGGCCTGTCGTTGTGATTTCGTCGTGCCCTGTGACCACCCATCTCACGGATGTGAGACGTGGCCATAGGTGTATTTTACCGCGGTTCTACTGGGGGCCATTGACATTTTTTCAAGATGGCAGTTGCTCTTAGTGGTACCCTGCGGTGGTTGTTTAACTTTGTTTTTAATTATATATATATATATATATATATATGATGATGGATATACAATAGGACGATGGATCAAAAGACCAAAAGGCGCTTGCATCAACTGAACAAGAAGATTGGATGGGCAAGACAGAATGCGTCCCGTGTTCAATGATTTCCTTCAGTTTCGAGCAAGTGCCCTAACTTTTGGAATACATTTTTTATTTGATGTTATGTAGCTAATCACGCACTTTACAGTTGGTGCATGCCGTCTTGCCGTTTTAATTTTGAACTGAATATGTGCAATACGTTCGCGAGTCTTACTTAGGCGTACTGAAGTGTAGTTACTTCTATTATCGCTAAGCAGGAAGACAGTTCAGTCCAGAGGTTAACATCGTCGGGGAGCGAATCAAAGAGAGCAGTATTAGCTTCAGTTAATTTGTCAATCCTGAGAAATACTTTTTGGTGGATTTTTGTTCTTCTACTACTCATGTTGACATTATTGACTATCTGCAAAGGTGGTCTCGCTAGAACGTGTGGTATGTTCGCTGGTGGATGTTGCTCTTCTAGGTAAAGACCTTCATATCCGTTTTTGTGCAAAAAGGATATCTGATCTCTTAAATACTGAGGCTTTTTATTAGCATATTCCGGGAGCATATTGACCCAACGTTCACTCAGAGAAAAAGTTCACTCGAAAAAAAGCACAGTCCTCTTGCCTGTTTTGTTTTGAACGAGGTGAATATATTTTTTACACGAACAGAATTATTTGGCTGCAAGAGTAGGTGAAGTTAGTCGCATAAGGAAATTTTTTGCTGCAAAAGGATTCCTGTTGAGACGAATGAAAATCCTCTCAACCTTAAATTTAAGAGGAAATTCCATTTACGTCAAGAAATATTCTTTTGCCACAAGAGGACATTTCTCTGAGTGGTTTATGTAACCTCCGCATGAATCCTTTTCGCGCCGGTGAGCTTCTTCGCCTACAGATTAGGATGTCTCTCCTGAGTTGGTCTGACCATTTAAAACGATGTTCTCGCGTTTGTCCGGGGCCATTGTCTGGTCGTCGCCTCAGTTCGGTCCTATTGCAACTCCTAACTGAACCATGGCCTCCATCCGAGAGAGGCCTATTGTGGGTGGCGCTGCGCGATACTGGTGACGTAACCGCATAATTCGTTTCACATTCAACTTTGCCGGAATAATATTTTGCCTCATAATGGCTCCGAAAAGTAGCAAGAATTACGACACCAGCGCTATATACCGTCGTGTAATTTCATTAAATTGGAGCAAAATAGCGATTTCCAGCTGTCAGTTGCTTCTTGCTAAGTGGTATAAACTAATTTCTAGTTCGTTTATAACAGTCTAATCTACTTCAGAGGAGATTTACGAGAAAAAACAATATTTTATTTGTGTTTTCTGTTACCGATTCTGTGCTCCACCTATATTTGCTCACTTAAGCGTGACATGGTAGATGACGTCAGAGTTATTCTCCTAACCTCGGTGAAACTTTTGCCAAAATACGTTCAATTTTTTACCATTCCAAAATATAGCTGCAGCACATCTGAACTTTTGTTTTTTCTGTGTGTGGATTAGATTTTAGATAAGCAAAAATTTTATCGTGGCCTGCGGGGTCGGCATGGTGGCAGCCTGGGACTAGGTGCCTGCTGCTGACTTGATGAAGACTGTTGATTCTGGGGGTTACAATATTCACCAACGGCATTTAAGATCCATGTCTTGTATGGATCATTCACGCGTAAAAAAATATCAGGAGCATTTTCCGATTGACGGGTTCCAGGGTAAATAAGAACACCATACAGTGTGTTACCTATGATTAAGGCGGAACCGTAATCGCCCCGGGTCAAATGTGTTTCATCATTGAATTGAACAGTGCAGATGTGGGTGCTGCTTGAGATCCTAACATTATTAGTTTGGTAGAAATTGATACAACTCTGAATGGGGACTACCAATACAACCCCAATTGTTCGTAGTTCACCAGCTGCGTTCCAAGCTTGAATAGAAGGAACTGCATCTCGCGGTAGATTATGAATAGGAAGTGTTACTTGTCCATTCATTGAAGGATATGCTAAATCGATAGGCTCTGTAAGCTGAAGCAAGACAAGTTGATGGAAATGAGACACTTCTCTTCTTACCGCGTGATTTTTAATAGGACTTATAAGTCTTTTGACACCCATATAAGGATACGTTGCACCAGATTGAACTGTGTACGTGTGCGTCTCTTGCGAATTTGGTGAATTATGTGTACACAATCTAGGAGCTAAAATAAGCATATGCGAGACTATAACACCTGCACACTTCAATGCGTCATTGTCTAGAATCTTTACAATGTGTAGAATACCTTCTTGGCCATAGTATTGTGGTCCTTGAAGCATACGTTTCATGCGAAGGTGGAGATTTGATGAGTTATCTGCAAGCATTATAAATTAATCAATCAGTAGTGTTTTTAAAAATATTCACCACTACAAGTTTTTTTGTAGATATATTTATATAGCTCGAGCGAAAAAAAGGAATTTCTTGCTACGCGATGTTCTATATTATACTGCAGAAACGTTAGCCCAAACATGGCCCGACCATCAGTTGAAGTATAGGAAATCTTTCTTAGATGAGTAACGCCGACTATTAGAACAACTCGATTCAGAGTTTGTCATAGTTGACTCAACCTTGGCAGCGTATATTGGGCCAAAAGTAGACATTCGTACATGGGAGTATTGTGGCCGTTAAAGTATTATAGAAAACGCATTGGGGGGGGGGGGGGTCAGCTCTAGTGTGATGCCTATGTTGAAGCTACATTCATATTTTAACCTTGGGTTTAGTTACAAAATGGAGGATAAAGTAAGCGCGCGTAGAACAAGCTACCGTAAATGAGAATGGCCAGATTCGCGTCGGCGCATAAGCGGCAGCGACTCCACGTGTGCGACAGAGAGCCACTGCCGAAAACGCTTTTACGCCGAAATCGATCGGAGTCACTCTCGTATGTAAGGTAGCTTATTCTACGCAGACTCACTGTGTGCTCTCCGGTGTAACTGGGCCCATTGGCGTTATGCCCCCGCTCCCCATGCATGTGAGATGATATTTATTTATTTCAAGTTGTCACGTCTGGTGGAAACATGGCCGCATAGAGGGCTGCACACCAGTATCTGAAGAATAATACTACCGTACAAACTAAAAAGATACATAAGTCCAATCTCACTTGAACTGTGAAAATTGAGAAAAACTGTTTGTCCAAAGAACTTTTATATCGGATTCAGAAGTCCGCGTCCACCTTGACGGCGTGAAATGTATAATCACGTAACTGAAGAATTGATATGCAAGCTTTTATGCATATGCATGATCTTACATGTGGTGATATCAAGGGCCTGAAGCTCGTTCTTCGTCCATTGAACCACTCCAAACGAGTAGAGTAGAACCGGGACGGCAAGCATGTTAGTCGCAGATACCTTGTTCAGTGCCGACAGATTCGAAGACCAAATCTGTCAAAGAAGATGCTTGTATCTGCTTCGGAGAGACTCCTTCACTGATGTTACGTCCTGAATACGGCTTTGAGGGACGCCCAGGTATGTATAGGTCTCTTCAGTATTAACCAAGTAAAAAAAACTAATTCAGGAGGATTGCGGTGAATTAACATGTTTAAATTCGCCCGAATTGTGCTTTCTGATTTGTTAAAACGAATTGGACCAGAGCGAATTGAATGCGTGTCAATTCGCCTTAATTTGTGGCCGAGGTCATTTCGAAAAAAAATGCATGCCTTGAGACTCGAACCAGCGATCTCAAGTGTATAAAGTTCAGAGGGAGACCACTGAGCTACGGGACTCATTAATATTTATTTACAACGGATCCTTTATGTCGAACGCGTTGGTTATAGCTTACGAATTCGATTGAATAGGCCAGTCTGTAACTGTGTTCGCGCTAGCGACTTCTGGCGAATTGGGGCTTGACTGGAAATCTCGCGAATTAAAATGAATTGGCAGACACTGAAAATAATTCGTGCTGACGCATTCAAATGAATTAGATCCCCTAAAAATTTTTCGCTGAATTTGGACGAATAGGATATATGAAGACTTTATTACTTTTCACGAATTTACACGAATTTACCACAATTTCCAATTCGAGATTGTCGCAAAGCAAGATTCACGGGGGCTCCTGGCAAATTCTTCTCAATTCGTCCCAATTAGTTTCTTTTTACTGAGAATATATCTAATAACATTTATATCTAAAATCTCAAGGTCCTTGGGAACGCCAGTAATCTTTCCTTTCTTCAGATTAATTTTGGCACACTTCTCCAACCCAAAGTCCATCCCAATATCTTCCGTGTAATTCTTGACGATATTTATAGCAGTTTGAAGTTTGCTTCTACTAGAGGCATAGATCTTTAGTTCATCCATATAAAATACATGAGTGACCTTATGCTCGCACCGATTAGTGCCGTCACAGAGGTATCCAGAAGAATGTCGTAGTGCATGAGATAGAGAAAGACGCCCCTCTGGAATGTGACGTTGTTCGTTGTCACGCGATGATTTCTAGATGAGATAGTAAATCTAGTTTCCCAACGAGGCATCAATCTCTCTATGCATCTCACTATGTGTGGATGCACCTTCAAGCTTTCCAACAGACAAATGATAAGTCTATGAGAGGTTGAATCGAAAGCTTTCCGGTAGTCGATCCAGGTCATTGACAGGGTATATATTCGGTTTTGGTTTTGTTTCCTCGGGAATAAAACCGAAGGGCTTATGACAAAGCCACCGAACGCGTCCTCGGGTTGCGGATAGAGGGTCCCTGTGCCAAGGCTTTCTGCTGAATATGGTTACAATAATTAATAAGCAGTCGCGGACAATTGTCCAGGGATGGTTCCGAAGGGATAACCCCTAAGCGGAGGCGTAACAACCGTGTCGAAAGCTGAATGGCACCTGGGTGAGGTGTCTCAAACGGTGACTTTGGGATACCGGGCGACCTCTCAGAGTATACAGCCTTATCCTTGCACAAGGGGCTTTACACGGATGGACGAACCCTTTTCCCTAGCTGCTCATGGAAACAACAATGACAACACCAAACGTAGTTGTAGTAACTGCGGTTTAAAACAATCGAACGCGCAGGGCGCCCGACAATGGGCCGGACAACAATGCCGAATACCCTAGAGTTGGGGGAGTGAACCAAGACAGAGTCTATGCGATTGACCGGCAGAATCTCATTACTTTTTAGTGGACGGATCGACTCAGGGACGACCTGTTCGAGTGCTATCATACCAGTATGGCCCCTGAACGAAAAGGTCACATACGCGCGACTGCATGGTCTGAGGTGCGAGAAACACCCAGAACTCTCCCATAGACTTATCATCTGTCTGTTGGAAAGCTTAAAGGTTCATCCACACATCGTGAGGTGCATAGAGAGATCAATGCCGTTTTGAAAAACCAGATTTACTATCTCATCTGGAAAACATCGTGCGATTACTGACAGTATCACCTTTCAGAGAGGTGTGTTTCAGGGCGACACCATGAGCCCTTTCTTCTTTTGCCTCACATTATTGCCACTATCTCTCGCACTTCGCTCTTCCAAAGGGTAGCTTTGCGGCAAACCTGGAAACCGGAAGCATAAGGTCACTCATGTATTTTACATGGATTATCTCAAGATCTTTGCTAGAAATCAAGAGAAACTACATCTAGATCTAGAAAATGTCAAAGAGTACACTCAAGAGATTGAAATGGAGTTCGGTCAAGAGAAATGCGCCAAGGTTAATTTGAAGAAATGAAAACTTGATGGCATCCCCGAATATTCTGAGCTCATTGACAGAAGCGCTATACGACACCTTTGCGCAGGAGAGACCTATACATACTGAGGCATGCCACAGAGCCGCTTTCAGGACGTGACATCTGTAAAGGATACTCTCCGATGCAGATACAAACGTCTCATCCGACGGATATGGTCTTCCAAACTGTCGTCGAGGAGCAAAGTATCTGCAACGAACATGCTTGCCGTCCCAGTGGTACTCTATTCATTTAGAGTAGTTCCATGGACGAAGGACGAGCTCAGATCCATCGATATCGAGTCACGAAAGGTTATGAACATGAACAAAAGCATGCACCTTAAGTCTTCTATTCCACGACTTTACATCTCACGCCGTCAAGGTGGTCGCGGAATTCTTAATCTTGAATGCCTTCACAACAGGATTATTCTGGGTACAGCACATATAGTGCCGAATGGAAAATACTCTCTTCTTAAAATGGTCAGGAAACACGAAGAAAAGGGCAAAGGGGCGTTTCTGTACAAAGCAGGGGAGGAGGCTGCTGTAACACGTGGCCCTGACTTCAAAATCACAGAGGGCTTCATTTTGGCATGTGAAGACGGTGTCAGTTCCATTCTAGCATACTGTTAATTATTTAATGACGGACTGGCGTGGTATAGCGAGGGAATCACTTTGCGTCATGTCGAAGTCGACGAGCAAGACATCCGAATCTATATCACCAGTATTATTAAACCTTCTGAATACCTTGTATCGAATTTAATCCAAAACTATGGGTCCCCGAGTCTATCCAGCAGAACATTCCTTCTGGATCCAAAAAAAGGTTTTGGTTGTCGGTGAACATTAGAACAGATGTAGCCTCCGGAAGCGACGACCACGATCATTCGACGAACGATCGATCCCGACGCAACCGGAGGAAATACGTCATCCGACTCGTCGCTTCCCACAACACCAGAAGACGATCGAGTCGGGAATCACTGCACAAGAAATCACCCTGATAGCAACTGAACAGCTAGGAAGCTGGTACAAAAGCTCAACAAAATAGCTTCACGCTACCACCCGACTCCCCAGTTCTACGAAAAGGAAAGCACCTGAAACTCAAAGAACAGAGAGAGACCTTCAAGGAGAAAGAGCATTGGGCGAAAACCATCCGATCACCAACGACACCCTGAAGGTCACCCAAACAAGAACAACCACATGAAACAAATTATTAACACATACTGTTGACACATTTTGAGCCAAGACATTCCCGATGATAGCTGCAGAGCGTGTCATACACACCCCGAGCATCTAGCACACATACTATCTAGTTGTCCAACTCATGCGAGAACGACCTACATCCTAAGGCACAATGTGGCATTAAGAGTGCTATATTACCATCTCTGTCACTCTCACGGCAGCTACGCCGCTCGAGAAGAAGGAGAAAGAAAAAGATACAGCTCCCCTGAGTTGGAATTTGGTCAAGGGCAAGAAGGCCAAGAGAACCAATAACCAACTAAGATGAGGTGAGACCCCCCAAAAGACAGTAAATAGAGAGGTAAAGGCACATGATGCGGCCACAGAAAAGAAGCGCAAACACAGACCGACCAGGAAGCAACGCCCCGAAGCTGTGTTGATTAAGCCAGCGGAGGGGAAGTCATATGCAGAGGTATTACGACACATCAAGTCGAAGCTGAAACCAGAAGATACGGAAACCTGGATTAGGTCAATCCGCCGGACCAGAAACGGAGAGGTCCTGTTAGAACCGGGTACGGAGACGGAGGACGTCAAAGCCCTTTGGAGAATCTCTACAGAAGCATCTGGGGGACATGGGAACCATGAGAAATCTGGTCCGCACTGTCAAACTATAGATTCTGGACATCGACAGCGTGACCACGAGGGAGGTTGTAGAGGACGTACTTCAGAGGGATCTCGGCGCGATAGCAGAAGGCGCAAAGGTTTTGATCATGAAGGGCAACAGGCGAGAGCAAGTAATTGCAATCGTCAAGCTGAGTGAACATGCAGCCAGTAAATTGCTGGAAACTGCCCATATAAAGGTGGGGTGGATCAGCAGCATGATCAGAAGAAGAGCTCGTGTCGAACGATGCTTCAAGTGTCTGGGCTACGGACATCAAGCCAGATTCTGTGAAGGGCCAGATCGCAGCGGCCTGTGTTATAAATGTGGCATGGGCGGACACAGGGCAAACGTCTGTTCGTCCGAACCGCACTGCTTATTGTGCAAGAGATTGACGAATAAGCCTGAGAGCCTGAACCTCAAGCATATATACCAGGGACGGGGGCATGCTTTGTCTTTAGACAGGCACTGGATCAAAAAAAGCAAAATTAGGCATGGCGAGATTTCTCCAGGCCAATTTTCACAGAAGAAAAGATGCGAACGATCTCCTAAATCATCTAGTCCGCGAGAAAAACATCGATCTCCTAATCATCAGCAAGCAATACAAGGATAGGGACATCCCAACATGGTTTTCGGATAACCTTGGCACAGCAGCCATATGGGTGCAGAATTCAAGGAGACTTCCGATTGAAAACCATGGCTCTGGAGATGGCTTCGTTTGGATACACGAGCCGGCAACGTAGCAACGATCCCGGACATTACTCTGGATTCAGAAGGAATGGACCCACTTATCGAAAACTGGGAGGTTCTTGAGGACTATATTGGAAGCGATCACCAGTATATACGATTCACCATAAGAGAAAGCATAGGAGCCAGGACACAGCAGAGCAAGGGCAAAGGATGGAACGTATCGAAAATGGACATCGAGAATCTATCCCTGGCGGTGACTCGATGCCTCGAAAGAATGGACACAGAAATAGGGACTCTGCTTAATGGTGGAATCAAGAAATCGCCGACCTCCATAAGGAGTGTATAAGACGCAGACCGAAAGCCACCAAAAAACGGGCAACAGGCGTGTTGAAATATAAAATAGCGAAGAAGGAAGTGGGAAAGGCTATGAAAAGATGCAAGAGACAGAGCTGTGGAAATTTGCGCGAGGAAGTATATGAAGAACCTAGGGGATTGGGTTGCAAAATAGTAACACGAAAACTCGCCTGCTGGCGGCTGTTCGAGCGGCGGGAGACCCCTCTGAAAGACAGCACGGCTACAGGAAGGGACGTTCTACAATCCACGCAGTTCAAAAAGTGGTGGACACTATTGTTAGAGTGAAAGGAGAAAGCCGCCACACCAAGAAAATCGTGTTACTGGCAACACTGGATGTGAGAAATGCGTTTAACTCGGCCAGGTGGACCGAGATGATCAAGGCCCAATAAAGAAGCAAATCACAGACGGAGCTGCCCAGGGCTCAATCCTTGGCCTCGATTTGTGTAACATCTCTTACGATGAAATCCTGAGAATAGAGATAGATGCCAGATGATGCATACCTGTCGGGGTATGCGGACAATATACTTGCTGTAATTGCTGCAAGAACAACGGAGGAATTGCAGTGGAAGCTCAATCAGGTCATGAGAAGAGTAAGCAGATGGATGCACGAACACAGACTAGACCTGGCTATGGAAAAACCGAGCTAGTTATGGTCACGAAGAAGTACATTCCGCTGCAGATACCTATGAAGGTAGGATCGACAGTGGTCACAGCGAAGTCTGCCATTAAACATCTGGGCATCTGATTGCATAGCAGGCTCTTCTTCTTTGATCACATAAAACAGGTAGAAAATAAGGCAGCAGGAGTCACAGCTGCACTCAGTAGACTTATGTTCAACGTGAGTGGCCGGAGACCCAGCCAGCGCCGACTGCTTATGTTAGTGGCCCAGTCGATATGCTCTATGGAGCCGAAATATGGGCTGATGCTTTAAGAAAGAAGACCTACCGGAGACATTTGGCAGTGGTGCAACGAAGAGGCCCGCTCAGTAAGAAGTATTTTACAGGAGACCCGATATGATCAAGGCAGCAGCAAAAGACGAAGCCAGGGCAGCCACTATGGAACGATGGCAACAACGCAGGAGCAGTGATCACCGAGGAAGATGGACCGCAAGGTTAATTACACAGGTAAACACATGGTCAAACCGAAAAAAGGAGAGACTAACTACCACACGACGCAATTCCTCTCGGGGCATGGATACTTTCGCTCGTATCTACACAAGAGAGAGAAAGTCAGTAGTCCAAAGTGTGGGTATTGCGAGGCGGATACCGGCGATGCAAACCACACTTTCTTCGAGTGTGATCGCTGGGCCAAACTCAAACACAGGGTAGAAAGAGATATCGGAAATATAACGCCGGACTATATTGTCGGGATGATTCTCGAAAGCGAGGAATCGTGGGACAGGATATGTACCTATGTCGAAACCATTCTACGCACAAAGAAGGAAGAACGGCAACTTGAAGACTAGGGAAGACCAAGTATATTGTAAAAGAAGAAAAGCACCGAAACCCTAAGCTGCCGAAGGCCGCCGAGCCCAATGCGAGAGACTCCCTCCGCTGATGAGGACGATGCGTGCAGTTGGGGGAGGAGGGTGTGCCAGGCAGATCTAATCATACCCAAGCAGGATGTTCGAAGGCCGACGAGCTAGGGTGCTTGGTCAAAACAAAATTTTTAAAATGTCGAAAGGGTAATTCATATTTGTGTTCTGTGTCATGACACGATGTCATACCAAAAAATTCAGCTCAATCGGACAATCTTTAATGGTCGCTTAACCATCACGAAGTTTCGAAAACTTTCCTGAAATTTTGTAAGGTATGAGTTGAACAGCTAGGCACATCCTGATAGCGGATAATAGGTACATAACACGTTAAAAAGTTAATGAGACAGTGCATATAGTCATTTGTGTCTAGAAACTACGTTTGGTGAGCTGTCTGCGTGACCTTGACCGCTAGGGGCGTCTTGACACTTCAGCAGCGTTAGACTAGTGACTCGCAACGGACCGATTGCTGTGGCGTTTGGTAGGCCGAGTGATTTTTTTGTTAAAGGGTCCGGTTCTGAGTATTAGCACAGTGTGTGTGCAACTGTACGTAGAGTATGGGAGTGTATTCAGTGTGCGTAGTGTAAGCAGTGTAAGTAGTGTAAGTGGCATAGTAAGCTCGCAGTATGAGTTCCAAAGAGAGGAAATCCGTACGTGCAACACAAGTTCGCCACCTTCACATAAAGGAAACATCCGCGCTCCCATACTCAACTAAATTGCCAACTAAGAGGGAAGTACTGGGTGTGTTTCTTTATGTTCATCTTACTGAAAAAAGATCCTCCCTGAAGCCGCCGATGAAGTATTGCGGGAAGTGTATGGTATATATGAGAAGGCTCGCTTGCCTGTGCAAGACCCGAAAAACATTGCCAGGAAACTAATCACACTTTACAAATAGTATGTGGGGCTCAAGAAGAACAGAGAGCCCGGAGTACCAGTACTCAACTAAGGAATGACCAAAAATTCTCGAAGGAGCTCGACAAGCTGTTTGTTGTAGTGCCGAAGGACTTGCAGCATGGAATCACTCGTCCTTTGCCTGAAGATATTCAATTTTATGAATATCAGTTATTGTCAGGTACATTTGCATTTGCATTATTTAAAACTGAATGTTGCATTTCTTTGGCTCTTTCTTAAAAGAAAGTACCCAAGCAAACAATAGTATTTATAATTGTTTCAAACAAATTTTATAACAAATCAAAAAAGGCCGGGAAAAAGTATTTTTTCATTATCAATTGAGTAAAAAATTCCTCACTTGCCTCAATTTGCCAGGGCAACGATACTAAAAGTTAATTCAATAATGAAAATTAAACAAAAAAATTCTGAAGCAATTTCTGTCCAAGATCTTTATTAGTAGCCTTGCTGTTGCATTTTCGAGTGTGAAACTCTCGTAGATGTCTGAAATTTTTGTTGTTCGCCTCTTGAGCTTTTTCTGTCAATTGACTAATGGGGAAGAAAGCAGATTCAATCATTTTGGCTCCATGTATGAGAATCTTGTGTGCTGTTACTGGAATGTAGTACAAATTATAAAGATTGACGTACATTTGCGCGTTTTCTTGGCAATAATTTCCGAACTTGTAAATGTCAATTGCCCCCCTGAAGCCATTGCTTGCAAAATTATGCCCAATCTACGGATCAACTCCCTGTCGACATTTGTGATTTCGGAAGTCAAATCAAGATCTCTGAAAAATCTTCTAGCAGTATTTCCTGTATTAGTAGTTCCCGAGCCATGCTTTACAACATCTATAATGAGCCCCATCTTATCACGGAATTCTTTTCGGACTCTCTGTTTTGCAGTTTTCATTTTCGCTTTCTCTCCGTCAGTTTTTGCTTGCCACTTGCAGGATCCTAAACGATAGTTTATGTGCAGTATCAATTCCATCAAACGAATCCACGCGTGCGATGTAGAAAGTCCGTAACTGAAATTTTGTACCTTCTCTTTTTTATCTACAAGTTTATGTAAGTCGTTCATCTGCGATGGCTTTGCATCAAAAATGTAACATGTGGCAGCAGAAGGAGTTCCAGAAAGAGCCTGACACACCTTTCCATCGACCATAGTCAACGCGAAATCAGGAAAGACAGTTATGTGTACTAGGGTGGTCCAAAAATGCATTGGAAAATTTTTTTTTCGAATTTTTATCGGGACACCCCCCAAATTTGTTCGAATCCGCACAAAAATAAATGCGCTTTTTTTGTTTTGAAAAAAATGATATTTAGGGGTGGCGCAAGCCCCATGAAGTTTAACATGTATTTCCCATAAGAAAAAAAGACGTTTTTGTAAATCTTATTCAGAATCCTCAATATTATCTCAATCGAGTTGAAACTCAACATTTCTCTTCATAATTAGCCATAGAATACGAATAAAATATCACTTTTCAAATATCACCCCCAAAGTCTGTTTTATAGGGTCCCAAAGAAACCCCATAAGTGAAAAAATGGGTTTTGCGAGTTTTTGGCGCTAATTATGATTTTTTTGCGGTTTTTTTCATGCGAATTGTTTCTAATACATATATAACATATGACTTTATACTGGAAATTATACATTTTAATGAATTGTTTAAACAATTTATTATTGTTTTTAGCAATTTTCTCATAGAATGTAGTTAGAAAGACGCGGTTTTTTCACAAATTTTCCATTTGTTGTCCAATTTTCAATTAGAGGGAACTAATATTTCATCAATGTTAACAATAGTGATTGTTTAAACAATTTATTATAATTATAAATAATATTATATTTGAATAATGCTAGAAAGATGCGGATTTTTTTTTAATTCCTGGTTTTTTGTCCACTTTACATTCGGAGTGAAGTAATAATGAATTGAAGTTAACAAAATAATTGTTTAAACAATTTATTATACTTATTAATAATATTATAATTGAATAATGCTAGAAAGATGCGGTTTTTTTTTTAATTTCTGGATTTTTGTTTAATTTCCATTTGGAGTGGATTAATAATGAATTCAAGTTAACAATATAATTGTCTAAAAAATTTATTATCATTGTTGATAGTATTCTCTTTGCTTAATTGGTAGAATGTTGCGGTTTTTTCTGAAATTTCCAACTGTTTGTTTATTTTTCATTAGGCGTGACTTAATAATTAATTATATTGAGCAAAAATTATTGTTCAAACAAATTATTATTGTTAATGACTATCTCCATCTATATCAATTGCGCCTGATAGTTGCGGTTTTTCGGCTATGTTTACTTTTCTGTCCTTTTTTCACTTAGTGAGATAATAATTAATTAAATTCAACAAAAAAGTTGTTTGAACAATTTAATATTGATTTCTGCCTTTCGTGTAAAATATCTTTTTTTCTTTAAATCAATTTTTTTGAGCATTGTGAAAAGAGCAAAAAAATTCACTTAAAACAACAATACCTTTCGGAAAATAATTTTTGTTGTGGCTGACTTATTATTTGTTCATAAATAAAAAGGCGATGCAAAGTGAAAGATTTTAGACAAAACCGCCACTTTCTAGCACTTATCTAGGAAAAGTTAGTTATGAACAATATTAAATTGTTTGAACAACTTTTTTGTTGACTTTAATTAATTATCAGGTAGACCGCCGGAAGAATGGTTAGAATCTGTGAATGAGACACTAATACGAAGAGACATAAGAAGCCATAGAAATACAAGAGCCTGCATGAAAAAATGCATGGACGTGAATGAAGCTAGAGTAGTATGCCAGGACAGAAATGTGTGGCGACGAATAGTTTATAAACAGAGTGACAATAGAGTGAATGATGCCTGAAACAAAGACCTTGGATACTAATGGGCCCAAGTGGGGAACCATACATAACAATTTTGTGAGGCTCCTCACTTGGGGTGATCGCTAGAGAGATTGATCAGCAACCTGGGTCGGAGCAGTGTTGCGGAGTGAACGTGTCATTTATATAAATAACACGAGAACTCCAGATCAATCTAAAACATCTATACATAACACCTACATACCCATCCACCCCATACCCATATACCGATTAACATCATACCTATATACCTATTTCACTACTTTCCAACCGAGCAAGTCACGCCTACCCCGGAAGGGAAAAGGCTTAATGGTATAATAATTACCTCACTAAGTGAAAAAAGGACATACAGGTGAAAATTGACGGAAAACCGCAACTATCAGGCGCAATTGATATAGATGAAGATAGTCATAAACAATAATAATTTGTTTAAACAATTATTTTTGCTAAATATCATTAATTATCAAGACACGCCTAATAGAAAATAGACAAACAGTGGAAAATTTCAGAAAAAACCGTAACATTCTACCAATTAAGCCAAGAGAATACTATCAACAATGATAATAAATTGTTTAAACAATTATTTTGTTAACCTGAATTCATTATCACTTTACTCCAAATGAAAATTAAACAAAAAGCCAGAAATAAAAAAAAACGCATCTTTCTAGCATTATTCAAATATAATATTATTAATAATTATAATGAATTGTTTAAACAATTATTGTGTTAACTTGAATTTATTATTACTTCACTCTAAATGAAAATTGGACAAAAAGCCAGAAATTTTGAAAAAACCGCATCTTTCTAGCATTATTCAAATATAATATTATTAATAATTTTCATAAATTGTTTAAACAATTATTTTGTCAACTTAAATTTGTTATTACTTCACTACAGATGAAAATTGGACAAAAAGCTAGAAAAAACCGCATCTTTCTAGCATTATTCAAATATAATATTATTTATAATTATAATAAATTGTTTAAACAATCACTATTGTTAACATTGATGAACTATCCCTTCCCTCTAGTTAAAAATTGGACAAAAAATAGAATATTTGTGAAAAAACCGCGTCTTTCTAAATCCATTCTATGAGAAAATTGCTAAAAACAATAATAAATTGTTTAAACAATTCATTAAATATATAATATTCAGTATAAAGTCATATGTTATATATTAGAAATAATTCGCATAAAAAACCGCAAAAAAATCATAATTAGCGCCAAAAACTCGCAAAACCCATTTTTTCACTTATGGGGTTTCTTTGGGACCCTATAAAACAGACTTTGGGGGTGATATTTGAAAAGTGATATTTTATTCGTAGGGGAAACCTCCCTACAGTGGATAGCAAAAATTGGTAGATTTCAGTAAACACAAAATAGGATATATATTGACGAGCTGTTCTGACACAAATGAAGCTGATATATTCACCCATGTGATGAGATATCAGTAAAAATCAATTCGTTAACGAATAAAAAGCTATTGATATTATTTTGAGGTGGTAAAATTTTGTCCAGTGTTGGCTGGTTCGCCCTACAGTGGACATTCGATTCTACACCGCAAATCAGAATAGAAAGATGTTTTTATGCGTACCCCTAAATTATATTTTATACCGACGCGACTATCAGAAAAAAGAAAAAAGTGATATAATTTCGATTTTGCATAAAATTAGCAAAAATATAATGTCAGTTATTTCGCTCACACTGTTAGAAATTTCTGTAGGAATTTTCAGAGACACGTCACTAAAGCTTTATGCAGAAACCGTTTCTAAATTTTCCTAAACTGTAACAGAAATTTAAGCAACGGTAACTGCATACAGCTTCAGTTACATGTTTCGGAAAATTCTGTTACAGTTTAGGAATTTTCAGTTACTGTAACTGAAAATTTCAAGGGGTTGAAAAATTTTTTTCGGTTCATTAATTTTAATATAAAATGTGTAGTATATATTTGTCCTGAGAATATAAATAGAAGAAAAATACGAGTGAAGTTATTACAAACGACTTTCTTATGTATCTATGTTATAATAATACGTACACTCATTGTATCAAATATGTAATCAAAGCCCATCTTATGATTAGAAGTTTTCTTTCACATTTGATCAATTGAGTATATTATATAACATAAATATATACGTATAGTTATTTACATATAAACTTCGCTCGTATTTAGTCATACTATAATTTATATTTTCAAGACAAATATATACTGCAAATTTATATTAAAATCAATGAACCAAACAATACTGTCTCTTTATATTACATGTTTTGAAAAATGTACGCACAAAATTTATATAAAATGTTGTTTTATTTTGTATACAAGATAAAAAATCTCAATTAAACTTTCTTATAATATTACTATATCAATATAGTATATGAAATAATATAAAAACACATAAAATTTCTTATATTGTCGGTAAGAAGTTGTCAATTTGTTTTGCTAATTTTAATTAAAAAATAATTTAAAAATGTAGCAAAGAAGAACTTAAGAAAGGTCCTATGCATAATGTTTTCTAATGTCATAGATTTAAAACAGCAATAAAATTCTTATCGTAACTAATCAAATAAAAACAATTTCGGTTCAACATAGAATCTTTTATAAACGGAATAAAACAGTATTTCAGATACAAATTTAAAATATTCAAATTTATTAATTTATTTTAAACAAAGAAATGTCTTTTCTACTATAAAATATGGATTTTTAATAAGACACTTGAATTTTCAACAAAATAATTAACTTTTTAACATAATAGTTGAATTTTCAACCTAAAAATATAAATACCCAACAAAAAGTGTCATAGTTTATATTTGAATAAGAAAACATGAAATTTAAGCAAATAAAAATTTTAACAAAAAGACGAATTTTCTCTACAAAGATTGAATTTAAATACAAAAAATATGACTTCAGCAAAAAATTATGCCTGCAGCCAAAAATTATTTTTCCACGAAACTGATGTATTTTTACACAACAAAAAGGAAATTTTAAATCAAGAAAATTATTTTTTCCCTACCAAAAAAGGAGAAATTTCAACTAAAAAAGATCAATCTTAAAAAATAGAAATGTTACATTTTCAACTAAAAAATTAATTTCAAAAAAAAAAAAGACTTTTCCACTGAAAATTTAAATTTTTAACCAAAAACATAAGCCTTCAATCAACCAAATGAATTTTTAACAATGTAGTTAAACTTTTACCCAAGTAGTTGCATTTTCAATTTGAAAAAATTAATTTTCAACAAAATAATTAAACTTTCAATCAAAGAGATGGATTTTCAACTAAAAATATAACTGTTCAAAAAAAATGATTTCTTAACAAAGTGATTCAACCAAATCTTTCAAATAGGATAACTGAATATTCAAGCAAAGAAGAAGAATTTTTCACCAAAAAGTTGCATTAAAAAAAAAGAAATTTCTACCAAAGCGGATGAATTTATAAATAGGAAAAAAATTTTTTTAAAAAGAGTTTAATTTGCTGTTAAAAAAGATTTTAGTTGATTTTCCACGATCAAAATATGAAATTTTAACCAAGAAATAAGTTTCTGCGAAAAAAATTAAATGTGTAATCCAAAAAGACGAATTTGTACCCAAAAAGGATGACCTTTTAACGAAATTGTTAAATTCACTACCCAATAGTTGCATTTTTATCCAAAAAATATGAAATTTCTCTTGAGCAGATGAATTTTTATTTAGAAAGAAAATAAAATTTAAAAAAATATGTAGCTGAATTTTCATCCCGAAAAGATTCCAGTTGACTTTCCGAAATCAAAATATGAAATTTTCAACAAAAAAAAAGTTTCTACGAACAAAATTCAATTTTTCATCCAAAAAGACGAATCTTTATGCCAAAAGGGATGAATTTTTAACGAAATAGTTCAATTCACTTCCAAATAGTCGAATTTTTATCCAAGAAAGATGAAATTTGTACTAAAACTTATGAATGTTTAATTAAAAGGACACATTTTTTAAAAAAGTTGAACTTTTATCCAGAAAAGTCTTCAGTTCATTTTTTAACACCAAAATGTGAATTTTAAACAAAAAGTAAAATTTCTACGAAATAGTTAAATTTTCAACAAAACAGTATAATTTTCAACCACAAGTATGAATTTTTTACAAAATAATTATATTTTCAAACAAATGCAGTTGCATTTTTATCCAATAAAGATAAAACTTCTCTTAAAGAAGATGCATTTTTAATTAGGGAAAAAATATACCATTTACGTAGTGTATACAGATACGGCATTTTTTGCCGTATTTTAATTTTGTCGTACGGCATTTTAGTCACTGGTCACAGAAGAGTGGTCTGTCACATCTCGAACCCCTTTTCCAAGTCTCCCTTCAAAAAATACGAGTGTTAGTGACTGGTCACAGAAGAGTGATGGTGAGAATTCGTGATTCGAATCTGAAGACAAACAATTCGCAAATTAGTGATAAAGTGTATTATTATAGGAATATTGAAGTGATGGGGAATTCTTTTGTGTGCTTTTAGTGTGCGTATAATGTTCTTGATTATATAACACTTTTTGTGTATTTATAACTTAATATTCCTCACTTTATGATAAAATAATAAAATATTCTACTATTTTTCCAAAGTAGCAAAAAATATAATCAGAACAGAAAGTTTCTTATTGACACAAAGATTTTGCCGGACTAGAAACTTTAAATGAGGCCAAATTTGCCGGAGCTCAATACTCAACCTAAAATTTAACCAAAAAATAAATTTTCTACAAAATAGTTACATTTTCAACAAAACAGCAGAATTTTTAACCAAATTAAATTTTGTACAAAATAGTTGAATTTTCAACAAAACAGCAGAATTTTCAACCAAAAAGTACGACTTTTCAACAAAATTGTGAAACTATAAGCTAATTTTCTGCTAAATAGTCGAATTTTCAACCAATAGTCGAATTTTCAACCAATAGCATGACTTTTTAACAAGATTCTTGAATTTTCAAACAGTTGCATTTATGTACAAGAAAAATGAAAATTCCAAAAGGATTTCAATAGACTTTTCTACAGAAAAATACAAATTTTAAACAAAAAGTGCATTTTTAGGAAATAGTTGAATTTTGAACAAAACAGTTGCATTTCTGTCCAAGAAAGATGCAATATTTCTACATTAAAAAATGTGTATGAACCGAATCCATTTCAAATCAGGCAGAACAAATTACAAGGCAGACGAATAGCTAGTGTGCAAACATAACCTACTTATATACAAGAGGGCGTAATTTAAATTACAAGTAAATACTATTTAATCTTAATGAATAGCTGTCTTACCATTTTGTATCTCAACCTTAAGTCGGGTAATATCTCGGGACTTAGCCCGTTATACCGATGAATTTTTGAATTGATGTGTCACTTCACCATAATTCACTATGCTAACACGGTCTGCTATGAACGCGACCGAGGTGGATCGTGAAGCGAGGAGTGCGCATGCAACTGCGCACTTGTTTCGGTTACGATAACTTATATTTCTGTTACCATTTAGGAATTTTACGAAACTATTTATAATTTTCAGATACCGTTTCTGAAGTTCAATTAAAATTTAGTAAATTTAATGTAAAAGTTACTGAATTGCGTTTTCAGTAACATAATTTTATCAATTTCAGTTACTTTAGTTTCTTAAATGTGTCGGAATTTTCCGAAAATTTCTAACAGTGCATATTTCACTACATGCCTTTCAGTGGACAGGTGCGGTGGGATTATGATTGCCACTAATCTTGCCATGTCAAAAGTACCTAGAAAATACCTACACAGAAATTGGGCATGGTGAGGTTATTTCTACTAGAGGGAAATTTAAAATTACTCTCAATTACATTACGCTGCAGCTATGTTCAAAGTATCAGCTGATTCTGCCTTCTGCTATTTCAGTACCAACCTATGAGTGCAAATTATCTAAAACTTTTAACTGAAAATCCACTGTAGGGATGACGCTGGTATCCATAGTAGGAAAATGAGAGCCTCAAGGATTATATTTATAATAGTTTTCTTACATAGAACGTAAGCTTCTAGGGTGAAAAATATTATGGTTTAATGACCAAGGAACATATATTAATAAACAAAATCATTCTGAAAAAATTGAGATACTTGGAAAAAATTACTAAAGTGGAGGACAAAGTTTCTTGGTTATGTCAAAAATAGTTTTTTATACTTTTTTCTTTTATTATAATTAGGTATAACATGAAATTCTGTCTTATGATGCATTTTTATCAACTTAAATCATACCAAATGCGCAAATTAGGTTTACTTTAGGCAGTTCGCTTTTATTTACAAATGTCCACTGTAGGAAGCTATCCACTGTAGGAAGGTTTCCCCTATTCTATGGCTAATTGTGAAGAGAAATGTTGAGTTTCAACTCGATCGAGATAATATTGAGGATTCTGAATAAGATTTACGAAATCGTCTTTTTTTCTTATGGGAAATACATGTTAAACTTCATGGGGCTTGTGCCACCCCTAAATATCATTTTTTTTCAAAACAAAAAAAACGCATTTATTTTTGTGCGGATTCGAACAAATTTGGGACGTGCCCCCATACAAATTCGGAAAAAAATTTTTTGGACCACCCTAATGTGTACCGACCTACTTTCGAAAAATAAATATTTTCACTACAAATATTCATTTGCTCAGCACAAGGGCAGGTCTTCTAAAATTTCATTGATCTAAGGATCACGCAAAACCGCAGATACTTAGTAAGTTTTTTTTTTCTTCTTTCTCAAATACAGGAGAGGAAATATATATGGAGCCAGTGCGGCACATAAAAAAAATCCAAGTCTGATTTAACAATGGCCCCCCCCCCCAAGAAACACACCTAGCACCCCTAGCTATTGCCACATTAATATTCACATTAATCTTCAACTAAAACCCAAACTAAAACCGCTAAGAACGATTTAAAATAAAGAATAATCACCTCAGACAACTTCCCAAGACTCTAGTTAATATCACGATGGCAGCAGTGATATTCAACAAACCCCGAAAACTACCCTTAGCACAATTAACGAACCCCGTTCTTAATTAAAAATTTTCTCGGGGTTTTTAGTTGGTGGCAGCTGAGATGGGATTCTTTGAATGAACTAGGGGATGTTTTTGGGTTTTTTTATTGAACTATTAGGATGCTGATGGCAGCTAGTGTAATTAGAAGGTTTCTATAGTGATTATTCGTAATTCGAAAATTTTGAGCGGTTTTAGTAGAAGGCAATTGAGACCGGTCGCCATAAATATGCTAGGAGTAGGTCATGGATGCTGTTGAATATTATTGCGGCAATGGCGACATTAACCACAGTCTTGGAAATATGTTTATCATTATTATTTTTAATTTGAGAATGTTTTCGCGGTTTTAGTTGATGGCAGCAGAGACGAAGTTCGTTAATTATGCTAGGGGTAGTTCTTGTGGGCTGTTGAATATCACTGCGACGATGGCAATATTAACTAGAGTCTTGGAAAAGTGTTTGCCGTGATTATTTCCAATTTGAAATTATTTTGACGGCTTTAGTTTGAGGCAGCTGAGACGGGTTTTGTTAAATGTGTTAGGGCTAATTTTTTAATATTACCGTTGCGATGAAGATATCATCTTTAAACTTGGGAAAGGGGTGATCATTCTTTATTTCAAATTGTTTTGGCTGTTTTAGTGATTATTTTCAATTTGAAATTTCTTTCGTTTTTTTTTGTTGAAGGCAGTTAAGACGGAGTTTGTTCAATGTACTAGATTTAGTTCTTGGGGGTTTTTGAATATTACTGTGGCGATGGCTATATTAAATAGAGTCTTGGGAGTGTGTCTAAGACGTTTTTTGTAATTTAATTATTTTTTTCGCATTTTTAGTTTATGGTAGCTAAGGTGCGGTTAGTAAAATATGCTAGGGGTAGCTTTTGGAGGTTGCTGAATATTACTTTAGCGATGGTAATAATAATGAGATACTTAGGAGAGCGCTTGGGGCGATTATTTTTTTATTTGAATTTTTGTTATCTTATTTAGTTGAAAGTAACTGAGACGGGGTTTGTTAATTGTGCTAGAGGTAGGTCTTGGGGTTTTTTATGAACACTGCAACGATAGCGATATTGGTTAGAGTCTTGCAAAGCTGTCTGTGGGGATCATTCTATATTTCAAATTGTTTTGACAGCTGTAGTTGAAGTCAGCTGAGACAGGGTTGGTTAAATGTGCTAGGAGTATAGTTCTTGAGGGTTGTCAAATATTACTGCAGCGATGGCAATATTAACTATAGTCTTGGAAAAGTGTTTATGGTGATTATTTTTTATTTGAAACCTTTTTGACGATTTTAGTTAAAGTCAGCTAAGACAAGGTGCGTTAAATGTGTTATAAGTAGTTATTAGGGGGTTGTTGAATATCACTGTGGACATAGGAATTTAAAAGAGAGTTCTGGCAAGGTTTTTGGGGTAATTATTTTCAGCTGGCGTATTTTTTTTGGCTGTTTTAGTTAAAGGCAGCTTAGCACGGTTTCGTTTAATGCATTAAGGGTGGTTTTCTTGCTTTTTTTATTATTATTGTGGGTTCTGGGTATAGTTTAGAGCTTTGCGAAAGTAACTGGTGTGATTATTTTTCAGTTGGAAATTTATTGGCCTTGTTTTGTGAAGCCCACAAAAATAATTGACTTCTAACCTTCATTTTTTTTCTTTAAATATCTATATTTTTAATTGGAGGTAGGTGTTATTGTTATAGCTTGTTTTGGGACAAATAATTCGGTTAATTTTAGTAAACTAAAAATGAGTTCAGACATATAATGTATGTTTTCTCTAACGTATTCCACAACTTCTTCTATGGGGGTAGTTTTTTTCGGTGTTTAGGAGACATGGGTTCTTTTTTGAAAATTAATTTTTACAATTTATGGGAGCTCAAAAAAGCCTAAAATTCTAGCGCTGTTGATTTTGTTAAGCTTTCAAATTTGCTGTAGTGGAGGTGCTCATGCTAGAACCTTCCCCCAAAATCCGGTTTTTCGTGAGAAATGAAAGAGCCAATAAAATCCAGATTGGTGCCCAGAAATAGTCCAAAAAGAGCCTACAAAGAACCCAAAATTCCGTTATGCTTACATTTAGGTTAAGTGTATATTTTATTTTGAGGGCAGTTTTTTGAAGATAGGGGTTGTTTTTTGAAAACTATTGTTGCAGTTTTCTAGAGCGTAAAAGAAGCCCACAATTCAGGGGCTGTAAATTTTTTCAAATTTTTCAAATTTCCTGTAGTCAGCCTTGAGACTCTGAAGATGATGCTATTAGGAAGATGACGCTCTCGTAGCAAGGACCATTTTGCTAGCCCCACCACCCACGCAAATTCAACTTTTTTTGATCCAAATATTTAGTGCAGAATTTGTTCAAATTTGTTCAACCAAAATTAGAATTTGTGCAACACCGGAAGAACCTGATAACTTAAAAAAACACTGGCGGGGCCAGCGAAACGTTTCACTGGACCCGACATTATCCAAACTAAACTTTATTTAAACGTATTATTTTCGTCTTGATTTGTTCCAAATTTCGCAACCAACTTCAACCCCTAAAAACTACCCCCTATGCGGCAAACATTATGGCGAGGCCAGCGAAACGTTTCGCTGGCCCTGACATTATCCAAAATCAACTTTATATGAGCGTATTATTTTCGTCCTAATTTGCGCAAATTCGTGCAACCAATTTCAACCCTTGAAAACTACTTGTGGCAACACTTTGTGGCAAAAATCATGGCAGGGCCAGCAAAATATTTCACCAGCCCCGACACCGTCCAAAATCAACTTCACATGGGCGCATTATTTCCGCCTGAATTTTTTCACATTTGTGCAACCAACTTCGACTTCTAAAAACTATCCTCTGTGCGGAAAACACCATGTCGGGGCCAGCGAAACGTTTTGCTGGCCCCACCTTAATGTTTACCGCATAGTAGGTAGTTTTTAGGGGTTGGAGTTGGTGGCACATAATTAAACAAATGAAGGCGAAGATATTAGGCCCACATGAAGTTGATTTTGGACATTGTCGGGGTTGGCGGAATATTTCGCTGGCCCCAGCATGGTGTTTGCCTCACAGGGGGTAGTTTTCAGGGGTTGAAGCTGGTTGCACACATTTGAACAAATTAAAGAGGAAATAATGCTCTCATATAAAGTTGATTTTGGACAATGTCGGGGCCAGCGAAATGTTTAGCTGGCCCTGCCATGATGTTTGCCCCATAGAGGGTAGTTTTTAGGGGTTGAAGTTTGTAGTACAAACTTAAACAAATAAAGGCAAAAATATTAGGCCCATATAAATGGACATTTTCGGGACTGGCGAAATATTTTTCTGGCCCGGCTATGTCATTTGCCGAATAGGGGTTAGTTCGTAGGGGTTGAAGTTTGTTGCAAAAATTTAAACAAATGAAGGCGCAAATATTAGGCCCATATAAAGTTTATTTTGGACATTGTCGGGGCTGGCGAAATATTTTTCTGGCTCTTTCATGATGTTTGCCGCATAGAGGATAGTTTTTAGGGGTTGAAGTTAATTGCACAAATTTGAACACATTAAGACCAAAATAATACGCTTATATAAAGTTCAGTTTGGATAATTTCGAGTCCAGTGAAACGTTTCGCTGGCCCCGCCAGTATTTTTTTGAGTTATCTCAAGTACTTTCGGTTTTGCACAAATTCTAATTTTGGTTGAAAAAATTTGAACAAATTCTGCACTAAATATTTGGCCCAAAAAAGTTGAATTTGCGTGGATGGTGTGGCCAGCGAAATAGTGCTCTCGTAGCACACACTTTAAGATTATGTCAATATTAGAAAACCTAATAAACGTATAGTCATTGCCCTTTCAAGCCTGAAATGAAAATATTGAAATGCGCTGAGTAAGCGCACTCAATATTTACAATCCAGCATCATAGGATATCACGACTAAATAGCAGCCATTTAAATAAAATTTTATTATAATTATTAAAATTATATAGAAATTTCTGGTGAATGTGAAGTTTTTTTAAACCACACTGCAATAAAAATATAAAAATTTTTTAAACATTATTATTTTTTTGTATACAAAATTTCAGTTTAAAAAATTGTGTTTAAAATTACTTTATTTAAATGTCCTAAATTTTCTGTTATCCTCAAACATTTTTACAAAATCACATAATAGTTGAAGAAATAGAAAATGATCAAAAACCTTGTATTTAAAGAATTCTTCAAACATATTTTTTTAAATGGTTAATTTTTTTATTTTTACTGATTTTGGAAAAATTTCTGATAGTAACAGAAAATTCAGTACATTTTAACTTGAAAATTACAAATGCAAAAAAATTCTTAACAATTTTTTAAATTAAAATTTTTGTATACAAAAAATGAAAGAAAAATGTTTTTATCACATGTACGTCGCTATACAATTTTTTTTAAAGAATTCTTTAACTAAAATTTTTTCTGATATTTTTTGTATTTTTTGTATTTTTTTACAATGGTGTAAAGTTTTTCATCAAATGTGCGTCGCAAACATTTTCAAAGAATATTTGAATACTTATTCGACTACAATTTTTTAAATAATTTAATATTTTTACTGTGTGATTTTAGCAAAAATTTAAATTTACATAAATTTTCGTATAATATAAATAAATATGGTACAATTTCATATAATTTCGCTACTGCCGACACGTTTAAAACAATTGAATTGTCTTCTGTTTACCTGACCCTAAAGCCAACCACGAACATCAACAGTCTCAACGAAATTCATTATTGAGAGTCAAATACAATGCCCTTCATGACATAATGATGTTCTGAATTTAGTATACTGTTTGAAATCTCTTGTGATGATGTTGTAGAGGGCACAAAACTAGTGTAGTTTTGAGTTTGTCTTTTTTGTCGCTGTTGTTCTTACACAGCGGCCGAGAGCGCTGAAGGTGACATTAGTCGCCTCTCTATTTTATTATTATTATTAATAAAGATTTAATAAAAATAATTTTTTTAGAAAGAAAAATTAATAATGAAATAATAATATTGTCATAATAATTGATTCTCTACAATACTACATTTGCAAAAAATTGATTTTTTGTTTTTGAAAATTTTCATTTTTTGAGACGATCGGAAAATACTTTTACGCGTTTTCGAGCGTCGAGCTGGTTCTTGCATCCGGCGGCTCAATTTCATTTAGTACCAAATTATTTTTTTTGCTCCACCCTAATTCTTATTGAGAATGTAACTTCACTTACCTTGATTATCTTCCAAGAAAGTCCCAATAATTCCTTGCGAGAGAATGCCAGTAAGAATTAGAAGATTCAAATATATTTTTTCCAACATGATGAAATTTGATTTTTTTGAACTATCACGCCGAAGACGACAGTGATTCAAAAACTAAAACTAGCGTTCGTCTTTTATATCCAACTTTGTTTGCAGTTCTTGTTCACTTTCATCACCTGGATCCGCCTGACGACCTATATAAAAGTTATTGTGAGGAAATGAAAAAGCAATAATTAATTTTTTACAAACCTAATCCATTTAATCGTGCCACAAGAATGTTGTTGATATAACTATCATGAATCTGCAAGTTTGATCAAAAATCTATCTCTTTTACCATGGGTCCTTTCCTAACGATCAGGACATACATTTTTGAATCGCCGGTAGTTTTTATGAACAGAATTCTTTTAAAAGCTTTTCTTTAGTAAGCGTACCACATCATAGGTTTCTAGTCATGTTTGGAGGTTTTAAATTTTTTGTAGCCGCATAGGTTTAAATATTATCTTGAAGTTAATGAGTTTCCAAGATGAAACCAAAAATTATCATTTTTCATTTAAAAGCTGTACAATATTTTTAATGAAAAAATGTGAAATTGAGGATTGAATTGATGAATTTAAGCTATGATGGAATGTTTTGGTAACGGACCGTTACCATCAGTAGACATATTTGATATAAAAGAACCTAATGGACCATTAAGCGATACGCATCTTATATACCAATAACTATAACCTTTATGTTATATGATGTTATACGAGATGCTACATGATATGATTCTCAATATATTGGGAATCATTTCAAGAGACGTAAAGAACTTTCGATTTAAACATCTTTTCCATAATTAATATGAATTGAAAATTTTTCCATTTCTCAGGGATCGATTTTTAAATGCTCATTAGGGTGGCCCTTATTTTTCACTTTTCGAATTTCTCTGTGCTCACCCCCCCCCCCCCCCCCCCCCAGTTTTGTCAGTTGTGTCAAAAAAAATCTCCAAACTGGAGCAAAATCGGTTAATAATTAGGGTTGGCGCAAAGACCATGAAGTTTCCCATTGATGCAACATGGGAAAAAGTCAGCTTTTTGTAAATCTAATATTTAAATGCGATAATATGTTACTAGTAATGCCGTGTTTCAGTATATTGTTCAAAATTCATCAGAGAATAAGAATCAATTATAAATTTTGGGGTTGAATGATTTGAAGCCACTCTTATGGGTCCCCAAAGAAAAGCCCATACGTGACAAATTAACTCGCGAAATGAATGTATTTTCTAGAATTTATGAGTTTTTTAATCAATGATAACAGTAAAATAATTTGTTTAAATAATTTCACAATTATTCAAATAATACGTATTTGTTCAAGTATATATTTTACCTGAAAAAAAGCAGGAAAAACATTTTATCTCACTACATTTTCGACAAATTTCAATATTTTTAAGTACTAATTTGTTTATTATGAATACTCGTAGATGTTCAAACAAATTTGAATTGTTTGAACAATTTTTTCGTTCACATATTTTATTTTTGCTATCTTTCGAAAGATTGAAATATTTTTAGGTTCTGCTTTGCTTTTTAACAGTACTCTCGAATGTTTAAACAAATTAAAATTGTTTAAACAATTGAATATTAGTTAAAAAATGACCAGGTTTTCTTAAATTACCGATTAATGATTATTTATTTTTCGTAACTTTTAAATAGCGTCAATAAACCGCAATATTACGTAAAATTCAAATCTGTCACGTATAGGGTTTTCTTTGGGGACCCATAAGAGTGGCTTAAAATTATTCAACTTCAAAATGTATGATCAAATCTTATTCTCTGATGAATTTTGAACAATATACTGAAACACGGAATTATTTTTAACATATTATCGCGTTCAAATTTTAGATTTACAAAAAGCTGACTCTTTCCCACGTTAAATCAATGGGAAACTTCACGGTCTTTGCGCCACCCCTAAATATTAATCGATTTCGCTCAAATTTGGAGATTTTTTTTGGGCATTCAAAGAAAACTGGGGGGTGAGAGCAGAGAAATTTGAAAAAGTAAAAAATAAGGGCCACCCTAATGTTACATACAGAATCATATATTTTTTAGGAAATAATCATCTCTATTGTTTATTTATAATGTGTTCATAACTAGAAAGACGAAGCAAAGTAAAAAATTTCAGAAAAAACAGCAACTTTCTAATAATCTGAGAGAAGATAGTTAAAATTAATAATAAACGGCTTGAACAATTATGTTTGTTAACTTTCATTAGTTGTCACCTCACAAAGTGGAAAGTTGACAAAAAGTGGAAAACTTCAGAAAAAGCCGTAACTATCTAGCATTGCAACAATAACAGTTTGTTTGAAGAGTTATATTGATTGAATTTCACTAATGATTAAGTTACTCCAAGCAAAAAGTGAGAAAAAATTGAAATGTTTCAGACAAAAACCGCAAATTTCTGGTATTATTGGAGGAGAATATTATTAAAAATAATGATCCATCGTTTAAACAATCATGTTCGTTAACTTGAAATAATTATTACCTCGCTCTCATTAAAAATTTGATAAAAAGTGGAAAATTTTAGACAAAACTGCAATTTTCTAGCCCTATTCTGAGAGAATATTATTATATATGATAATGAATTATTTAAAAAATTATTTCTGTCGAATTCAATTTAGTATTGCCTCGCTTTGTTTGAAAAGTTGAAAATTTCGGAAAACCCGCGACTTTTTAAATCTATTATAAGAGAAAGTTGCTAATAATAATAATAATAATAATAAATTGTTTAAATGACTTATGCAAACTTCCAGTTATCAGTACAAAGTAGTATTTCATGTAGTATGAACAATTCGTATTTTTGAAAACGCAAAACAATTAGAATTAGCGCCAGAAACACGCGAAATCAAATTTTTCGCTTATGGGGTTTTCTTTGGACCCTATAAACCAGACTTATGAGGGTGATTTTTGGAAAAGTAAGTTCTTATTCGCATTCAATTGCTAATTGTGAAAAGAAATCTTGAGTTTTTACTTGATACACCTCCCGGTAAGAAGAAAAGAATTCAAAAAAATTCAGAATCTGAATTCTCATTAATACGTGAATTTTCCTCCATCGAAAGTTCCACCATCGAGTAGACAAAAAAAGCAAAACCTATTCCTTTTAATCGACTTAGAAAAATATAATGGAAGCGTATTGGGAGGAATTAAAAAGTGGAGAAATGTAAAAGAAAGAATAGAAAGGAATAAAATAATGTCAATGTTAAGGCGCAACTGTGAATTGAAATAATATAATTTTTCAAATGAATAAATATTGTATTACATTTATAAATTACAGGTGAAAAAAAAAGAATTTTGGTAAATTATGTGAACATTTTTTTATTAATCTGTTTAATAGAAACATATTTTGACCGCTTTCAATTAAATCTGTCTTGGATCACATTTAAATTATATTAAAATTATTTTTTGATGTACGTGCATGGATTATACAACCACGAAAAAAGTATACGGAGCCAAAAAACGATCTATCCAACATAGTCGAAATCAAATTTTGAAAATTTCCTGCCTATCTTTTTTTTGGTTTGAATTTGGATTTTTGGTTTAGGTTAAATTTTTGCAACTTGACTGCTAAACATCTGAAACCGCTTTTAGGGTTTAGGGAAGGAGAGGATATGTTTAGTAGCCAACTTGCAATTAGAAGGAATTAAAATAATCGAAAATAAAGCATGTAAGTATGAAATTAAAAATAACCATGACAAAAAAAATTGAAATTTTCAAACTTATGTTGCACACGGAGGAATAGAAATCATGTAAGTGCACGCATTTTGTGGACGGATTGGAAAGAATTAAATTAATCCAAAATACAGCATGTAGGTATGGAATTAAAAATAACCATGAGAGGTGTGTCTACTGCTCGCATTAAGAGGAATTAAAAAAATGGAAAATATGTTCGCCTGTATGGAACACAACACGAGTGGCGTTCGTTAAGGAAATAGAAAAGAATTGATTTCAGAGATAAACCTATTCTTTTGTTGGGCCCTTCTCCCGATGGAAAATTAGCACATTCAAAAAAATTAAATAATGCTCACTCTTCCGTTTAAATATGAAAGTATTAATTTTTTTGAATTCTTCTCTTCTTACCGGGCTGATATTGACGAATATGAATAAAATTCACAAATACGTATTTTTTTCTTATGGCAAATACGTGTTAAACTTCATGTTGTACAATGTACAATGACCAAGCATTGTACTCGGGATGTACAATGTACATCCCCTACATTTTTGCATAGGACTTTTCAAATTAAAGGTCAAACCACCGACAACTGAAATTTAGTGATTGTGAATTTTCTTTTGTTAAAGCTCTTTCGGCCGTAACGAACACATTCTTATCAAGTGTCTTGTGAGAAAAAAAGATTTAAAAAAATTTTCAGATTTAGTTTGAAAACAATTTTATTATTGAACGTTCCATTGTACCTTGTGTCTTTTTTTCCACAAAAATTTGTTCATTTGTAATGTCATTTTTCACGATTAAACAAAAACTGCGCGTCTTATCAAAAAATGATTCATAGAAAATTGGTAGCTCCTTTTTGGGTAAACAACTTTTGTTCATTCATTTTTTCCGTATCTTGTTTTTTATTTTTAATGTGGTTTCTCAACAGCAAAACCAAAACTATACATCAAAACAAAAAGTGATTCATAACGAATTTGTAGATCTTTTCTGTGTGCATGATTTATTTCTGTCCATCTTTGTATCTTACATAGTTTGACCGCAAAAGGGAATTTTTGATTATTCATTATTTTTTGTGTGATCAAAATTTGAATTTTCGATTTTTCAAAAAAATTAAGAAAGTTGCTGTGATAATATTGTAAGGCTTGCAAAAATAAACTTTGGTTTTTCTCTTGACTTATTTTCATATCGTGCGTTGTTTGCCTTAAAATGTTCATTTTCGTACGTTTTTTAGATTTTGAAAATGCTATATCTCTGATAATTTTATTTTTATCGAAAAAGTCGTCAGGAAAAATGGTTAGAATTTTCGAGCAGAAATCAAGTGTCAAAATAATTATATGGAAATTACAGAAGAGAATATATGGGAAGTCCAAAGTGGATTTATGCCAGGAAGATCATGTATAGATCAGATATTTAGCCTAAGACATATCACAGACAAAAGCTTGAGAGTAGGAAAGAAAGTTTTCTGTCCATTCATTGACCTAGAAAAATTATTTGACAAGGTAAATAGAAGTAAACTTTGGGAAGTCCTTGAAGAGTATGGAGTAAATGGAGGGCTCCTACGAGCAATAAAAACAATATATACAGGTAGTAAAGCGAGTGTAAGGGTAAATAGGAAACTGAGTGACTCACAGTAAAAACTAGGCAATCATTTTTATCTAGGATTCTTTTTTGGGCGTTCTACACTGTAAAAAGAATTTCTGGTAATTTTACCACTTTCAGAGTAAGTCCGATTATTACCTACTCCCAAAGTAACGTTTTCACTGACATTAACGAATATTCACTTTTAATATGGATTCCAACTTTTAGGTTGTGTAAGTTTCCAGACAGATTCTGTAAAATTACAATGCGTTATGAATTTGTAGGTGATACTATTCTAACCTGAAATATTCTTGTTCTTATTCAACATGGTAACTTTAGCACCTAGATACAAAATGTGAATAATTCGTATTTTTCCATACAAATTTTGTCATTGAGAAACGATGTACACAAAATATCACAGCCAAAACACAATAATAATTGTCGAAGTCGACTCTTGAGTCTCTGAGTTGCTCCGAGTTCTTTAGAGCTCTTTGAACATGAGCAAAATATCTTTGAAACGAGGCATAAGGGGCAACTTTAAAACTTCATAATTACTTGTACTTATACTACGTTAAGAGCTGTGCAAGTTCCCTGCGTTATCAATTTTCAAATTTCAAGACGTGAGATTACGTTGGAAAAAGGAATTTTTAACAATTTCTGTAATTTTACCAGCGTCAACAAAATCAACACTCTGAAGGTAGGTCCATTTATTACCTACTCTGAAAGTCACAGATTCACAAGCAGAAACTGTATTTCTACAACGCCTTGCTATAGTGTCAGTCTAAAAGTGGTAAAGTTACAAGATTGGTTGGAACTTCTGACATGCAGGTGGTATTCATCCCATAATCAAAGTAGTAAAATTGCACCAATTTTTTGTTGGTAATTTGACCATTCTAAGTGGTACCATTTTTTACATTGTAATATGATCTCACAAATAGTCTTATTTTAGTACCAGTTTCTGTCTTGTTTAGTTTGCTAACTTCAGATTGATAAATGATCCGAGATAGCCACGAAGGAATAATAAGGAGTGGTATCACCCTATGTGTTCGGTGAGCAGAGGTGGGACAAGTGACGTCCAATAATTCGTTAATGCTAGCTACGAACGAAAACTCGAATGCTCCCCAGTGCACATGCGCAGAGCTGTTTTCGCAGTCACATGTTATAACCCACTCAATATGTTACCTTTTGACATCTCGATGCACATGTAGGTTATGTTCGTTTGTTTATGTTCGTTCAATACAAAAGTTCGAAACTTCAAACGCGTGTTGACATCGTTGGCATGGCAACCGCCAGTGCGCATGTGAACGGGGGAGCATACGAGTTTTCATTCGTAGCTAGCATTAACGAATTATTGGACGTCGCTCGTCCCACTCCCCACTTACAGGAATACTACTCCTTACCATTCCTTCGTGGAGATAGCGAACTAAATTGATTTAGAGGGTGCATTGTTTCAATTCTTCCAAACTTCACTCTTACAAAAAACAAAAAATAGATGAAATTAAAAGTTCGTAAATGAGTGTTGAACCGTCACACTCAGGCGTCGCGAACTTCAGCCCTATGGATTACGTTGGTTTCTAAACTTGACAGATTAGAATATGTTTTTATCAGATTTAGTTATTGACAGATGATCCTCATTTCGAGCCTATTTCAATCCACAAATCGACCTTATTTTATTAGATTGGCGGATCAAACTGAAGTGCGATTGTTTTGCTGCGTGAACTGTTTTAATACCGAATTAAGTTCTAAATCGAATCCTAGTTTTTACAGTGCTGGTTCGATATTATGCAAGGCGTGGAACAAGGATGCGTTATGTCCTCGTGGCTATTTATCATATTCATGGATAAGTGTCTAAGAACTGCACTCTTCGACGAAGAAGGTGTAGATCTTGAAACCGTCAAGGTACGTGGCTTAGCTTTCGCAGATGACAAGATTGTTATGGCAGAATCATTCGAGGACTTGCAAAGAATGTTGAATAAACTTAATACAAGCATGAAGAACATGGGCCTCAAAATTAACGTTAAGAAAACGAAAATCATGGTGTTTGAGGGTTAAAGTCAGAAAACAATATGCAACATTGTCCTAAATGATGAGAGATCAGAACAAGTTGACAAATACACTGTTAGAAATTTTCGGAAAATTCCGACACATTTAAGAAACTAAAGTAACTGAAATTGATAAAATTATGTTACTGAAAACGCAATTCAGTAACTTTTACATTAAATTTACTAAATTTTAATTGAACTTCAGAAACGGTATCTGAAAATTATAAATAGTTTCTTAAAATTCCTAAATGGTAACAGAAATATAAGTTATCGTAACCGAAACAAGTGCGCAGTTGCATGCGCACTCCTCGCTTCACGATCCACCTCGGTCGCGTTCATAGCAGACCGTGTTAGCATAGTGAATTATGGTGAAGTGACACATCAATTCAAAAATTCATCGGTATAACGGGCTAAGTCCCGAGATATTACCCGACTTAAGGTTGAGATACAAAATGGTAAGACAGCTATTCATTAAGATTAAATAGTATTTACTTGTAATTTAAATTACGTCCTCTTGTATATAAGTAGGTTATGTTTGCACACTAGCTATTCGTCTGCCTTGTAATTTGTTCTGCCTGATTTGAAATGGATTCGGTTCATACACATTTTTTAATGTAGAAATATTGCATCTTTCTTGGACAGAAATGCAACTGTTTTGTTCAAAATTCAACTATTTCCTAAAAAATGCACTTTTTGTTTAAAATTTGTATTTTTCTGTAGAAAAGTCTATTGAAATCCTTTTGGAATTTTCATTTTTCTTGTACATAAATGCAACTGTTTGAAAATTCAAGAATCTTGTTAAAAAGTCATGCTATTGGTTGAAAATTCGACTATTGGTTGAAAATTCGACTATTTAGCAGAAAATTAGCTTATAGTTTCACAATTTTGTTGAAAAGTCGTACTTTTTGGTTGAAAATTCTGCTGTTTTGTTGAAAATTCAACTATTTTGTACAAAATTTAATTTGGTTAAAAATTCTGCTGTTTTGTTGAAAATGTAACTATTTTGTAGAAAATTTATTTTTTGGTTAAATTTTAGGTTGAGTATTGAGCTCCGGCAAATTTGGCCTCATTTAAAGTTTCTAGTCCGGCAAAATCTTTGTGTCAATAAGAAACTTTCTGTTCTGATTATATTTTTTGCTACTTTGGAAAAATAGTAGAATATTTTATTATTTTATCATAAAGTGAGGAATATTAAGTTATAAATACACAAAAAGTGTTATATAATCAAGAACATTATACGCACACTAAAAGCACACAAAAGAATTCCCCATCACTTCAATATTCCTATAATAATACACTTTATCACTAATTTGCGAATTGTTTGTCTTCAGATTCGAATCACGAATTCTCACCATCACTCTTCTGTGACCAGTCACTAACACTCGTATTTTTTGAAGGGAGACTTGGAAAAGGGGTTCGAGATGTGACAGACCACTCTTCTGTGACCAGTGACTAAAATGCCGTACGACAAAATTAAAATACGGCAAAAAATGCCGTATCTGTATACACTACGTAAATGGTATATTTTTTCCCTAATTAAAAATGCATCTTCTTTAAGAGAAGTTTTATCTTTATTGGATAAAAATGCAACTGCATTTGTTTGAAAATATAATTATTTTGTAAAAAATTCATACTTGTGGTTGAAAATTATACTGTTTTGTTGAAAATTTAACTATTTCGTAGAAATTTTACTTTTTGTTTAAAATTCACATTTTGGTGTTAAAAAATGAACTGAAGACTTTTCTGGATAAAAGTTCAACTTTTTTAAAAAATGTGTCCTTTTAATTAAACATTCATAAGTTTTAGTACAAATTTCATCTTTCTTGGATAAAAATTCGACTATTTGGAAGTGAATTGAACTATTTCGTTAAAAATTCATCCCTTTTGGCATAAAGATTCGTCTTTTTGGATGAAAAATTGAATTTTGTTCGTAGAAACTTTTTTTTTGTTGAAAATTTCATATTTTGATTTCGGAAAGTCAACTGGAATCTTTTCGGGATGAAAATTCAGCTACATATTTTTTTAAATTTTATTTTCTTTCTAAATAAAAATTCATCTGCTCAAGAGAAATTTCATATTTTTTGGATAAAAATGCAACTATTGGGTAGTGAATTTAACAATTTCGTTAAAAGGTCATCCTTTTTGGGTACAAATTCGTCTTTTTGGATTACACATTTAATTTTTTTCGCAGAAACTTATTTCTTGGTTAAAATTTCATATTTTGATCGTGGAAAATCAACTAAAATCTTTTTTAACAGCAAATTAAACTCTTTTTAAAAAAATTTTTTTCCTATTTATAAATTCATCCGCTTTGGTAGAAATTTCTTTTTTTTTAATGCAACTTTTTGGTGAAAAATTCTTCTTCTTTGCTTGAATATTCAGTTATCCTATTTGAAAGATTTGGTTGAATCACTTTGTTAAGAAATCATTTTTTTTGAACAGTTATATTTTTAGTTGAAAATCCATCTCTTTGATTGAAAGTTTAATTATTTTGTTGAAAATTAATTTTTTCAAATTGAAAATGCAACTACTTGGGTAAAAGTTTAACTACATTGTTAAAAATTCATTTGGTTGATTGAAGGCTTATGTTTTTGGTTAAAAATTTAAATTTTCAGTGGAAAAGTCTTTTTTTTTTTTGAAATTAATTTTTTAGTTGAAAATGTAACATTTCTATTTTTTAAGATTGATCTTTTTTAGTTGAAATTTCTCCTTTTTTGGTAGGGAAAAAATAATTTTCTTGATTTAAAATTTCCTTTTTGTTGTGTAAAAATACATCAGTTTCGTGGAAAAATAATTTTTGGCTGCAGGCATAATTTTTTGCTGAAGTCATATTTTTTGTATTTAAATTCAATCTTTGTAGAGAAAATTCGTCTTTTTGTTAAAATTTTTATTTGCTTAAATTTCATGTTTTCTTATTCAAATATAAACTATGACACTTTTTGTTGGGTATTTATATTTTTAGGTTGAAAATTCAACTATTATGTTAAAAAGTTAATTATTTTGTTGAAAATTCAAGTGTCTTATTAAAAATCCATATTTTATAGTAGAAAAGACATTTCTTTGTTTAAAATAAATTAATAAATTTGAATATTTTAAATTTGTATCTGAAATACTGTTTTATTCCGTTTATAAAAGATTCTATGTTGAACCGAAATTGTTTTTATTTGATTAGTTACGATAAGAATTTTATTGCTGTTTTAAATCTATGACATTAGAAAACATTATGCATAGGACCTTTCTTAAGTTCTTCTTTGCTACATTTTTAAATTATTTTTTAATTAAAATTAGCAAAACAAATTGACAACTTCTTACCGACAATATAAGAAATTTTATGTGTTTTTATATTATTTCATATACTATATTGATATAGTAATATTATAAGAAAGTTTAATTGAGATTTTTTATCTTGTATACAAAATAAAACAACATTTTATATAAATTTTGTGCGTACATTTTTCAAAACATGTAATATAAAGAGACAGTATTGTTTGGTTCATTGATTTTAATATAAATTTGCAGTATATATTTGTCTTGAAAATATAAATTATAGTATGACTAAATACGAGCGAAGTTTATATGTAAATAACTATACGTATATATTTATGTTATATAATATACTCAATTGATCAAATGTGAAAGAAAACTTCTAATCATAAAAGATGGGCTTTGATTACATATTTGATACAATGAGTGTACGTATTATTATAACATAGATACATAAGAAAGTCGTTTGTAATAACTTCACTCGTATTTTTCTTCTATTTATATTCTCAGGACAAATATATACTACACATTTTATATTAAAATTAATGAACCGAAAAAAATTTTTCAACCCCTTGAAATTTTCAGTTACAGTAACTGAAAATTCCTAAACTGTAACAGAATTTTCCGAAACATGTAACTGAAGCTGTATGCAGTTACCGTTGCTTAAATTTCTGTTACAGTTTAGGAAAATTTAGAAACGGTTTCTGCATAAAGCTTTAGTGACGTGTCTCTGAAAATTCCTACAGAAATTTCTAACAGTGTACGTATATCTAGGTAGTCTATTCACTAACGATGGAAAAATAGATGGGGAGTTAGATCGGCTCATAGATAAGGGTAAGCAGGTTACCGGTCGAGCAGGGTCCATCCTCACAAATAAAAACATATCAAAAAAAGCTAAAATGGCCATACATAATTCTATATTCGTACCGACTGTACTATACGGTAGCGAGACATGGACCTGTCAAGAAAAGGACAGGAGTAAAATTAACGCGATCGACATGAAACCTCTGTGCGTAACATGCGGGAAAACACTGATGGACAAAGTCCGAAACGAGACAATCCTCAAAAAATGTGGTACAGGAGAGACACTAGTTGACATATGGGGAAGAAATCAGTTGAGGTGGTTCGCACATCTTGAAAGAATGAAAGATGAACGACTGACCAAGCAAGTGTATAAAGGTAAAGTAAATGGTAGAATGCCCAGAGGTAGACCGCCGAAAGAATGGTTAGAATCTGTGAATGAGATGTTAATCCGAAGAGACATAAGAAGCCATAGGAACACAAGAGCTTGCATGAAAAAATGCATGGACGTGAAGGAAGCTAGAGTGGTATGCCAGGACAGAAAAGTGTGGCGACAAATAGTTTGTAAACAGAGTGACAATATAGTGAATGATGCCTGAAATAAAGACCTTGGATAATAATGGGCCCAGGTGGGGAACCATACATAACAATTCTTTGAGTCTCCTCACTGGGGGTGATCGCCAGAGAGATTGATCAGCAACCTGGGTCGGAGCAGTTTTGCGGAATGAATGTGTCATTTAAATAAATAACACGAGAATTCCAGATCAATCTAAAATCTATATACCTAAGGCCTATATACCTATATACCTTATACCCATATACCGAACTACCTTATACCTATACACCTATTCACTATTTTCCAACCGAGCAAGTCACACCTACCTTGAAATGGTATAATAATAATAATAATTTGAAAAGCGTTGAATCCGTACAGAGAATTTTAAAATCTTGAAAAAAATGGTTTCAAAAATTTTGAAAATGTTCTAAGTTTTTAAATTTTTATCCAAAATAGCTGGATAACGAACTTGTTTTTTTTGCATTGAAAAAGTTTGCCAAAGCTCAATCCAATCTGATCATTTTTTCGAAAGTTATCGTGCCTACAGACTACAGACAACAGACAGACTACAGACTATAGACAGACTACAGAGTGCAGACAGACCTAAAACCAATACCTTCTCATTAGGGTGAGAATGCAAAAAATTTGGTTTATATTTGACTTTCCTACGTGATTCCAGATCTTAGTGCATTATTATTATTATTATACTAGCATGAGTGTGAACCATTTTTCAATAAAAGAATTGATTTATTTAATCTCAAACCATTAATATGTATTTTTATGAGTGAAAGACATTCAGCATATCTTAATTAGGATTTTAAAATGAACATATAAAACTAAATGACATAATAGAGAATATAGGAAGAATTTAATCTTCAAAATGGACATAACAGAAGCGTACTCGATGATTGCTGTCTTTACCTATATATTCTATCGTTGGAAAATCTAATATTCTTAGCAAAAAAATCCTAAAATATATAAGGTAATACAAACCACCTTTTTTACCTTAAAGGTAATACAGTTCGTCAATAAATAATTCATTTTCAAAATCTTATTTATAGCCTTTCACTTAAAATTTTTCCTCCGTCCCAAATTTTAAAATATTGTTATGTTGATATTCAAATTTTGAATGTGATTCCATAAATGAAAATTTTGCTCATGACTTTATATTTTTTTATAAGCTTCGAATTTATAACCATTTTCTGTTACCAAATACCATTCCAATAATAAATAATAACGATTTTAGAATAAAATGATTTTTTATAAAAAAAAAATGACACACTGGTACACTGCACTGAAAAAAGCATTCTCATCCTCCTTCCCAAACAGTTATACCAATGTTTTTCAAATTTTTCCTACTTGGAAAGTTACAAATTTATGTCAGAAACTATCAACGGGCTGTTAAAACAATAAGTGGGAGGGGGGAAGTTCAAAATTTGCAGATAAAAGCGTTACGTATTTTTTGGACGGCTCCCTTGTGGTTGGCAAGAGTCAAAATTTCGAAAAAAGACATGATGGCGACCGTTCAAATTTTAAAAAATGATTAATTTCTCCATTTTCAACGGGAACCTCTCAAATTTGGCGTGATTATCAAATTTGTTTTCAGAAACCGCAATTTTGAACAAATCTTAAAATTTCCTCGTTCTAGAAATCTCTAACTTAATTACATCCAAAATGTTATGATTTAGAATGGTCTATGAAAATCGTTATATCCATTCTAATTAATTTTTGCCTATCAACAAGGCAGCTTACTCAAATATTTATTATTACAAAACGATCCGGCTTAAATGAGTAGATGATATTTCAATGATGATAACGTGAGGCGTTTTTCTTAGAATTTACGGCAATATCCTAAATTATTTATCATTACGAAACGATACGGCTTGAATAAGGTGATATTTTGGTGCGAATAACGTAAGGCATTTTTGTAATTTACGACCCCATCCTCCTCCTTTATAAGATATCGTCAGATTAGTTGTGAGCTGCCCTCCTGCTTAAAATCTTACTAAGATTCAATTTTCCTTTCATAAACGCAGACAATGAAGATAAATATAATTTGGGTTAATCAAATAGACTTGAAAAAGTAGAACTAGCAAGCAACACTTTCACTTCCCCCCACCCCCTTCCCTCATAGGGCACCATAATATTATACTGACCCCAGCCCCACTCCCCCTTACCGAAAAAATTCCTTAGAATAGAACAAATGATATTGGCAACAGTGTCAGTAATACAGGTAAATGATGACGTGACATTTTATTATTTGCCTTTAAACATTATACGGATCTTTCTGTTAATACCAGTTTAAATGAAGAAATCTGATTTATGAAATGCAAATATCTCGAAGAAGAAATTTTACATCTCCAATATGAATTCCAATTGAATTCAAAGATTGAATTTTACTTTGAGAATATTCGAAATTTACATTAGTGAAAAAGATATACTGACAGAAAAACTCGGATCCTCAAAAGTACGCCGAATCGGTGTCGTATTGATTGCAACGAAAATGAGGCACCGGAGAATGAGAATTTAGCTATGTTCATTAGGGTGGCCCTTATTTTTCACTTTTCAAATTTTTCTGCTCTCACCCCCCAGTTTTGTTTGAATGCCCAAAACAAATCTTCTCCAAATTTGAGCAAAATCGGTTAATATTTAGGGGTCGCGCAAAGACCATGAAGTTTCCCATTGATTTAACATGGGAAACAGTCAACTTTTTGTAAATCTAATATTTAAACGCGATAATATGTTACAAATAATTCCGTGTCTTAATATATTGTTTAGAACTCATCAGGGAATAAGAATAAATCATAAATTTTGATGTTGAATAATTTTAAGCCACTCTTATGGGTCCCCAAAGAAAACCCCATAAGTGACAAATGTGAATTTTACGTAATATTGCGGTTTATTGACGCTTTTTAAAAGTTTTTTAAAAATAAGTAATCATTGATATGTAATTTAAAAATACCCAGTCATTTTTTAACTAATATTCAATTGTTTGAACAATTTTTAATTTGTTTAAACATTTAAGAGTATTCTTAAAAAGAAAAGTAGAACATGAAAATATTTTAGTCTTTCGAAAAATAGCACACAAAAATATTTAAACAAAAAAATTGTTTAAAAAATTCCAATTTGTTTAAACATCCACGATTATTCACAATAAACAAATAAGTACTTAAAAATATTAAAATTTATCGAAAATTCAGTGATATAAAAGGTTTCGCCTGTTTGTTTAGGTAAAATATATTATTGAACAAATACGTATTATTTAAATATGTAATTGTAAAATCATTTAAACAAATTATTCTATTGTTATTATCGATTAAATAACTCATAAAGTCTAGAAAATACGCTTATTTCGCGAGTTAACTGAAAAAACAAATATTTAAACAAATAAAAAATTGTTTAAACAATTTCATATTAGTTAACAAATGATTGAATATTCGTAAATTACTGATCAATGATTATTTATTTTTGAAAAACTTTTAAAAGCGTCAATAAACCGCAATATTACGTAAAATTCACATTTGCCTAAAAGACCCGGCGCCTAAATGTCCTGGCGCCTAAACATCCTGGCGCCTAATCGTCCAGCGCCTAAACGGCTGCGTCTAAACGGCTTATACTGAGTAGAGGCGAACAGGAAAACTCGTCGCGGTCCACTGCAGTGTGGCAACCGCACAGGGCTTCATCAGGAATGGATGTTCCCGGGAGGATGAAGCTGCAGGTCGCAATTCTCAACCGATTCACTTTTTTTTTTTTAATTACTCAATACAAAATTCCTAGCAAACTCAAGGTTCCTGATTTTATTTTGTTTATTTGAAAAATATCATATTCATATAGATATCAGAAAAAATGAAACCAAATTTTATTATACCTACCTTCAATTGAAGATTCTTCGTTGGAAAATCAGCTTCGTTTCTCGGTCTTTGACTGTACATGTGCTTTGCTACTCAAAGACTTTCAGTTACCTTTAATTTATACATATTTTTACGACTTGTACCGTAAGCCGCTGCAATATCTGACAGGGATTACATTACTAGAATGTGAACAATCATTATGAACAATTATCTGCTAAGTTCATTGTGATACAATAATAACCGTTTTTACAACGGAATGCACCAAAACCTTAACAACAAATGACACCCTCTTACCACGCAAGAGTACTTCCAGAATACAAATAATTTGATTATTGTATGTTTCAATTATTGTAAACAAATAAAATGAACAAGTAGATAAATATCATACTTGCGGTTGAAAAACATTTGTTTTTAGCTAAAAATGCATTAAATTATTGTGAGAGGGATTGTCAGTCAGAATATCCATAAATTATTAACAATTAGAATAGTTGCAAACAATGTTTGGCATAAATTTGGAATTCATGGTTTTTTTCAACTGTGTTTTGCCTTTTATCATTTGCATTGATGCAGATATTCTTACAAATAATATATGTTCAATTATATTTGTGAAAATACAAGAATTGTTGATGTTTTAAACAAATATAAAACTTTGGCACTTTGGCCTGGAAAATAATTTTCTGCACCAAAACTGCTTTAAATTTTTGTTAGAGACATTTGCAGTCACTATTTATATGTGAAATTAACAATAACCAATTGTTATTAGTTATTGTTATTATTTCATTCCAAATATCACGAAATTTTCATATATTTAAAAAATATTGTAATTTTTGTTTACAAAAATTTTTCTTATCTGGAAATACTTTGAATTATTGTGAGTGATCGTCAGTAACAATTTCTAGAAAAAAATAAGAATTAAAATATTTATAAACTATTGTTGTTGAAAATGTTGTAATCATTGGTTTTTCCATTTCTGATTTTCCCTCATCATCTAAATTGATGCAGATATTCTTGAAACTAACACAGGTTCAATTATATTTCTTAAAATGAAACAATTGTTAATCTTGTAAAGAAATGAGATAAGTAAACATAAAGCTTCGGCACTGTGGCCTGGAAAATAATTTTTTTGCACTATAACTGCTTTACATTTTGGTTAGAGAGATTTGCAGTCGAAAAATTATTTTCAAGGCCAAAGTGCCAAAGTTTTATATTTATTCATTTCATTTGTTTAAAGGAGCAACAATTGTTTGATTTTCACCAATATTATTGAACATATATTATTTTTAGGAATATCTGCAAGAATTCAGAAGCTACAAGGAACACCGCAATTGAAAAAACTACAAATTTCAAATTTGTGCAAAAAATTGTTTATAACAATCGTAATTGTTAATAATTCATCGATATTCTAACTAAAAATCACTCACACAATAATTTAAAGCATTTTTAGCTAAGAACAAATGATTTCCAACCACAATTACGATATCTGACTATTTGTCAATTTAATTTGTTCAGAATAATTTAAACATATAATAATCAAATTATTTATGTTCTAGGAGTACTTTTGCGTTGATTCAAGGTGATTCACATTATATGCGAACCGTTGATGAAGAGTAAATAATAATTATGTGACAATGTCGATTTTCTCATACTTTGAGAAAACATATAATAAATAAACAAATGAAAATTCGAAACATCTATGACCAAGGTGCTCTTTGAAAATTAGCGGTCTTCAATTAACAACGAACAAATTGCAAATCGGGGCAAAATTGAAGTCTGTAGACTTTTTTGAACGAAAAATATCCCTTTGGTCCCACTATGTTTAGCACAGTGGAAAGCATCTACGCGTTTGCATTTGCGTTCGAGTATAAACCAAACCTCGCCCCAGTGCGAAGGCGTACGGTCAAAACTGTGAAACGCGTCAGGTTAGACTTTTTCTCAGCGTTTCGGCGACGCGCTTGTCCAGTGTGAACCAAACCATTGCTTAACACAGTTTCTATCCTGACGCAAACGCGAACGCCCGCTCGCATTCAGTTTTGCGTTCGAGTATGCATGGGCCTTAAGAGTGGCTTAAAATTATTGAACATCAAAATTCATGATTGATTCTTAATCTCTGATGAGTTCTGAACAATATATTGAAACACGGAATTTTTGGTAACATATTATCGTGTTTAAATATTAGATTTACAAATAGCTGACTTTTCCCCATGTTAAATCAATGGGAGACTTCATGGTTTTTGCGCAACCCCTAAATATTAACCGATTTTGCTCAAATTTTACGAGATTTTTTTTTTGGGCATTCAAGCAAAACTGGGGGGTGAGAGCAGAGAAATTCAAGAAAAAAAAATCCACCAAGTATAAATAAGAACCACCCTAATGTTCATGTTACAGTTTCACACTTGAAGTATTCACATTCTGAGAACAAAAAATATTTCATTTCAAGACTATAACAAATGAGCTGCAATAAAAATGAGCCCAGGGTTATTCTGTGCTGTGAAAAAATTCACTTCAATTGATTTCATGAATTTTGTTTTTATATTATAGACAATTGAAAATTATTTGGTTCTCATACGCAATCCCATTTTCCTCAATTCTTCTTAAAAGTCACTTCTAAACAAAATTTCGTAATATTCAAATTTGAATTATTTTGTTTCTGAATGGACTGAAATGGCTAAGAGCCGAAAAACTTAGCTTTTTTCTTGGAATAGTTGAAAAAAGTATAATGTCAAACAAACTTTATGAACTTATGAAAGTGGTATATTATTATACTGCATTTATAATAATTGCCACTAGCGATTGATTTCTTTTATTTTCCTTTGAATTAATTTTTTTATAATAAATGGCATGATGAAACAAATATACAATGTATATAATAAGACCACATAACTGGTGCCCATGTATTTTGCATTTTGCAACATCATGATGGAATATGTAATAACAAATTTTTCCATCACGACAATGTTTGATGTCACACTATCGAATGACTGTTGAATTTCAGTCAACGGTTGCTTTAGTTTTATGGCATTGTTTTGATTCATATTTTCATCGATTGAATTTAGACACATTTTAGCGTTTTAGAATTAGGCGAACTACTCTGAAATGCAATAAGACTGTTCTAAAAACGACTTGAAGAGGAGATTGATTGAAAATTTGCAATTAATTTCGTGATCTATTATTATTTGAAGGGTAGAAATGCAAAAAGAGTCAAGCGCCATTTTTCACTTTTTCCAGGAGAGACTAAAAACATTTTGTAAATTCAGCGGGACCATTTAAGAAAAAAATAAGAAAGTACTTTCGAGATACTTTCATGCTCTATCGAACTAAAAAAAGTTTGCTCACAAAAAGCTATCCGGTTTCGAGAAATTGAATGATACAGGTCACATTTCAAGGTTAGATTTTGGGTCCGTATCGACTTTCAACATCTTTCAACATTAATTGTGGAGTCAATTTGCAGTTTAAGAAAAAACTAAAAATTTGAATTCTAGCTATTGAATGGACGAATTGATTACCAAAAAGTTTGTTTAAAAAAAATCATGCAGTTTCGCGAAGTTTGAAAATCCAATTATGACTTCGGAATTGTGTAAAACTGACATTTCAACTTCAAAATAATGACGATAGCAGTAATAATTTAGCATATTTCCAAAAAATTAGAAATGAGGCTATTCAGTGCTGAACGGAAGGGACCCAATAGTTAAATAGTAATTAAAAATAATTAGCCAGTGACGAGAAAAATTAAATTTGATTTTTTACTTTGTGGTTAGAAAAGCTTCTCGGACTGTGAATACAAGAACACAGATCTTGAAAAATGAGCCCCCAAAAAAATCCTTTGGCAGGCATGTGTAATAGAATTTATCTGATTTTTTGAGCTAATAAACCCGATTTCGAAAATTTGGCGCTTGACTCCTTTTGCATTTCTACCCTTCATTTGTAGTCCAGACGCATACATTTAGTGATAACAAGAAATTATTAAATCAAATATTTAGAGAAGAAGTAGGTCGTGAAGACGTTTAAATTTACCATTGTTAATCGGTATAATTGAGAAAAATGGGATATCATTATTTTGCTAGAAAATTTTCGTCGTTCTAGAAATTTTGAAATTAGTTGTATGAAAAATATTACGATTTACAATTGTCTATATGAAATATAGATAAATATAAATTGTATTTATCAAATAGACCTGAAAAATTAGAACGAGCATGCAGCACCTATTCCACAGATTTTTTTATTTCTTTGTTTTTTGCCTCTCACTCCCTTTCATAAGACACCGTAATATTATACTGACCCGGGGGCCCCTATCTATACAGAAACAAATTCTAACAATAAAAGAAATGATATCGTTAGCAGTGCAAGTTATTGAGGTACCTGATGACGTAACAGGTTATTATGTGCCTTCTAACATTATATGGATATTTCTGTTAATGCCAGTTAAAATGGAGAAAACTAATTTAAGGAATGCAAATATGAGGAACAAATTTCACATCTCCGATATGACCTACATACAGGTAAGATTATTTTAATGACGAAAGCGATAACGACTTGTGTATATGATGAAGAATCTTGTAGAAGATCCATCGCAGTTACACTCTTCACGAAATTCTTCATATATCAATTTCCTCTATTTAGAGAAAATATATGTAAGGATCGTCATTAATACTCTGTTCTTCACCTTATCGGTTTTCCTTGATCCTGTTCCTTAATATTATTATTAATATAATATCATATCTATACGTATGGCCCATCATTTTTCAGAAGTACACCCAAAAGAAAAAACTTCTCCAATCAGACTAAAACTTGGGCAAAGTTTAATCTTATTATACGGTAATTTATACAAAAATTCTATTGGTACACTTATTTTCTTAGGGAATGAAAATTTTGCGGGTATCATCTATTCCGAGGATTTATCCTTTTTTTATTGGTACACTTATAGGTATATTATAATACTACATATGTACAGGATCAGGATTGCGGAAACCGCTAAGGCGAAGAACAGGGTACCAATAACGATCCTCATTTTCTCTAAGTAGAGGCTAGTGATTTATGGAGAATTCCGTGAACAGTGTAACAAATAACAAACAATATTCTACAAAATAGACTCGGAAAAATGTTCGTCCATATTTATGCAACAATTTTATTAATAAGAAGCGTGGGCGAAATTTAAAACTCTTATAAATCCAGTCTTAGATATCAGTTTTAGAATGAAATAAGAAAAATTAAATCTTTTGACTAACTTTAAATTATTGTAATAAATAGATATTAGTGCACCGTGGATCGCATCCTTTTATTAAGTGCGCCAATTTAGATTTATTATGATTATTTGAAAATCAGTAAAGAGTTGTACTTGATTTCATTTTGAAACTGAAAAATATGACTGAAACTTAACGAAGTTTGAAATTTTTTTCCATCACTTCCCTAAAGCAGATAAGGAGTTCAATGTTGGGGATGGAAATTGGCTCAAGTAGTGAGAATTTTTTTATTAACTTTTCTTTACACTGTTGGAAAATACTTGAAAATTCAGTCAATATAAATGTATCATGACCAAATATGTATAAAAGCAAACAAACTTTATAGTACAAGTCTAAAATTTCGTAATAAGTCAATGTTGTTAGTGTCCAAAGTTAGGTGATTCTGTACAAAGCATAAAAATTAATGTCAGCTATTTTAATTTGAATGTACGTAAATGGAAACCACTTCCAGTTTAAAAATGACTGAATTTTTAAGTCATGTCTAACAGTGTAGATTCTGCTAAAGTCTAAAGTTAGAACAAAAAATCGGAAAAATTTGAAATAAAATCGATTATAATCTCATTCATATATCTTTTTCATATGCTGTTTTCGAGTAGAGGGATTTTTTGGAATTTCTACGATCTTTTTCTTCTGGTGTCAATTTCTGGTAGAAACTACGAAACAAATTATTACATTTTTTAAATTTATTGATCATATTCTACATTTCTACATTGTTTTACCTTTGAAGTGCACCTAAGAATATTTGAGGAGTAAAGCTTACAAAACTGAATGAATTCACCTTTTAAAAAATTTGAGATGCTAATTATTTCTACACTGTCAAAAATTTTTGTTTTAAATGTTAATTTGTGTTAAATGTTAATATGTGAAGCATTTATCATGCAAAATTATCTAATATCTCAAGTAAAACGTATATTAGTAATTTCATCCATTTTTATCTTAATTCAAACTAACTTTCGTGATAATGCAAACACATATATGTATATGAATATTAACACATTTTTTGAAATTTAGTACCTTATGCAATGTTTTTCAAAGTAACATGCATGAAAATTCAGATACACATTTGTATTCAATTTGAAAAATACTTGATTGAAATTTCATACCTTTAGTCATGAATTAAACAAAAGTACATCATAATTCAAATATTTATGTGTACTAAATTTCTTGATACATTAATAATATTCTATGCAATTTTACCTTTAAACTAAACGAACAAAACTTGATGAAAACACTTTTTGATAAAATTGGGATAATAATTGCTTCCATACTGTTTACAATTTCTATTTCAAATTGAGTGCATCAATTTGTAATGCAATTCTTGTGTACAATCATCTTATGCCTACAACATATTTTATTAAAACCTCAAATAGTACGGTGTATACATTTTTTTCATTTCTTTAAACATTAAGGAATATGAGTTACATGATTTAACCTTCAAAGTGAACTGAAGAACGTTGTACGACTAACGGAATAAAGTAAAGCCAATTTTCTTCAAAAATTGTGTTAATGATTGTTCCTATACATATATGTTTGTAATATCATCAAATCAATTATCAAACCTTTGTAGTAAGAGTATATGTAATAGTTATCATAGTTAAAACCAAATCTATTCAATCCAAATGAAAATAAATAATAGTAAATTATATATCAACAAGAATAATCAGTCAGTGCAATATGCCTCTACTTAGGGATGATGCACATAATACTTCACAAGTTTTTCTATTGTTTATATCGTTGTATCCTTTCTGGCTTCAAGGCAATTTTATTTTCGTCTTTATTTAAACAAAGGAAAAAACATGTGACGTATTTGAACATTTTTCAGATGCATATATTTTTTTTCTCAATTTTGACATATCTGTAGGAGATTTTTTCCCCAAAACTCAGTCCTTGATTTTAAAATAGAAATTCCGATTAAACACGCAGACACATGGAAGTTAATATTTGACATATATCCACGTGTTTTTTGAAATAGAATGATGAAATGTAAACATTTATTTCATAAAGTCAGCCTTAGACTTAATGCTATGTACGCTTTCAATCTCAGTGTCAAACAGCGTTATCTGGCTGAATAAATAATATTGCAGTAATATCGCAATTCATGCTTGCCATGAAACATTGCTACATTGTGAAAAGATATTGGCGAAGTGTTATTAAATATAATATTAGAATGCAATTTTTCCCCCATAATAGGATGAAAGCTAATCAGATTTCAATTTTTTTTTAAATATTATCAACTATAAAAATATTTAAGAACTTGGAACGAAAAAAAAGTCAAAATTAAAATAATGAGTGTATTCCGATTGGGATATAATAATAAATTCTGATTTAAAAAAATTAGACTTACTTTTCAAGTACAACCTGTTCTTAATAGAGAGATCAAATTCTTAGAGTATCTTCTAATACTACCAGGGATCCGAACGAAACGAAACAAAATAAAACGTTCCTTTTGGTTATGCTACGTTACCATGTAATGAAACTTTCGTTATTTACGTTACCGTTATTCACATTAGCAAAAAAATCCGAAATACTTTTAATTCGTTTTGTTAGTTAGAGATGGATACTAAGTGAAATAAATCTATTAATGTTATTCAAATGTAACATAACGAAACAGAAACCGCAATTAACGTTTCTTCGGAATGAATATTAATAGTCGCATAAATTAAATAAGAAGGAAAAAGTATACAGCAGAGGATTTGTAAAATTTATCAAGCTCACTAGGTCGAGTTAGCTTACTAGGTCCTGAGGTATCTAAAGGTTATAATTATGAGACCTACGACAACCTGGTGAATTCACCAGGTCACTCGACGTATTCTTCAGGGAATTTTGAGACCCTGCATCTATGCGAAGGCTAAAATAAGTTTTTGAAAGAGCAAGAATAGTCCGGGTTCCCCGAGTGGCTTACCAAGACGACTTTTAACATTCTTCGGAGGCATTTAGACATTGACCCTCTGGATGTATCTAAAAATCATAATTATGAGAACTACGACAACCCTAGTACTCCAGAACATTCACCAGGTCGCTCAAACATATTCTTCGAGGAATTTTGAGACCTTGCGTCTATGCGAAGGTTAAAATGAGTTTCTGAGAAAGCAAGAATAGTCCAGGTTCCTCAGGTGGTTTGCCAGGTCGAGTTTTAACATTCTTCGGAGGCATTTAGGCGTTAACCCTTCAAATGGCTATGAAAGTCTTAAATATGTGTATTAAATCAATTTGGATGAATCAGAGGATTCGCTAGAAGTTACCTGGTCCCAGAAAAAAGCTTTGTGGAGTCGAAATTACGATTTCTTTGTATTAGAAAATTCTCTATTTAGTTTCCAATAATTATTGACGAAAAAAAAAATTTCTAAGAAGACAGTGACGATCCAGATGCAATCTAAATTACTTAAAATTTTTATCGAAATAGAGAAGTGAATTGTAGGTTATAATAACTTAAAAGGTAAGTTTTATTATTCTTTATAAAAAACGTTTGATTTCCTTTAATCGATTTTGTATTTTCATGTCCATAATTCCTACATTTTTAGCCTTCCGACAATTGTTAATTAATTTTTCATTCTTTTGTAAATTTATTTTGCACTCTAATATGAAATAATATTATTTTCTAAAAATGAAAATAATTGAAATTTTCAAAATTATTTTTTAAAATGTTGTTGGCTTATATTCTATGAATGATAATTTTTATTTTATGTATCCAATTCCACTGGAAAAATATTTATATGAACGATAACGGCTTAGAAACTAAGGTTAAAAATTGTTAAGAGGCTATGTGGAAAGGAAAAGAAGAAACAAAACAATACTAAAAACATTAGTTCTTAGCATTTTGTTTTCTTGTTCGCTGTCACGGTTTAAGCGAATTAATTAGTTTAAAAAAATTCTTTCTAATATAATTAAAAATTTCAAAACATGAAAAAATGCGGAAGACCTATTTTAAGCTACAAAAATTCATTATGTGACTTTTAATTACAATAAGCAAAGTGTGTATTTGGCGACATTATTTATGAGCAGACTCAATTTGAATCTGGTCAAATTTTTATCGAATTTTAATCACCGCTACTTTTTTGGAAATGAGTTTTCTCTTCACGAGGATAAGGGGTTTAAAAATTTCCCAAAAAATATGTACCAGTGACCTGGTGAATTCTCTGCAACAGCTGCCAAATTTAGATACCCCCAGAGTGTTAACGTTCAAATACCTCCGAAGAATGTTAAAACTCAATCTGGTAAGCCACCTGGGTACCCCAGACCATACTTGTTTTTCCAGAAACACGCTTGAACCTTTGCAAAAATGCAGGGTTTAAAAATTCCTCGAAGAATATGTTTGAGCGACCTGGTGAATGCTCTGGAGTACCCGGGTTGTCGTAGGTGTTATAATTATGATTTTTAGATATACCCAGAGTGTTAACGTTCTCTAATGCCTCCAAAGAATGTTAAAACTCAACCTGGTGAGAAACCTGGGTACCCCAGACCATCCTCTCTTTTTCAGAAACTTCTTTTAGCCTTGACAGGAGCACAGAATTTTAAAATTCCTCGAAGAATATGTGTCAGTGACCTGGTGAATTCTCTTCATCACCTAGATAGTAGTAATCCTCATAATTACGACTTTAAGATACCTTCAAATGTCGAAATGCCTTTGAAGAATGTTAAAACTCGACCTGGTAAGCCACCTGGTGAACCCAGATCATTCTCGCTCTCTCGGTCATGCGTTTTAGGCTTCGCAGGAACGTCAGGTCTCGTTAGGTCTCCAAATTCCTCAAAGAATATGTTTCAGTATTCTAGTTAATTCTCTGGAGCACCAGACTTGTCGTAGTTCTTATAATTACGACCTATAGATACCTCCAGGCTATTCTCGATTTTTCAGAAACCCGTCTTATTCTCAGCAACAACGCAGGGTCTCAAAATTTCACGAAGAATATGTTTGAGTATCCTGGTGAATGCTCGGGCGCACCTGGATTGTCGTAATTCTTAGCACCTGGGTTGTTTTGTATGTTTTAAAATTCCTTGAAGAATATGCTTGAGGGACCTGGTGAATTCTCTGGAGCACCAGAGTGGCCCCAGACCTTGCAAGAAGGACTTCCGATCCTTAAGGGACGGTTAAGAGTCAAGTACATCCGAAGAAACTTTAATCATAATATGGTTAAGTCTTATTGAGTTACTGGTATAATTTAGGTTTTCAAGTATTGTTTAGTTATTCAAATAACATTAACTGATCAGTATTCTTTATGTTCCAACTGTTTCAGAACGTAACGAAACAAAAGTAATGCTGACATTCGTTTCCCTTCGCGATAACGATAACTGAAATAACGAAACTTTTGTTGTGTTCAAATATAACATAACGTAACGTAACGAAAGTTTCGTTCGGATCCCTGAATACTACGATAACTTACTTGTCAGCCTAAGACCTTCAAAAAGTTTCAGTTGAATGTATTATCTAAATTATTTAAATTTTATATTTTTGTTTAAAAATATTAGCGTGATACTTAGCCATATGAATAATTACTTTCTTGCTGAAACTTTTGGAAATAGCGAAATAGTTAGAACATGAAAACAAATACCTATGTGCTCTTCTTTTTTTCAAATTAAAAAAAAAACATTATTAGGTTGGTAACAGAGGAATTAGCATTGAAAAAAAAGATGAATGGATCCGTACGAATTGCGCACGAAATGAGATATCAAGCATAAATGAAGAAAAGGGACTAAGGAACGTTTATTCACTAATAAATTTTTTTAATATGAAAATAATTTTTGTTCAAAAATTTTTTGTATCCGATTCCTCCCTTAGCAACATTTTTTCTTACTAATTCTACATGAACTGAGATTTCGAGCTGAAAGCTTAGGATAATAGAGAAAAGGGAACGTGGAACGTTTATGTAATAATATTTTTCAATTAAAAACAAATTTTGTTATCTTATTCCTACCTTATCGACATTTTTTACCGTACCAATTTCACACAACATGATATATCGAGTTGAAAGTTTGGAATAATAAAGGACATTTTTTAATTACAAGAAAAATGTTGTTCGTAAAAAATTTTTTTACCCGATTCCAACCTCACTGTCATTTTTTTGGACTGTAAAGATTCCACACGAAATAAGATTAGAGTTCTTAAATGTCCAAGAATAAATTATATGCAGCAAAAGCTCTCGAGAGTATGGTCAGCATTTAAGCTCAAAATGTAAGTACAAGACATTATTTATTCACATCATCTAAAAATATATATTTTTTTATAAATCCACGCTATTTAAATGTTCGAACTTTTCTAGGAAAACCTAGAAAAATGTACAAACGTGAACAATTTGGAAAGTCGAAAACAGAATTCTATTAAAAAAAGTAGTGCATGAGGATCCTACATATACAAAATAATTAATGTATAGTCCATTGATCCATTGTAATTAAAAAAATCTTATTTTCTTTAACTTTGTGCAAATAATCAGAGGCAACATTTTAAAAATGAAAACAGGCTACGTCACGTTCACAATTTCAGAATAGGGCAGTATTATTGATTTAATAAAGTTAAAAATATTATACCACCGCGTTATTTTATTGAATTTTTCTATTTTTCACTTTTCCTATTTTCGTGACCTTTTTTTAATTCCTATGTACAGTAGGATGGTCCCAATTTTTTTTTTAATTTTTATGGGGACACCCCAGAAATTTGTTCGAATCCCCACAAAAATAAATTCATTTTTTTTTCTTGAAAAAAATGATATGCACCGCAAGCCCCATGCAGTTTAACATGTATTTCTCATTAGAAAAAATACGTTTTTGTAAATTTTATTCAGAATCCTCAATATTATCTCAATGGAGTTGAAACTCAACATTTCTCTTCACAATTAGCCATAGAATACGAATAAAATATCACTTTCCAAATACCAACACCAGAATTCTGTTTTATAGGTTCCCAAAGAAACTTGTTTAAACAATTTACTATCATTGTTAATAATATTCTCTTCGCTTAATTGCAACAATGTTGCAGTTTTTTCTGGAATTTTCAACTGTTTGTCTATTTTTCATTGAGCGTGACTTAATAATTAATTAGATTTAGCAAAAATAATTCCTTGAACAAATTATTATTCTTTATGACTATCTTCATCTATATCAGTGCCTGATAGTTGCGGTTCTTCGGTAATTTTTACCTTTCTATCATTCTTCCACTTCGTGAGGTAGTAATTAATTAAAGTTAAAAAAAGCTGTTTAAACAATTTAATATTGTTTATAACTATCTTTTCTTAGATGAGTGCTAGAACATGGCGGGTTTATCTAAACTTTTCAACTTTGCATCGTCTTTTTATTTATGTATGAACAAAGAATAAGTCAACCACAACAAAAATGATTTTTCGAATGGTATTGTTGTTTAAGTGAATTATTTTTGCTCTTTTCCCAATCTAAAAAAAATTAATTTAAAGAAAGAATCTAGTTCATACAAGAGGCAGAAATCAATATTGAATTGTGTAAACAACTTTTTTGGTTATTTTTAATTAATTATTATCTCACTAAGTGAGTGAGAACATTACAGAGAGATCAAAATTGCCGAAAAACCGCAACTATCAGGCATTGATATAGATGAAGATAGTCATAAACAATAATAATTCGTTTAAACAATTATTTTTGCTAAATATAATCAATTATTAAGTCACGCCTAATGAAAAAGAGACAACCAGTTGAAAGTTTCAGAAAGAACAGCAACATTCTACCAGTTAAGCAAAGATAATATTATTAGCAATGATGATAAATTGTTTAAACAATTATTTTGTTAACTTAAATTCATTATTATTACACTCCAAATGAAAATTGGACAAAAAGCCAGAAATTTAAAAAAAAACGCATCTTTCTATCATTATTCAAATATAATTTCATTAATAATTATAATAAATTGTTCAAACTAAAAATTTCCTTGACTCCAATTAATTACTTAACTTATCTTAATTGAAAATTTGACTAAAAGTGGTTTTTTTAAACTGCAATTTTGTAGCATTTTTCTAAGAGAATAATATTAACATTAATGATAAATTGTTTAAACAATCACTCTTGTTAACAGTGATGAACTATAACTTCCCTCTAATTGAAAATTGGACAACAAGTGGGAAATTTTTGAAAAAACCGCGTCTTTCTAACTCCATTCTATGAGAAAATCGCTAAAAACAATAAGAAATTGTTTAAACAATTTATGTGTACATCTAATTATCGGTATAAAGTGGTCTTCTATGTGCTAAAAACAATGTTCATTGAAAAAACCACAAAAAAGTCATGACTAGCGTGAAAAAATCGCAAAACCCATTTTTTCACTTATGGGTTTCTTTGGGACCCTATAAAATAGACTTATGGTGTTGATATTTAAAAAGTGATATTTTACTCGTATTCCACGGCTAATTGTGAAGAGAAATGTTGAGTTTCAACTCGATTAAGATAATATTGAGGATTCTGAATAAGATTTACATAAACTTCTTTTCTTCTTATGGGAAATACGTGTTAAACTTCATGGGGTTTGCGGCATCCAGGACCATAGCTACAGTTAAATTTAAGGTAGGGCAGTGGTGGTTATAGGTAGGGCGGAAGTAAAAATTTTACTTGATCTGATCTGGTTAATTTTATTTTTTAAGGTAGGGCATTGGTGTTTTAAGGTAGGGCGTTGCCTCACAATGCATACCCCTAGCTACGGCCACGGCGGCCCCATGGCCGCCATGGCCATGCGAAAAATTTCTAATGCATTTTTGGACCACCCTAATGTACAGTCCTAGATGAGTTTATATATTTTAAAAAAGAATTAAGTTGCTTATCACTATTGAATGAGGAAATAGCTTGACTTATCGAATTTGCAATTTCTTACTAATCTTCAATTTTCATTCAAAGTGGCATTAAAGTATCTTTTTCGTGAGAAAAAAACTATTAATTAAAAATGAACTTCTTCAGACCCTCAAGTTCATCATTATCCAGAGCATATAATTTTTACAAAGTTTGTTGAATAATTTGCAATATTCTATGAAAATTTAGAAAAATGTAAAACCGAGAAAGATTTTGAAAATCGAAAACAGAACTCTCTGTCGAAACGTAGCGTATGAGAGCCCTGAATGCCGTGGCATAGAAAGAATTTGAACAGAAAAGCTGAACAGAAAGTACGTCATTACTAACAGGGAAAAATTACGATAATTTGGGGCATAAAATTGATAAATGTCATATTTATCATCCTTGCAGGAAAAATTGTTGTAGAATCATAAAAAATCTACATCATCATGCACATCTATTAAAGCTTACTAACATATTTTCATTTATCCATTAATTAAGACCACATTAGAGCCATTATACATGGAACACCTTCCGGTCTCAAGCCGATTAAAGAATAATAATCTAGTGTTTGAAAAGAAAAGCAGATTATTATATTGTTGCTATTCAACTTTTTTTAATGTTAATTTAATACTGCACACTTATGTCAGTAATTGGCACCTTTTTTTGGCAACTTTTTTTCAATGTTAATTTAATATTGCACACTTATGTCAGTAGTTGGCATCTTTTCGTTATTATCACGTGTAAAACTGATCATTTCAGTATGTTCAGTGTTACTGCTTCTTCCCTGCGGGAAGAAGAGAGATAAGCCTCCTATCACTATTAATCATTTTCTATGTCTAAGACAGAAACGAATAAGGCAAATTTATCTTAGCCTATCCCTTGTCTGTCCACTTTTATCACTTGTTTATCTAGCTTTACTTCATTCTATCTCTTTTCTATCCAGTTATATCTATTTCTATTTCTATCTTTCTCTATTTCCTTGTTAGTATACTTCTACTTCTTTCTCGTTTCATTCTTACATCTCTACCCCTGTCTATATTATTTGCCTATCCCACTCTATCTTTTTCTATCTCCGTTTCAATTCAGATTTACGCCTATTTTTGAATTCCATTTTTTTCATGCCCAGATAGCCCTCGCATATCCCCGTCTATCTTTTTCGACTCCTTTGCCAGCATTGTTCTAATACTATTCCTTTCAATCCCCACTTCTATATCCTTCGTCCATTCACGTCTATCCGTTTCTATCTCTTTCTCAATCCAGATTCATACATTTCTCTCTTTGTTCGAATCAATGAAAATACACTGATTCTCAGTGGAATTTAACTCAAAATCAGTAACGTACTTCTGACAATATCGTAAACACGCGCAAACAAGCACATGCGGGAACGTCCGAACGGACCTGATTCTACGCTCTGATTGGTCATCCCCCTACTTCATAGTGAACAGCACGAGAGGACTTGATTCCTGAATCAAGACAAGATGAGAGGGACTACTGTAGCTGGAAGTATTTTTTTAATACTAAGTGAAATTTTAATGATTCAAATTAAGAGAGATCCCTTTCAATCCCCTTTTTTCTATCTAAAGGTGTCCCTTGCTTTTTGTATATCTGCCTTTATTGTTTTATATCTCTTTATACGTTCAACCTTTACGTCTATTTCTTTTACTCCCTTGTCGCATCTCTTGTCTATCAGGCTGGTCCATATATAGAAATTTTAGTTTGAAAATCGTTCTATCGCTATATTGTTTTGAAAGGCCAAAAATAGGAAGTCCTCAAAATTTAAGTCGATTCGATTGATACTTACTCAATGCCCATACATATCAAGTTTTCTATAAGATGAACATAGGAGAATAAAAATTTTAAAAAATCATTCTGCTGTGTTAGTTTGAGGTGGCATATTGAAACAAAAAAGTTTCTGTGGATAAATTTTATTTTAGTCTACACTATTCATTCAATTTGGACGATTTGAACGAAATTTGGACGAAGAATGAAAGCTTTCTAATGTTAGAAAAGCTTAATGTTTTTTGACTTTTCATACAAAATTTTGTAATTTTTTGTTCTACGACAAAGTTGACAACTTCTTGAAACTTCTTAGAAGTACAGTGAACTTCCATTTATTTTAAAGATCGCTAATTTTAAAGTTCACTCAGTTTAACCCCCCTACACACGCTTATTTTAAGTTGCGCAGTTTCTTCACGTGCGTGACCGTCATGCACGCGTCAGTGGCTGACCAATGAAGAAAAGATGCCCGAAGAGCGGGAAGCCTTGAATCGAGTATTTTAGCGCGACGTCATAGGAATACGTCTTATAACGTTTTTAAACAAATATGCTAAACGTAAAAGTAAGTCAGATCGATTTGATCAGAATCAGGCACTCTCACCTCAAATTTCGGATAGTTGATTGTATTTCTCGAAACGCTTAAAACACTTGAAAATGTTACAATACAGACCTTTATAACTTACCTTTACGTGCAATGGTACATCATGTAACAAGGGGCAAAAGAAGCAGATTTTTCCGGCGAGTGGGTTCACTGCTTCGCTCGGGCAGTGAACGCACCCTCAGAAAAAATCTTCTCGTGAGGGCAGTAATAACCCGAGGGAAAAATCTACTTTCGTCCCATGTTGCATATAGTATTTTATTTCACTCTCGACCGTGGTCACCTTTTGGCCCTGAAAAGCGGGTCCGACACATTTTTATATAGGTTTGTTCGCGGCTTGAATTCTGATCGATTCGGAGCATTTCAGATTTTCAATATGGCTGTGAAATTTTACTTTCTTCTCGCAAATTTTACTTTCGCCCCGCTAATTTTACTTTCACCCCAACAAATTTTACTTTCGCCTAGCAAATATCACTTTCGCCCCGCAAATGTGGTTTACGTAAAATATGTGCTACTTTCGCCCCTATTTTCAGGGGCAGAAGCTGGCCATTTCGTTTAAGTGTGGAATAAAATATTTTCTTCCAAAAATTCGTATGCAGTTGCAGCCCATGTAGTAACCTTGCTGGCGGCTGAAATTTCCGCCTATCGTAGCATTCTACACTTGAAAGCTATTACTATTCGGTCCTTTATAACTCATTTTTACAAGTAGAATATTTTCTCCGAATACGCGTGTGCATTTGCAGTCCCATATATGCTAACCATATCCTGAAAAACCACTTATTTTTTCCTTGTGTGATCAGGGTTCTTGGATTAGGGCGAGCCCTGTCTGCACCAGAGATAAGCGTCCGGCTTGAACCACCGAGGCGCCTTTACTTTGTTGCAAATTAATCTGCTTCATGGTGATTCCCGTCTCAGCCATCGGAAGGCTGATTCGGGGCACCTCCGGACGCTTCTGGTCTCCCTGCAGATACAAGTTGGGTCACTCGGCAGGTAACCCCACCCGCCCCTAGATAGGGTCGGTAATCTAGAGTCACCAAGGGCTCTGATTGAGGATTCAGGAAGGCCAACGACTAGAATCCAGCCTCTCCCCTTCGGCCTGGATCCCTGCTTGTCGGAATATACCTTCCACAAATCAGTTCGTAGAGACGGGTTCTGGAAGCTGAAGCGCCACAGAACATTCATCAGACTCTCCAGGGTCCTTCTTTAAGCCTTAACGATGAGGTCTTTTCTACTATCCAGTCTCGCGACTAGATGTCTGCGGCCTCCACTACGATGGACCCTGACCTGATGAAGACATCATTGAATCTGGGGGCGCGCCCCTCTTGGGATAACGCGTCAATCCCTATAGAGATTTCCTCCCTTAGCCTGTCCAAAAAACAAAGGTGGACAGGTTTCAGCATAACCCGACGCAACGAGAACTCTCACCAGAATGTTGTTAACCATCTACACGAAAGTAAGGTTCTGTGTTTCCAGAGCCTTCTGCCGTTTCAACTCTCTGTTTGGGGGAGTTTCTCTAGAGTCTTTTTTCCCTCGCCCATAGGATAAGCCTGAGTAGTTACTCCAGGTAAAGTTTCCGCAGCCACTGCCCCCTGTGGGGTGCTTCGGCTGCTGTTTGCGAGACGCGCTTTGCGGTATATCTTTCTTTGTGCTCCGCAACGTTGTCTCCTCTTTACGGAGAGTTCCGTTAGCTCCACTTCCACGGGTTAGACAGGATTGTCTCCACCGTGATCAAAAGTTCGCACCGCCTCTGCTGGATTGCCCCCTAAGATGCCTTCCACTTGTGGCTGTGGTTTAGAGGAGGGTCATGGAACGGGCCCCTCATTGCTTTTGGTTTGTTTGGTTTTGTGTAGTACGTTCGTTTTATTTCCAAGAGAAGCTAGGATAATAAGAAACACCCCTCGCAGAGCCCCGCTTTCGGGGGCGGGTCTATATACCATGGGATTCAACCTCGATATTCCAGGAGGCTTTGTTCTTACTTCCTGGAAGGATCGCTTCTTAGTTCAATTCCCACCGACTAGAGTTCGTCAGCTTCCCAGAGTAGCCACACCTCATTATGCAGCCCCTTGGGTTTACCCATCTCAGATCTCTAGTCTAATGGGACCCATAAGCCCTCCCACTAGCTACAAGGTCCCGCAATCCCTAGGAAGAGACGTGGACGCGTAAGTCAATTATATGACCGTATCAATTGAGACTTGCCCAGTTGGGAGTCTTCCATCTGTGCACGTGCACCTATAAGTTGAAAACCTGATGGTATTAATTGGGAGCCTCCCGGCTGTGCACGTGCACAGTTGGGAGTGTCCAATCTATGAATAACACTGTATTTTGTATAGACAAGATTTAGTTTTATTCAACCCAACTAGTGACACATTGTAAAGAAATCGTGTGCAAGAAAATATCGGCATAAAAACCCCCGGTAATAAGCGGGGGAAAAGCATTATAACGAAGAAACTTAATCCTTAAACAATATTTTCTTAATATTAAATGACTCGGTTCGTTCGCTGTAACAATTTCGCTGAATTAGGCTCACACAACAGATCGAACGAAAAACCGTTGAAAATTCATATATTGACTTGAATGCATTCAAATACGCTAGAGAGTTCTCTTATCTTAGGGAAATCAAACGCAGTACCGCAAGTATGCCAGGATCTCAGAAGGCGCCCACCTGTACGTGCGTCCCAGCGCAGCGCCCCAACGTCTTGAGCACGGGAACAGCCCTCGCTCTGGAACGGCGAAGTACAGCTCGTAGAGTTGTAGCTTGATGGGTCCTCAGGGTGGCTACCCCTCTTGAAGGAAGAAGGCGTGAACGCACCCAACGATGTCGCACAGGAGCTTCGTCTGAACAGCTATACTGAGTAGCTAATGGCTCGAAAGGCGGTGCTTTTCACGATGAGACTCACAACGTTCGCGGAACCGGGAAGTGTACGCCACGGCCGTTCGAACGCGACTGACTGACGCGACCCCAGCCCCCGCCTCTCGCTCCCCCCCCCCCCATCCTGTACGCATGCGTCTCGTGAGAATGCAGAGAAAATGGCGCATTTTTTTTTGGAAAGACGGCGGTATTTTTGACACTACGCATGCGCGCAGTAAGCGCATGAATAGCGCAAAATTGGAATATTGGATTTTTTGTTCGAATTTTCTATGGATAAAACTATATCCGTTCATGTTTGCGAGACTTATCATATTTACGTGTGATCGAAAGAAGAACGCAACGGCAGAAAGATCAGCGTGAGCTCGAAAACTTAAAGTTCGCACGCTTTGCTGAAAAAAGTGCGCCATCTTTGGTTCGCAAAGTAAGAACTAGAATGCGGAGATTGAGGTAGCCATGACAGACAGTACGTCGATCAAGATGAATTTACGTCTTCGGTGGACTGAATTCAATAAAGTAAATGCTTTTTTTTCTCGTTTTTGACCATACTTCACTACCCGCCAACTGACTTTACATTTACCTCAATATCATAAATTAAGTTACCAAATGAATTTCAGGCAATTCTGTAAGTGAATCAAATTAAATTGTAAGGTTTTCTTTTTACTGTTTACAGGCGCACACCATCGCCAAAACGTGATTTTCGGCTACAGGGAGTCTCAAAACGTGGAGATCCGCTGAAAAACAGAAGCGTGAAATTTCGGACTATTCTAATACTCTCTCAATCATAAATTATGAGAATGTAACAAACGTTACACTTCTGGCCAGGTCCAGGCCACACCATCTGGTCAGCGTCAAGACTGGAAGCCAGACGGTCTGGTCTTGGTCGGGCCAGCGCTAGAAGATTTTTTCATACAGACCTCTCCATAACTTCAAAAAAATGCGATTTCGAAGTTAATGTTTTGGGAAATTTTATGTCACATAGGTACCAACTTATGGCATTATTTTGGGTTTGATAGGGGTGTTTTTTAAATTATCATTTTAATTAAAAAAAATCTGTGGAAGATAGTAAACATATGAATTTTGCACCACTATTAAACCCGAATTAATGCCGTAATATAGTGCTTATGTTGCACGAACTTTCCCAAAACATTAACTTCGAAATCGCATTTTCTTTTTGAGTTATGGAAGGGAAGTGAAATAAAAATGAAAAGCTTGTAGTGACACTGATTACGAATATGGGCACGAAAATTGCAAAAAAAAACAATGTTCAAGGTCAAAACTTTGAAACACCACTTTTTCAAAAAGAAAAATGCTGTGTTTACAACATTTTTGAAAACCTTGTGTACTGATGTATGTCGATGCGTTGATTACGAACACGGACGTGGCAACACCTACAAATATAATTTTCAATGTTAAAATTTGTAAAGTTATGTTTTTTATTTCGCGAAGTGTGGAAACCATCATAGGTACCGCTAAAAAGCATATTTAAAGCATAAAGATGGGATTTTCACGCATTTCTGAGTGAGGCCATGTACTTCAAGAGTTATTTTGTTAGTTTTTGGCTTTTGACGCTTTGGATGAAATGTTCTTTGTACATCATGTATATCAAACTTTATTGTCGATTTGCGACTCAAGAATTAGGATTAACGACCCTTGGAGGAGGAAGAACACCCCTGTGACTGGTCACGGAAATAATGTTGGTCAAACTCCTAGCCCTTCCAGCGTGTCGTGGAAGGCGGGAAGGAACCCCTGTGACTGGTCAAAAAATAATGTTGGTCAAACTGCTACCCCTTTCCCATGTCTCGTGGGGAAGGGAAGCCACGCCTGCGACTTGTCATACAAATAATGTTGGTCAAACTCCTACCACTTTCCATCGTCTCGTGGGGGGCGGAAAGGCACTTCTGTGACTGGTCACGGAAATCAAGTCGGTCCAAACTCCACCCCTTGCCAACGTCTCGGTGGGGGTGGAAAGGCAACCCTGGGACTAAGCACAGAAACAATGTTGGTCAAATCCCTACCCCTTTTAACGTCTCTTGGGGGTGGAAAGGCACCCCTATGATCAGTCACAGAAATACTGTTGGTCAAACTTCTACCCTTCCAAACGTGTCGTGGGGGGGGGGGCGAGAAAGCGCACCTGGACTGGTCAGAGAAATAATGTTGGTCAAACCCCTACCCCCTTCCAACCGATACCGAGAGTCAAACAATAACACTATACACTTGGGATGAAGCTTCATTTTTAAGAATATTTTCGTAAAAAATAATTTCTTACCATTAGTGTTTCTTAATACTTTTTTATTTTTCAAAATCTATTCAGTAAAATAATAAAATCGATAATTTTCCATTCTTATCATGAGCAATTTCCGCAATTCAAATTAATAACTGGTTATGTTTAACGAAGTTCTTTTTCACACCGAAACTACTTGGTCTACGCTCACCGAAATTTCATGAAAAAAAATGCTACAGATTATTTTTCTTTTCAAAAACATGTCTTTCATCAGTCCTGACCTTGGAAATCATATCTTCAGGTATTTGCATGACTATATATGTAATTTTCTTTTATTTGGTGTTCCGCTTGCCGTCAATAACAGGCGGCAAACAGCATCTCCGCCAGCGCCGGCATAATTGCTCGTTGACGGCGACGTGTAGACTTCACCTTTAATATTAATCCTTACTTGCCACTGTGGGGTGGATTACACCCCAGGATTTTTTCCTCAATTTCTATTACCTGATGGTGAAGGAAATCGCTTTACATCAATATTTGTAATTAATTCGAGACTGGCAGTACCTATTCAGGGCATTGTCATAGCGCTGCACTAGTTTATGTGTCTGTGGTAACTGTTCAAAGTTGCGTGGGGTCCCAAACACCCCAGTGTGGTAAGTATGATCGAAATTCATTGTTCCGGTTTTATTTTTTTACGAGAATATTTTGATTTCAAAGTAAAGAATATAGTTCTTGCATAATATTATTCAACTTCTAATTACTTTTTTTCATTCAAAACGTTCCAACGTTCTGATTTCAAATGCGCGCCTAAGTTACATCTGTTTTTCGTTCTTTCTGTAGCTATCGTGCTGAAGGCAGTGTTTATTCTATGTAATTTTTATAGTAAAAAGTGAAAGCAGTGTTTATTCTGTCTATTTCTTGTAGTGAACTTATATTGACATCTTAGTGAAAATAATGTAGGAATATTATACTATTTTTACTTTTCTTATGTAGGTAGTTAATGCACAGTGACCTCACCGTACATAATGTACTGTCATTATGCACGCTCAGGTCACAGGTGTACGTAAAGTATGCTCATTATGCACGGATGACAATTTTACACATTCTTCGTGAATTGGTGAGTTAAACACAACCAAAGTTAAGTAAGCAATTAACTTGACGTAAATTACATTATTAATCTCTTCCTCGATTAGCAACTTTCTCAGTTGAGTATTGCATTTGTGATTGCAGCCTACGGTTCATGCTGCAAACTTCACCCTCGTAATAATCACTTGTGATACGCATCGAAATTTAAGTGAAATTTAATCAGAGAAAGGAATATGTATTGCAAGTACTCAACTGTAAATTAATAATATTCATTTGATTATTATCATTATTATTTATTTTAATTTAGTTCAGTATATTATTACAGTTTCTGAAGGAATCTAAAAGTATGTCAATCATTTTTTATCAAATAAAACTATTTTGAATCAACGCTGATAAATCTGTTTTTAACTTTAAAAAAATCTTGGTCAGTATTAAACTGAGAATTTCAGCGCGTATTTTAAAAATTTCAATTCATTATTTTCGAGATTCCGCCCATTACCGACTTTATCCATTAATGTTACACTACATATAGCATATTATTTATCGCATCATCGGCGATTTTTAAGTTTTCGTACAAACGTTTTTTTACCTGAAAATAAAATTTCAACAGTTTTTATTGAATCCGCACTTCATGTTAATTGAATAAATAGATATCAGTATTGTATTTATTTCTTGCTACCTTGTTGCTTTATGATAAATATAATTGATTTCGATATTGCGGTCAAAGGGGTGCATTTCCGCCCCTCACGAGACATTGGAAAGGGGTAGGGTTTTGACCAACATCGTTTCTGTAACCAGTCACAGGGGTGCTTTTCCGCTCCCCACGAGACGTTGCAAAGGGGTAGGGGTTTGACCAACATTATTTCTGTAACCAGTCAAAGGGTGCATTACCGCCCCTCACGAGACATTGGCAAGGGGTAGGGTTTTGACGAAAATCATTTCTGTAACCAGATACAGGGGTGCCTCTCCGCCTTCCACAAGGCGTTGGAAAGGGGTAGGGGTTTGACCAACATTATTTCTGTAAACAGTCACAGGGGTGCCTTTCCGCCCCCACGAGACATTGAAAATGTGTAGGGGTTTGACCAACATTATTTCTGTAACCAGTCACAGGGGTGCCTTTCCGCTCCCACGAGACGTTGTAAAGGGGTAAGGTTTTGACCAAAATCATTTCTGTAACCAGACACAGGGGTGCCTCTCCGCCCCCCACAAGACGTTGGAAAGGGGTAGGGGTTTAACCAAAATTATTTCTGTGAACAGTCACGGGGGTGCCTTTCCGACCCCCCCCCCCTGACGAGACGGGGGGGTGGAGAAGGGGTTTGACCAAAATTATTTTTTTTATGAGTCCAGGCGCGGGGGTTCCCCCCCCCCCCCCCACGTGACGTTGAAAAGGGGTAGGGTTTTGACCCACATAATTTCTGTTACCAGTTACAGGGTTGCCTTTCCGATCCTCACGAGATGTTGTAAGGGGGTAGGGGTTCGACCAACTTCGTTTCTGTAACCAGTCAAAGGCGTGCCTTTCCGCTCCCACGAGACGTTGTAAAGGGGTAAGGTTTCGACCAAAATCATTTCTGTAACCAGACACAGGGGTGCCTCTCCGCCCCCCACAAGACGTTGGAAAGGGGTAGGGGTTTAACCAAAATTATTTCTGTGAACAGTCACGGGGGTGCCTTTCCACCCCCCACGAGACGTTGAAGAAGGGTAGGGGTTTGACCAAAATTATTTCTGTAACCAGTCACAGGGGTGCCTTTCCGCCCCCCCACGTGACGTTGAAAAGGGGTAGGGTTTTGACCCACATAATTTCTGTTACCAGTTACAGGGTTGCCTTTCCGATCCTCACGAGATGTTGTAAGGGGGTAGGGGTTCGACCAACTTCGTTTCTGTAACCAGTCAAAGGCGTGCCTTTTCGCTTCCCACGATACGATGGAAAGGGATAGGGGTTCGACCAATATTATTTTTGTAACCAGTCACAGGGGTGCTTTTATGCCCCCCACGAGACGTTGGAAAGGGGTAGGGTTCTGACCAACATTATTTCTGTAACCTGTCAAAGGTGTGCCTTTCCGCCCCATACGAGACGTTGGAAAGGGGTAGGAGTTTGACCAACATTATTTCTGTAACGAGTCAAAGGGGTGCATTTCTGCCCCCGACGAGACGTTGGAAAGGTGTATGGGTTTGACCGACATTAATTCTGTAACCAGTCACAGGGGTGCCTTTCCGCCCCCCACCAGACGTTGGAAAGGGGTAGGGGTTTGACCAACATTATTTCTGTGACAAGTGACCGGGGTGCCGTCTGCTCTCACGCCATTACTTACAGTCTCTCGTCGCCTCTCAGGGCCTGTCGCCATGGTAATGAACAGTAAGGAAAGAGCTGACGGTTAGATGCATTACAAATATGTGTAACTCGGATAGATCTACAACTTTTGTTTGGAATATTTTATGATATTATGCGTCTTGGCTTAGACAAACGCTAAAGCCCATGATTTTTATGGGTTTTCCATGAAAATCGATGTATCACTGATTTTCTCAAAAACTATCACTCGTAGAAGAAAATTTTTACAACAAAAAATGAGTATCTTGATCTGATCTATAACTTTTGTAGAAGCGATTTTGCGAAATTTTGCGTATTGGCTTGAATGAACGGGAAAAAACCATGCTTTTTATGGGGTTGTTATTTTTTCACCAAAATACGTAAGAATACGGTGTTTCAAGGAAATCGGAGAATTCAGCTATTCGGAACTGCACCCTCAAAATATATAAATTACCATAACTTCCCTACTCTTCAATAAAATGCATTGATACTATAGGTCAACAGATTCGTCTCGAACCAAGGAATCTTTTATATCCGTGCATCAACTTTGAATTATGCTAATGAAAAAAGTTTTACTGTACAAACCCGATTTTTAAATTATTATTGTATGCTTAAAAAAATCTAAAGAATATTTTTAGAAATTCTTCGGTCAGTTTCAAGATATTAGTGAGGAAAATAAGCTCTCCAAATTTCTTCAATTTATCTGCAACCATTTTCTAGTTATCGTGTTCACAAAAAAGCGTGACATCCACACATCCATACATCCACACACACATCCGGACAATTGCTTAGAACATTGTATTAGACATTTTTAAATTAGGGAGGGTTTAATTAAATGAATTTAAAATTGTTGGAAACTGTTACTATTACAAAGCTTCCTCTATGAGGAAGCAATAATCATATTGATTTTTTTTTCTCTATTTTGAAACCGGGAAAAGTTTTTGTACCACGAAATGTTTTGCAATGAAAATGTACCCCTACTGAATGTCACATACTCATGTAACGTTTGATTTGTATATTCAATACTATTCAATACAATGTAAGCCGATTCTGAAAAGGCTTTTATAACTATTGTAAAAAGTAGAAAAATGGGGGGCGGTCTAAAGAACGTGTCGTAATATTGCAGGTGGAGGTCTCGTCATTTTGCGATAGATGGTGACTGAGCGATAGGGGGGGGGGGGGGGGGATGGAGTAAAAATCTTAAAATACAGCTTGACATCATTTGTGAACACTGAACACTCCCCATGCCATTTCTCAATACATTCAATTATTCCTGGGTGTCGTTCTTTCGTTAGAGTTTACCCCTATTCACCCTACTTTACTGAGATATTCTTAGAAAAAAAGTTTTAATCGAAGTAAAAATAACAAATGCATGGGACTTAAAATGGTCAAAGTTTTGGCAATCACTCATAAGTTAAATTCTTAGTGGCTCAAAATTTCTTATGAGCATACTTCTTAATAAATTCAAATTACAATTTTACATGGGAAACAGATAAAAAGTATCAAGTACAAAAATACGTTTATGGATATCTCATCGATGATTTTTAAGTTTCTGTCTAAACGTTTTTTTAACTTGAGAATAAAATGTTGACAATTTTCATCAAACAAATTTCATTCATTGTCAAACGTTCTACGTTTTAAATTATACTATTTTATTGAATTTTAATTTTAACCTTCAAACGAAGTATGAAGCAAAATAGAGACTAATTCAAAAATGGACATATTTCAAATTCTAATTTATTATTCATCATAAAAAATATCTGGTGATCCTCGGCAACTGGTGCGCAGTATATATTTTATGGAACTAACTATATGTCATGTAGAAATAAATAATATCACACATGCTCAGAGTTTTAACAAGGATTTCAACAAAACAGATTTTTGTTGATCCAGCACTACCTCTCTCGAGGCTGCAGATAAAGTTTATGTTAATTACGTAAGAGTTTTTAGGGGGGGGGGGCGCTCGGCCAAAGTTTACGCCCACGTTATACATACACTTACTCTGTAACAAGCCTTATGAAGCGGGTGGGAGGTGGGTCTAAGATTTAAAAAATTACCCTCACGTAATTAATGGTCGCTCCCTTATTATGTTATCTAATAATTAAGTCAAGTTCTCCTTTATTTGAATCTGTAGGTTAAGTTATTCTCAAGTCACGTCGCGTGCACACAGAAAGGATCTTGACTAAATTAATTTTTTTGCCTGATTTGACCAAATATTTTGGTGGATGGAGTACTAGGTTGATTAAAAAAAATTGTTGGGTTAATCAAATATTTTGTTGAATCAACCAAAATTGGTTCGATACGCCGAAATTTTCATTTTTATTCAAGAAAACAGATATTTCGGTTAAAGAATATTTTCTTCTAAGCTAGAGGTTGGCTTAATTTTTTTACGATTGGTAGGCCTGTAACCACATTAGGTCTGCAAATATTTCTTCTCTTCAATAATTATGAAGGAATAACTTGTAAATACGTTACGCTGATTGAGGTGACATTATTCTATTTACATTTTTTATAATACTGCCTTCTTATATTATTTTAATATACCTAAAACTGTTACACGCAATCTCGTTTTTTATCAAACTTTGCTAAAGTTGCCACGTAACCCATACCTGTAATATTACTTTAATTAATGTATCGAGCCATAAATTAATTTATATATTTTCACTGAACAATTGATAGTTTTCCACTATGATTGTTTCCGTAAATATTTCGACTAATCGAATTAGTGATTTCCTACTAATCTTTACTGATTCCGTGACGTTATTGCAAACAACCGCGCAACTTAAAAAATGGTTCAAGATGTAGTCAAAAGTTTGAACTAATATTTTAAGAATGTTAATGATAGGTATATTTCTACTAATCTTTACTGATTCCGTGACGTTATTGCAGCAAACCGCGCAACTAAGAGATGTTTAAAATGTCACATAACTTTAGAGATACATTGAGGAAAAAATCCAGAAAAGTCCAGAAAAAACAGGATATTTATTGAAAATTGAAGCTTGTCTGACAATAATCAATTTAAACTAAATATGAAGTCTCATTTCACAGAAGAAAAAGAAATCAGAAAATAACTGTCATGCTTCAACAATATTTATATCAACAAGATTTCGACATCAAGGATAGCATTTTTAAATTCCAAAATTCAATATTGAACAATACTATGAATCGCAAAAATTACAATACAAAAATTTCAATACAAAGCCAGTTATAAAGAAAATTGTCAACATTCTAAATTCCCAACATTAAAAATTAAAAACTTCCAAATTCAAGACGAGATGTCGTTAGTTGCAGATACGTACATTCCATACATACATTATTTATTTAATGAAATAAAGGTTGCAGGCGATTTCTAGGTTCACCGAAGTTCGGTGAGCGTAGTACAAAAGTTTTGAGGGTTGACCCAGAAACCTATTCCCTGAGAATGGCATTAAAATCCGAACCCAAAGGAATAAATATCAAGGTCTATGGCTTAATGTCTCTGTTTGTTAAATTTTTTGAGGAGAACATTTAGAAACACAATATTATCAAGTAAATCTGTGCAAAAATTCCATTTTTGAACAAAAAGACTCAGAGACATTATGAATCCAAAATTCAGTTCTTTTGAAAAAACATATTCGAACAGCTCAATATATGAAAAAGAATTGCATAGAAAGGCCTCAAAATATGTTTCCAAACAAACATTTTAATCAGCTCATTAGAGACAAGTATATAACAATAGGAAAAAAGAGGGAGAGAATTGGAAAAGAGACAACCAAGCCATCCTCACTCTCATTTCCCTTCTCTTTCTCCGTCTTTTTTATACTACTTTTGGGAACCAACATGTTTCGAGACCACTTTAGATCTCCTCATCAGGGTATTATTTTATAGGATACTAAGAACATATTTACCTATCTTATGCTTAATATTCGTAATGTATGTATATATGATACTGAAATTTCTTATCATACTGTTATTTACATTATTTTAATTTTCTTCTGGACAGATTTTAAACTTTTAATTTTCAGTACAAGTGTAAATCCGTAATGTTTCAGAAATCACTAATGTCAATAATACTTGTCTTGATTGAGAATGAACAGAACCGTATAATTAAACAGGCTTCTTATAAAAATTTGATAAAACTATCAATAGCTTTGTTATATTTCGAAAGGTCTTTTTTCAAATTAATTGCATTGTTTCCCTCTCTTTTTATGTATAACATTTCCATGAATTCCCTTTTTCTTTGATTTCTTTCATTGAGTTCAAGAAATCATGATTACATACTAGCTTCTTTCGATGTAGTTGCTATGTTCCCGAACATTCCTTTAGATAAAGTTAAAGAATCGATAGAAAAATGATGGGATTACGTAAAGCAACACACGAAAATCCCATTTAAAAAGTTTATTGAAGCAATCGATTTTGTCTTTCATTCGATCTATTTCCAATTTGATGGCAAATTTTATAAACAAAAATTTGGAACACCAATAGGATCTGTTCTCTCACCTATTTTAGCAGAAATTGTAATGGAAGATTTAGAAAATACAGTTTTTAACAAAATGGAAAATCTAATTAATGACAGATTAGAAAAAGTAGGATTTAAATGCCTTTTCTATGCGAGATACGTTGATGATTCTGTTCTTTGTGTAGAAGCTAGCAAGGTTAATATACTGTTAGATTCATTTAATGGTATACATCCCAGATTACAATTCACTTCAGAAATAGAAAAAGAAAATAAATTGAATTTTCTAGACTTAACTCTGATTAAAACAGATGAAGGTAGAATTATAACAGATTGGTACAGAAAGCCTTCATTTTCAGGACGAACTTTGAGCTTTTTGTCAAATCATCCAATACAAATGAAAATTGCAATTGTTAAAAATATGGTAGATAGGGCTATAAAATTATCACATCAAAGTTTCCATAGAAAAAATATATTGAAATTTGTAAACAGATCCTTTTTTTGAACCACTATCCACCCTTGTTCATTGAAAAACACATAAACAACAGAATCCATCAGATTAATCAGAAAGACAACAATGTAATTAACACAGATACTAGAGATTTTGATAAATATAACACGGTTGTTTTACCTTATTTTGATAAAATTTCAAAGTGCTTGAGATCTTTACTAAGGAAAATGGGTTTACATACAATATATAGAATTCCATTCAAAAGTAACAGAACTGTCAAATTGGGAAAAGACGTACGTGACAAAATGGAAAAACAAAATGTAGTGTATAAAATAAAATGTAGGTCTTGCAAGGCAGTATATATAGGCCAAACTAGAAGACCACTAAGAATAAGGAGAGATGAACATCAGAATAATCTTCGAAGGAGTCAGAAATACCATAGGGTGTTGTCAAAACATAGAATCACACATGGACATGAGTTTGATTGGGATGGTGTTAGAGTCCTGTACAATGAAAGAAATCAAAGGAAAAGGGAATTCATGGAAATGTTATACATAAAAAGAGAGGGAAACAATGCAATTAATTTGAAAAAAGACCTTTCGAAATATAACAAAGCTATTGATAGTTTTATCAAATTTTTATAAGAAGCCTGTTTAATTATACGGTTCTGTTCATTCTCAATCAAGACAAGTATTATTGACATTAGTGATTTCTGAAACATTACGGATTTACACTTGTACTGAAAATTAAAAGTTTAAAATCTGTCCAGAAGAAAATTAAAATAATGTAAATAACTGTATGATAAGAAATTTCAGTATCATATATACATACATTACGAATATTAAGCATAAGATAGGTAAATATGTTCTTAGTATCCTATAAAATAATACCCTGATGAGGAGATCTAAAGTGGTCTCGAAACATGTTGGTTCCCAAAAGTAGTATAAAAAAGACGGAGAAAGAGAAGGGAAATGAGAGTGAGGATGGCTTGGTTGTCTCTTTTCCAATTCTCTCCCTCTTTTTTCCTATTGTTATATACTTGTCTCTCATGAGCCGATTAAAATGTTTTTTTGGAAACATATTTTGAGGCCTTTCTATGCAATTCTTTTTCATATATTGAGCTGTTCGAATATGTTTTTTCAAAAGAACTGAATTTTGGATTCATAATGTCTCTGAGTCTTTTTGTACAAAAATGGAATTTTTGCCCAGATTTACTTGATAATATTGTGTTTCTAAATGCTCTCCTTAAAAAATACAAAAGTTTAATAAAAGACCACGATTGTGTATCATTTTCAACTTATTTTTTCGAATAATATGTCACCTTCTCAACATAGCGTATTTAAAAGCTATTGCTTCATAATGGAAATAACAAGAATTAATTGCGCACTTATGTATGGTTTGTTTGACCATACTTTATATTCATGAGTTTTTCTCACTTTCTTGAATTGAAATTCTAAAATTCTACTATTTCATTGGTGACCAAAAATGCTTGAAAAATTAATAAATAATTCTAACTCAAGTGCCAGATCTCAATATACAAAATGTTGAAAAAATAAAGAATGGCGGCCAATTGAAAACCAAAAATGATACCTTCCATCTTAAATGATAAGAATGTAGAAATATATATCTTTTCTAAAATTTTCAATTAAATGATCTTACATTTTGTCAGAACAATAAGATTTGTTCCAGGAACATGATAATTCAAATAATATAAAGTTTTAAAAAAATCCAGTTTTGAAACCAGGTTTCAAATTTTCAAAAGTTTTCAAAAGATTTTGAAAGATTTCAAAAATATTTCGGAAATTTTAAATGCCTAAATTCAAAATATTTCAAGAATTTATAAAAGATTAAAAATGTTTCATATAGATTAAAAATATTTTAAGCGATTACAATAAAATTTTCATTTTCTGACAAAGTTTCAAATAATTTCCTCAATAACTTTAGAAATGAGCTATTTTTTATGTATTACGGAATCTTCCGTAAAACTAACCGGTCAAGTATAGCGCTAGGTACAGCATGACGGAATTTTCCGTATCTTTAATCCTGAACGAGCTGGACAATGGGTTATTTTTGCAGAAAATTCCATAACGGTAGTCCGTTTGAATTTGATGACATTTTTGTAGAATATTTATTTCACGCCGGATAAAAATCTTAAGTATGGGAGTGATTAATCATTGACTTTCTAAAGTACAAAAAGTGTTTTATATGAGACAATCCCATACTTCAAGAATATTGAAGAAGTATAGATAAAGCATAGCTCAAGTGCAGCTGAAGTATTGATGAAGTATAGCTCAAGTATAGTTAAAGTATGGGATATACTTTAGCTATACTTAAGTATAGATGAAGTATGGCCCATACTTCATATATACTTAAGTACTGTAAAAGTATTGGGCATAAAATATGGCACTCATTTGTTTTTCAATATACCTAGCAACGGTATAAAAATAATGCATCATAAATAACAGCTCGTCCGATGATATAAAAAGATCGCGATTCTAGTGATTTCGTAAGTAAAAAGCATATTGAAGATTGTTCGCGAGTACAGCGGAAAAGCTCGTTAACAAAACCTTGGAAGTTCCATAAAAATTCGATCGTTTTTTCCTCACGAAATAGACTCCGGAATTGAAAGTAATCTTCTGTCTTTTTCAACGTTATGGGAAATCATCACAACACGAAGATCTATCATGGAAAACTCATTTTCATTTTATGTTATATATTGATGAGCGATCCAGAATCCTAGATTCCTAAGCATATTATAATGTTATTATCATAAAAACTTGAAAACTTGGAGTCAAATTATTATTTATATTAAATATTTACTCTCTATAATTATTTATTATATAAAGGTAAATAACACAGGACCACAAAATGGTTCAGGGAGTCTACTGGGATTCTAATAGGTGTACTTTATGTTTTTGGGGTCGCTGAACACGAATCCGTTCGCAGAATTGAGCCAGCACGTCAGAATTTGCAGTAAAATTCATAAATGGCTAAAACTCCCGATTTTCTGCATAAATTTCGGTCCCAAACCCGCAAACCCTAAACCCACGAACCTCAAACCCCAAACCCACAAGCTCCAAACCCACAAACCTCAAATATAATACAAATTAAGGAATTGGTAATATAGGATGTGACGTTTTTGGGTTTGTGGGAATGGACCCATCGTGAGAGGCAAGGAGACTCACGCTAAACAAGCACCCCATTGTGAGAGGCAAGGGGCTCACGCTTAACAAGCACCCCATTGTGAGAGGAAAGAGGACTCACGCTAAATAAGCACCCCATCGTGAGAGCCAAGGAGACTCACGCTGAAGAAGCACCACATCGTGAGATGAAGAGACTCAGGCTAAACAGGCACCCCATCGTAAGAGGTGAAGGGACTCACGCTGAACAAGCACCCCATCCTGAAAGGCAAGAGGTCTCACGCTAAATAAGCACCCCATAGTGAGAGGCAAGAGAACTCACGCTGAACACGCACCCCATCGTGAGAGGCAAGGGGACTCACTCTAAACAAGTACCCCATCGTGAGAGACAAGGGGACTCACGCTAAACAAGCACCCCCTCCTGAGAGGCAAGGGGGCTCACGCTAAACAAACACTCCATCGTGAGAGGCAGGGAGGCTCACGCTAAACAAGCACCCCATCGTGAGAGGCAAGGAGACTCACGCTAAAGAAGCACCCCATCGTGAGAGGTGAAGGGACTCAGGCTAAACAAGCACCCCATCGTAAGAGGTGAAGGGACTCACGCTGAATAAGCACCCCATCCTGAGAGGCAAGAGGTCTCACGCTAAACAAGCACCCCATCGTGAGAGGCAAGGAGACTCAGGCTAAACAAGCACTGAATAAGCACCCCATCGTGAGAGGCAAGGGGACTCACGCTAAACAAGCTCTCCTTGCCTCTCACGATGGGGCGCTTATTTAGCGTGAGACTTCTTGCCTCTCAGGATGGGGTGCTTGTTCAGCGTGAGTCCCTTCACCTCTTACGATGGGGTGCTTGTTTAGCCTGAGTCCCTTCACCTCTTACGATGGAGTGCTTGTTTAGCCTGAGTCTCCTTGCCTCTCACGATGGGGTGCTTGTTTAGCGTGAGTCCTCTTGCCTCTCACAATGGAGTACTTGTTAAGCGTGTGTCTCCTTGCCTGTCACGATGGGGTGCTTGTTTAATGTGAGTCTCCTTGCCTCTCACAATGGGGTGCTTGTTTAGCGTGTGTCTCCTTGCCTCTCACGATGGGGTGCTGGTTTAGCCTGAGTCTCCTTGCCTCTCACGATGGGGTGCTTGTTTAGCGTGAGTCCTCTTGCCTCTCACAATGGAGTACTTGTTAAGCGTGTGTCTCCTTGCCTCTCACGATGGGGTGCTTGTTTAACGTGAGTCTCCTTGCCTCTCACAATGGGGTGCTTGTTTAGCGTGTGTCTCCTTGCCTCTCACGATGGGGTGCTGGTTTAGCCTGAGTCTCCTTGCCTCTCACGATGGGGTGCTTGTTTAGCGTGAGTCCTCTTGCCTCTCACAATGGAGTACTTGTTAAGCGTGTGTCTCCTTGCCTCTCACGATGGGGTGCTTGTTTAACGTGAGTCTCCTTGCCTCTCACAATGGGGTGCTTGTTTAGCGTGTGTCTCCTTGCCTCTCACGATGGGGTGCTTGTTTAGCGTGAGTCTCCTTGCCTCTCACGATGGGGTGCTTGTTTAGCGTGAGTCTGCTTGCCTCTCACGATGGGGTGCTTGTTTAGCGTGAGTCCTCTTGCCTCTCACTATAGGGTGATTGTTAAGCGTGAGTCCTCTTGCCTCTCACAATGGGGTGCTTGTTGAGCGTGAGTCCCCTTGCCTCTTAGGATGAGGTGCTTGTTTAGCGTGAGTCCCTTTACCTCTCACAATGGGGCGCTTGTTTAGCGTGAGTCCTCATGCCTCTCACAATCGGGTTCTTGTTCAGCGTGAGTCCCCTTGGCTCTCAGGGTGGGGTACTGGTACAGCGTGAGTGGCTTCACCTCTTACGATGGAGTGCTTGTTTAGCCTGAGTCTCCTTGCCTCTCACGATGGGGTGCTTGTTTAGCGTGAGTCCTCTTGCCTCTCACCATTGGGTGCTTGTTAAGCGTGAGTCCTCTTGAATCTCACAATGGGGTGCTTGTTGAGCGTAAGTCTCCTTGCCTCTCACGATGGGGTGCTTGTTAAGCGTGAATCCCTTCACCTGTCACGATGGGGTGCTTGTTAAGCATGAGTCCTCTTGCCTCTCACAATGGAGTGCTTGTTGAGCGTAAGTCTCCTTGCCTCTCACAATGGAGTGCTTGATAAGCGTGAGTCCTCTTGCCTCTCACAATGGGGTGCTTGTTAAGCGTGAATCACCTTGCCTCTCACAATGGGGTGTTTGTTTAGCGTGAGTCCCCTCGCCTCTCACGATGGGGTGCTTGTTTAGCGTGAGCCCCCTTGCCTCTCAGGAGGGGGTGCTTGTTTAGCGTGAGTCCCCTTGTCTCTCACGATGGGGTACTTGTTTAGAGTGAGTCCCCTTGCCTCTCACGATGGGGTGCGTGTTTAGCGTGAGTCTCCTTGCCTCTCACGATGGGTTCCTTATTTAGAGTGAGTCCCCTTGCCTCTCACGATGGGGTGCTTATTCAGCGTGAGTCTCCTTGCCTCTCACGATGGGGTGCTTGTTTAGCGTGAGTTTCCTTGCCTATATTACCAATTTCTCAATTTGTATTATATTTGAGGTTTGTGGGTTTGGAGCTTGTGGATTTGGGGTTTAAGGTTCGTGGGTTTAGGGTTCGTGGGTTTGGGACCGAAATGTATGCAGAAAATAGAAAGTTTTAGCCATTGATGAATTTTACTGCAAATCCTGACGTGCTGGCTCAATTCTACGAACGGATTCGTGTTCAGCGATCCCAAAAACATAAAGTACACCTATTAGAATCCCAGTAGACTCCCTGAACCATTTTGTGGTCCTGTGTAATTGATCTTACAATTCACATTTTTACTCATTTGCATTTAATTCATCTCAGAAGCTGCTAACAATATTTTTTGATATTATGAAAAGGATGGTTCTGGATCTATAATTTATATTTATTTCATATATCCCATTATCTCCTAGCATGAAGAATAGAGCTACACTGAAAAAAAACTAGTAATGGTTTACTAGGATTTTACTAGTCTGCATTGTTCGTACAGCGGATTACTGTGCACAACTAGTTAAACTGACTATAGAAATTTATGTCAGAGTAACCAGTGAAACTGGTAATTTCAACTTGTTTGACTGTTATTTTCAACAATATTTATCGTAAGTTTAACAAAGAAAGAATAGTAGAATGAACTTGACTGTTTTCGTACACAAGACCTTTTTTTGAACAGTTCAATTAACCACTGGTTAATGCCAATTTAACCGTTCAAAATAGAAAAATTGAGAAAGATTCATAGTTACTCTAACTAGTTTCATTTTCTTCGGTGACTATAATTTATGTAGTTAAATGAACCATGTTTGCATACTAAAAAAGCCACTCCTAAAAATATTTGTTTAAATGAAGCTGCCGTGTTCAATATTTGTCATGGACGAAGCAACGAAAAAGTAAATTTTTTAAATATGAAAAATACTCAAGAGGTATAATCGAAATAGTATGTTGCATTACAAGGGATGTGAAACACAGCGATTGCAACGAGTGTGAAGTTTGCTGCCCGAGCAGCTTGTGCGTAAATCCATCAATTCCCACTCTTCTAACTTTTTTAGTATTATCGATGCCATGTTTAACACGAAAAAAAAAATCTTCGCTAATGTTCGCCAACGTTGCTAACTTGCTGGTTAGGGAAGACCATCATGACGACGCGACGAGCACATGGCGAGCAGGAAGCTGGATTTACTTCCAGACTCAAATGAGTATCTATTTCCGGATGTACAATTTGAAATGCTTTATGTACTTTCAGCGCGAAAATTCAAAACCGTCCAAATTAATTGGAATCTTCGAAATATAATTTAAAATATATAAAACTCGTGTATAATTTGAAGTAAACTTATATATATTTACACTGTAAATAATATTTTTTGTATTTTACCCACTGTGTTTTTGTATAATTATACCAAAATAAAGATTATATTTTTATTTTCTCCAGATTTTGTAAATTTCCCTTTTTTAGAGAGGTAATAATCGGATCTAGTTTGAAATAGGTAAATTTACAAAAACTTGTGAAAATACAAACATAACCTGTAAAACATTTACATTTAAAGTCACGTTTTTACAAAATTTTATTTGCAAATTTGTATAATTATACCCCGCTTTACGAACTAATTTTACAAGTTTTGGTATAATTATATAAAAACAGTGAGTATAAAATATAAAAAATATTCTTTACAGTGTATACATATAGAACATTCTATAACCTCTATTTCCACCTGTCTCAAGAATACTATAACATCATATAGTTTTTTTTAACTTCGAATCCATAGAAAATTAATACATATATGATATACAAATTTGAGTAAAATATATGATATATTCCAGAAGTCATTTATTTCATCAGAATGGGTTATTTTATCTTATTATGTCTTGCATGCAATGATATATATTCGGTTTTATATTCACCTTATACATATCTTTGTGTATATGAATTTACATGAAATGTATTTTAGATTCATATTAATTCATTGTAATTAAATGCCATTTGTAACCATCAACAACGTTAGCTTTACTACTTTTGAATTAACCAAGTTTAATTAGCACAGGTTACTAAGCCATAATGTTATTTTTACTGGACAAATTTTACTAGGTTTGACTAGTTAACTTCACTTTGCACATGCAGTTATTGTTACCAAAAAACTGGTACAGTTGACTGTAAATGATTCAACTTTTCCTATACTTCAAACATGCTTTACATACTTGAGCTATACTTTACCTATACTTTAGTTATACTGTAGCTATACTTCTCAGATATATTTTAGCAATACCTTCTCTATACTTCAAATATACGTTGTTATACTTTGCCTATATTTGAGTTATACATTCAATATACTTTTTTCAAATATACATGAAGTATGTGAGAGTCTCCTTTACCATACTTTTACTATATCATCTGGGAGATCACTCCCATACGATTTCCCAGATGTTTTCCTAGAGCAATCCCATACAAAAATTTCTTTATCCCACCTTTAACTTCTAATGAATTCTGCAAAATTTAAATGTTTGATATGAAGAATTATTCTTTTTAAATCCTAACTTCAAATTTTGAAAAAAATTCACCCCCTATTTTTTCCTATTTGTTTCTCAAACTTCATGTTTATTGGGACAGAATATTATTCTGCGATCGAAAGTTGTTACTCTTCTCATTTTTTTGCGACGCTCTTAATGAAAATATACAAATTTTTAAATGTCATTTTTTCCGGACCAATTCTGGTTTTCAAGTCGGGGTCCCGACACGTAATCATTTTCGCTTCACTAAAAATAATTGTACAAATAAAACATTGGGTAGAGCAAAAAAACAAATGTAAAAAAAGTGAATTTATTTTATTGCATTTTTTTCGCTTTGAATGTTAATTTTATCTGAGAATTAAAAAAGATCAAAAATTTAATTCGAGCTGAGTGTTTTGAGAAAGTTTATTTTCTTGTGATTTCAAATTTTTCATGTATTTTTTCATGTAAATTTTCATGTATTCTCAGAAAAATTTTTCTAATATAAAAACTCAAAAAAATAAAGGAAGAATTCCAAAAAATATTAATATAAAATCTGAGAGGTTTAAATTAATATATAATATTTCCCCAAAAGAAGAGACATCAAAATTTTCCTTGCAAATATTTCTTTAAATTGTCTTCAAGTGTGCATTAAAAAGTATAGTAAATCACTTTATTAGTTTGCGTGTTGTTCCCATCCCAGATTCACCATAAAAATGTTGAAGAATATCACGTAGATTCACAGCGAGTGCCTTTAAGACATTTTAGTAGAACCAACTCGGTATTTGTATTGTAAATAAATGTGGAGGGATTCATTTTGTGGTATATAAAGCGTGGTTTCTAAACGAATATTCAGTGATTCGGTTATTCAGATACACCGCTTAAAATCAATTCAACTTGAAGGCCTTTTAAAATAAGGTCATGCGTTTTTTTATTTTTGTCTTTCTCTGCTACTTTATTTATAGTAGTGATTGTTTTTTTACGAAAACAAATCATCTAACTAGAGATCAAGCTGCAAGTGAGTTGAACAACGCATAATTTATTTTTTAATTGCTAAAGTGGAATTTTAGTTTAATTTCACGATTTTACTTACAAGCGCGTAAAGTGAATAAGAACAATTATATTAAATTTTACATTAAAGCAGAAAGTTTAGTGAAGAATATTTTAGAGCGCAGAATTAGACACTTTTTGGTGAAAATGAAAACTCGGAACCGTTTCAACTAGCTTTACACAATCTGTCAATATAAAATAAATTTTTTTATGCTGGAAACTTGAAAGTTATCTCACTTTTTGGAAACATTAAAACCCCTAACAATATTAATTTTTATCTTCTCGAATAAGGCCGTTTAGTTTTAATACTTCATGTATCCAAAAAATTATTTTAATTTGAGGAATGGAACGAAAACTAGTTCAGAAGTTTTAGATTCTTAGAAAAAAAATTATTGTCGTTTTCTTGGTTCAAGGACAGCCCACTCTGTCCCTCCTTTCTCGTTAAATGTAATTTTGGTAGATTGATAATAGACGGTTGCGTCGCCGCGCCAAGCCGCCTGCCGCCGATCAAAAATGCTCAAATCGCCGCGCCGCCGCCGGTCAAAAGTCTGTCAGCGCAACCCTCTAATAATTTATATAATATATAATAGTTATATTTGTTTTGCTCGAAACATTGTGCTGGAGAAAATAATTGCAAGTAAAGATAATTAATTTGATTTGCAGGGAATTGCGTTAAGATAATAAGGCATGCAGCATTGGGAATGCCGGATCATTATGGTTGCGCATATGGAGATTCACTCATTACATCCGGCAATAGATATATGCTTACCGATTATGGTAAATATGTGTTAATGCTTCTTTAATTCTGTATTCTTTTATTATATTTTACGAAAAATTTCGTTTACAGAGCATTGCGCAACAGCAGTGGTAACAAAACGCAGAATAAGTTATTACTTCTGTAAAGGGTGCTCCCATACGCCGAAAGGTACACCGCCAGATTCACCGTCAGGTTCATCATCAGGTTCATCGTCAGATCCACGGCCGCAAGAATTGTAAAAACCTGAAAAGGATGTATAAGGAGTGAACATCTAATCTAATCTAGTTACTTTTATTCGGATTATGCCTTTATAATCTTTATAATTGTAATGCAAATGGAAAATATCTATAAATGATAAATTTCAAACTCATTCAAACCAATGTCAAAATTATTTCTATTCAATTGTCTCTTCATTCAAACTTCCAACATTCTCAATTAAACTATAAAATATCTTTTTACACGTTTTGAGACCTCCCGAACCCGAAAAACAGGTTTTTGCGAATGTGTCTGCTGCTGTGTTTTTGTATATGTGACTGTATGTGTGTGTGGAAGGGGGGGGGGGGGGGTGCGTTTGTGCATGGCTGTAGATTTTTAGACTGTTAGCACGATAACTTTTGAAATAATTGAGCGATTGAATTCGCCTTTGGTATACTCTCTAACGGTCCTAAACCAAAGGTCAAGTTCGTTAGCCATTCATTTTGGATATGAATTTAAAAAAGATAAAGCATTTTCAAAAATTTTGAGACTATTTTTTTCAAAATTTGTAAATTCTGTGAACGGATGTTCATAGTACGCAATAAGACAAACAATTTATCCAAATTACTTTTTCAATGAAAGTCAAATTACTAATTTTGCGCAGTTTACAAAATTTAGAAAAATGAGAATTTTAGGTCAAACAACGCACGATATGAAGAAAGTCAGGAGGAGAAAAACGTTATTTTCAAAAACACCCTATACGAGATTGGCGTAACAACTTTTTAAATTTTCTTGAAAAACCGAAAATTCAAATTTTTATCGCACAAAAAAAAATAATGAAAAATCAAAAATTCCATTTTGCGATCAAACTAGACAAGATAAGAAAAAAGATGAATGGACAAAAATTGTGCATTTAAAGGTGACAACAGTCGCCTCTAGATGCATTCTTAGAGATACCATCTGCCACTCCACTGGTTTTTAGTCACTTGCTTTTTCTTCTGACCTTGTTGAAATTATATGTCCAATGATGTTCCAAAGTAAATTGTTGCCAATAGTCGCTAATTGTTATTCCACACTATTGTTTACTCTATAAACACATTGTAGATTTTTCATATGAACATGAACTTTTGTCTAATAATAGAATATATACAATTTATAAACAATTTGAGTGAACAAATATAATTGAACTGCTGAACGGCTCTCGTAACTCAATTATGATAAATTCACAAGAACAACTGTTTACTGTTCCTCACTTTCAATAGTTTGAAGCATTGATGGTATAGTATTCTTAAAAGTGTAGGACGCCCAAGAATTCATGCACAACAATGGCATTTTGCACCATTTTCAAGAAATTCCAACTTAAAGGAAACATTTTTCGAATTTTTTAATTTTGAACATGCCTGTTATAGTAAAATTCCCAATCATTTCCTGTTTTTTTGCTCCAAAAACATTGGTAATTGCAGTTGAATATTGGAACTCCTCAAGATAAAAGTTCTATTCATTTGAAGTAATGAAAAGTAAACTGCAAATAAAAACATTGAAAATAGAACTGTTTTGAATTTTAAACGTTTAAAATTAAAGTTCAACACATTTCTCATTTCTAATTGTTTCATTTAAATGATCGATAATTTACACGTACTTTAAAACAACAAAATTTATATTGGAAATTCATTTTTTTGGTCAAATATTCTGGATTTTAGTTGAGAAGGGTTTGATTGATTTGATCGAATTGATTTTTGGTAGAAAATCGTAAAAATTTCTGTTATAACTGAAAATTCAAGTAATCAAGTAGAATATTCATCATTTTAGTTAAAAATTAATCTCTTCAGTTAAAAATTCAACTACTTTCGTTGTAAACTGATTATTTGGTTAAAAATTTAGCTATATTTTTGAAAATAGGTTTTTATTGCTCGAAAATTAATTTTTTCAACTGAAAATTCAAGTATTCCCTTTCTAGTTGAAAATGAATGTTGTTGAATAGTGGAATGAAAATTTATTTTATTTCACACTCCACGAAAATGGCCACCCTTCGCTCCTAAAAATAGGGGCGAAAGTAGCATATATTTCCCGTAAACTGTATTTGCGGGGCAAAAGTAAAATTAGCGGGGCGAAAGTAAATTTAGCGGAGCGAATATAAAATTGACATTTTTTTTGTCAACGGTCGCCATATTGAAAATCTGAGTTTCTCCGAGTCGATCGGAATTCGAGCCGCGAACAAAGCTATAGAAAAATGCGTCGGACCCGCTTTTCAGGGCTAAAAGGTGGCCACGGTCGAGAGTGGAATAAAATACTATATACTATTTCTGTTTGAAAATTCTTAATTTTAGTTTAAAATTTCTTCGTTGAAAATTGAACTATTCTCTTGGTGCCTCGTACTTTTGATCAAAAATAAATTTTTCTAACTAAAATTCTAATTTTTTGATTTTCGGGTAAAAATTCGTTAAGAATTTAACTATATTGTTGAAAATTCATAGGTTTTGTTAAAAATGTGTCTCTCTGGTGTAAGATTAAGTGTCTTCAATGAAAATTCAACTACTTGTTTCAAAGATGAAGTTCATTCTTGTAAATTCATTTTATGGTTTCAAAATTTAACAATTTTTTTTGAAAGCCATGGGGCCTAGGGTATAAAATAGTTACCTGAAAGCTTGGTGAATTGTTAGCTTGCGATTTAATGACAGCCCCATCTATCCGATTTGAGAGGTGGACAGAGACAGAACCCCAATAATGGAGATGCCATTCTTCAACGAGGAGTAACTAAGGACAGCCGCGTGTTCTCTATAAAACAGAAAAGCTCCAGGACCGCATGATATCCCAGCGGAAGCACATTGAGCAATAGCTGGCACATGCCCGCAGATCCTATTGAACATGCAGAACAGCTATCTTGGAGCAGGACTCTTTCATGAACAGTGAAAAGTTCAGCTTCTGGCACTGATCAGTGAACGAAAAGGAGACCCACAGTTCCCTTCGGAATACAGACCTCTGTGCATGTTGAACACTACCAGGAAACCGTACGAGAAGATGCTTAAGCCTTGGAGGCTTGCTGCCGTACAAGTGGCGGAAGATTTATCCGAGAGGCAGTACGGGTTTAGAAAAGGGAGTTCCACAGTAAACTCGATCTGAGAAGTATTGGATACAATAGAAAAAGTGGACAAGAGAACCCGGTACACCAAGAAAACTGTTTTACTAGTAACTTTCGATGTAAGAAATGCCTTTAATTCGGGCAGACGAATGGAGATTCTCAAAGCTTTGGGAGTTTCCACAGTACTAGAGTATCTGATCTACCAAATGTAAAGCTATCTCTCTGATAAAGTGTTGATTTACGACATAACTGAAGGAGCGAGAAGAAAGCAGAGTACGGCCGGATTAACCCAGGGCTCGATTCTTGGTCCAGACCACTGGAATGTGTCCTATGATGGAATCTTGAGAGTGGAAATGCCGGTCGACACTTGCCTCACGGAGACGCGGGCGAAATTCTCGCAGCAAACGCTGCAAGAACCACAGAGGAACTGTAATGGAAGCTCAACTAGGTCGTGCGCCGAGTGATCCTTTGGATGAAAAACCATGGACTAGACCTTGCTGCAGAAAAAACTGAGCTGGTACTAATAACAAAAAACATATACCCAGGGATAATATATACCAACGAATTAAAGCACAGACTAAAAAGCGAGATCGGAGATATAACGCCATCAAACGATCAGCCAACACCCAAACCCTAAGCTGCCGAAGGCTGATAAGCCCGATGCGTGACACCCGCTCCGCTGATAAGGACGATGGGTGCATTTAGGGGGAGAAAGAAGTACCAGTTAGATCCAGCCATGCCCAACCATGATGTTTGAAGACCGACGAACTCGTTGCACGATACTGTCGTGCTGCTGAAGACGATGCGAAACATCTTGCCTGAGACATGTAGCGGAACAGATTCAGAAGGAGGACTAGCAGGAGTCTCACTGGGAACTCTGAAGCGTTTACATAGGCATCCCAGCCAACTACACCCAACCATGATATCGAAGGCCGACGAGCCCGATATGCAGTACCACCGCACTTTTGAGGACGATGCGTACATCTTCGTTGGTGCACGAGGCCAATGAAGAAAAAACCCAGCAGAAAGCTTTAGCAGGTAAGAAGACGGCACAACCTGAAGTAATGCGAAAGCGGTTCCGGGGGATATTCTGCCAAAGAGAAGAGTGGTGTGTGTGTCTGGGCTCAGATTTTGTCACCATTTGCGTAAAAAAGTCGTTATCTACGTCAGCCCAGTCTTTTGAGATTCCTGAAATTGCGAGTCCTGAAGATGAAGATGTTTCAGGAACGGTTCTGATTTTTGTTACTACGACATCTTCCCTGCAAATATCGGTTGAACAGTCCATGTCATCATCTCTTCCGCACACACCGTAGTTACAAGAGTCACATTCCTCTCCACTCTTAACTTCGGGACCACACTCATCTTCATTTTCATCAACATTATTCTTTTCCAGCTCATTCGGGTCATTGATGAACAGAGTCAGTTTTTCATTTATTGCAGGTAAAAAAAGCTGCGATTTTTTTCAAAATGAAACGCCAAAGTCTCGTAGCATCATATCCTCTTTCATTCGGAATAGGCTGAAACAAAGGATTCTTTAGTCAAGGTAACATAATAAGAACGAGTGATATCCTAATTGCGTTCCACTGTGATTTAGAAACAGCTGTTGACAATTATAAAACTGTAGCGCTTTCCTCAGCGTCCGTTGCGCGACAAATAGTGGAAACTTCTTTCCAGCTCAGGGAGAAGTTAAAGATGTTATTACTTTCTTGCATCTTCTGTTCGGTTTGTTTGGAAAAGAGTACCGATAAAACGGATGTTAGGCAACTCTTAATATATGTACGCATGGTTTTCCCTGATTGCTCCATACATAAAGAATTTCCGGATATTGTACCTCTACTGAAAACTAAGAAGGGTATTGATGTGTACAATGCATTTACAATAATAATTGACGAGATAGGTGGTTTTAAGAAATGTGCAGCCATTGCTACTGACGGAGCAAAAGTCATGCTTGGTAAAATAAATGATTTGTGCGGTTTACTGAGTAAAAAGGCAGTTTATCATGTGTGTTGATCCATTGCCTTATCCACCAAGAAGCCTGGTGTATAAAGTCAATACGATCAAAGAATACCATGCGCGTGGTGATGCAGATTACCAATTTAATCAGAGGTGGTAATCACTCTCTTACCCACAGATTGTTTATAGATATCTTGGAAGAAGTCAAGGCTTGTTATATCTTCATTTATTTTGCGAAGTCAGATGGTTGAGCGCTGGAAGCTGCTTATAAAGATTTTTAGCATTAGGAAAATTATTTTTTGTAGTATATTTACTGCATTTTGTTTTTGACGCCAAGTAATTCTTACCTAATTAAAATTTTCAATTTGAAGAAACTTTTTTTTAAATCCAAATTTCAAATTTTGAAAAAAGCTCACCAACCATTCTTTCTCATTTTTGCTCAAAATACGGTTCAGGTTTACGGGCCAGGACCATCACACGTAGACATTTTGCGCATGACTTTTGTATAGGCATAGATGAAACATCAGGTAGGTACGTACCTCCATTTGTTGCAAATATGCGCCTCTTTCATCCCAGAGATGGAAGAACAAAAAACAGATGTAAAAAAAGTTGATTAATTTTATTGAATTTTTCTTTTTGAATGTTCATTTTGTCTAAGAAAAAAATCGACAATGAAATTCCAGTCGAGTGTTTTGAGACAGTTGCTTTTCTTGTACATAGTTTTCAAAAATTCTCAGTATGTTTTAGGAAAATCTTTGCAGAATAGGATTTGCACTGCAAGTAGAGAAGACAATGGTGAATTTATCCCTATGTGTTCAGAAAGTGCAATTATATTTATCTAACGATAAAAAGTTGGTGAAATTGGTAAAACCTTTATACACTGAAAAATGTGGATAAAATCTTGAATTCTGGTGGACAAATAGCAATTTATTGATGGAAATTCTAATAACTACTATTTTACTTTTTGATTTTCACATTAGAAAAATTAGAAATGTCGAAAATATTAGTTTTATTGACCTCAAGAAGATATGCATGAATGGGTATATAAATATGGGTAAATGAATTCATTTCATTGGGATTAAATATATCATAAAGGATGAACTTTGAACAAATTTAAGATAAAATTAAAAAGGTTTAAATCCATATGTAATATTTTCACTAAATAGAAACATCAAAAATTCTCTTTTCAAATATTTATTACATTATCGTGAAAGGTACATTGCAAAAATGCGATTTTAAGGTTATAATGTTATGGAACTTTCTATTTTGCATAGGCACCAACGTTCCAGTCACCTCCGGGACCTGAAATTCTAAAAAAATTAACTTTTAAATAAATTTTTTTTTAATTATGGAGGGGGTAAGGAAAATAAAAAAGTAGTTTTTCTTGAAAAAGACTCAACCGATGTTAATGAAAAAATATATGTTGTGAAATATTGAAAACCAATGAGGAAACTTTCGAAAAAAATGTTGACGGAGAAAATAGATAAATTATTTGTTTTTATTTATGACATCCTTCTCCGACTAATTTCGGGATTCAATATATTGTTAAAGTAGACAACGAAAAGAACGCGTCTTATCAAAAAATGGTCAATAATAAATTTGTAGACCTTTTTTGGGTGAACAATTTTTCTTTTCTCCATTGTTTTTCGTATTTTTCATAGTTTTATCGTAAAATGGCGCTCACATGGTCACCTCTTCGGGATTCTCGCTTGTTCGACGCCTAGGATTGATGTAGGCACTTGATGGCACATTCAATGTCTACATCTAAACTCGTATGTCTTTAAACAGCTCCCCTCACAATATTTGGCTTCCTCCATTTTCTTACTTCTCTGACTAAAATGTTGAGGAGAATGCGATCTGAATGTGGATTGAGTATGCCAGGCATTCTTTCGAGGCTTATTCTCATAGTTAGGGTAAATGTGTTCGAGCTAGAGTTTAAGTTCTGGCGATCTCATGTGGAAGGGATCATTTTACTCCTACATCCATCCATCCAACCATCCATCCATCCATACATCCAAACCACCCACACACTCACCCATCCATCCATCCAACCATCCATCCATCCATACATCCAAACCACCCACCCACTCACCCATCCATCCATCCAACCATCCATCCATCCATACATCCAAACCACCCACCCACTCACCCATCCATCCATCCAACCATCCATCCATCCATACATCCAAACCACCCACCCACTCACCCATCCATCCATCCAACCATCCATCCATACATCCAAACCACCCACCC